>CM049393.1:10596305-10963805 GCA_026937815.1 Etheostoma perlongum | reverse complement strand
TAAAATAATTTTTTCCACATACTATACTATTACTTTTTCGACATACTATACTATGACTTTTTATAATTTTTTTGACATACTATACTAAGATTTTTTTATATACTACATTATGACTTTTTATAATTTTTTCAACATACTATACTATGACTTTTTATATTATTTTGACATACTACAATGTTTTTGATATATTATGACTTTTTATAATTTTCGACATACTATACTATGATTTTTTTTTTCGACAAACTATACCATGACTTTTTATGATTTTTTTCAACATACTATATTATTACTTTTTTATAATATTTTCAACATACTATACTATGACTTTTTATAATTTTTTCAACATACTATACTATGACTTTTTATAATTTTTTGACATACTATACTATGATTTTTTTGATATACTATATTATGACTTTTTATGATTTTCTTTGACATACTATACTATGACTTTTTATGACTTTTTCAACATACTATACTATGACTTTTTCAACATACTATACTATGACTTTTTATAATTTTTTCAACATACTATACTATGACTTTTTATAATTTTTTTGACATACTATACTATGAATTTTTATAATTTTTTCAACATACTATACTATGACTTTTTATAATTTTTTTGACATACTATACTATGATTTTTTTGATATACTATATTATGACTTTTTATGATTTTCTTTGACATACTATACTATGACTTTTTATAATTTTTTCAACATACTATACTATGACTTTTTATAATTTTTTCAACATACTATACTATGACTTTTTATAATTTTTTTGACATACTATACTATGAATTTTTATAATTCTGTCCAACTGCTCGTTAACACTTAATTTCTAATCAGCCATTTTTTTTGACATACTATACTATGATTTTTTTGATATACTATATTATGACTTTTTATGATTTTCTTTGACATACTATACTATGACTTTTTATAATTTTTTCAACATACTATACTATAATTTTGTTGATATACTATATGACTTTTTTATAATTTTTCCAACATACTATACTATTACTTTTTCAACATACTATACTATGACTTTTTATAATTTTTTCAACATACTATACTATGACTTTTTATATTTTTTTCAACATACTATAATTTTTTTGATAAATTATGACTTTTTATAATTTTTTCAACATACTATACTATGACTTTTTATAATTTTTTCAACATACTATACTATGACTTTTTATGATTTCTTTCGACATGCAGTACTATGACTTTTTTAAAATAATTTTTTCCACATACTATACTATTACTTTTTCGACATACTATACTATGACTTTTTATAATTTTTTTGACATACTATACTAAGATTTTTTTATATACTACATTATGACTTTTTATAATTTTTTCAACATACTATACTATGACTTTTTATATTATTTTGACATACTACAATGTTTTTGATATATTATGACTTTTTATAATTTTCGACATACTATACTATGATTTTTTTTTTCGACAAACTATACCATGACTTTTTATGATTTTTTTCAACATACTATATTATTACTTTTTTATAATATTTTCAACATACTATACTATGACTTTTTATAATTTTTTCAACATACTATACTATGACTTTTTATAATTTTTTGACATACTATACTATGATTTTTTTGATATACTATATTATGACTTTTTATGATTTTCTTTGACATACTATACTATGACTTTTTATGACTTTTTCAACATACTATACTATGACTTTTTCAACATACTATACTATGACTTTTTATAATTTTTTCAACATACTATACTATGACTTTTTATAATTTTTTCAACATACTATACTATGACTTTTTATAATTTTTTTGACATACTATACTATGATTTTTTTGATATACTATATTATGACTTTTTATGATTTTCTTTGACATACTATACTATGACTTTTTATAATTTTTTCAACATACTATACTATGACTTTTTATAATTTTTTCAACATACTATACTATGACTTTTTATAATTTTTTTGACATACTATACTATGAATTTTTATAATTTTTTCAACATACTATACTATGACTTTTTATAATTTTTTTGACATACTATACTATGATTTTTTTTATATACTATATTATGACTTTTTATGATTTTCTTTGACATACTATACTATGACTTTTTATAATTTTTTCAACATACTATACTATGACTTTTTATAATTTTTTCGACATACTATACTATAATTTTGTTGACATACTATATGACTTTTTTATAATTTTTCCAACATACTATACTATTACTTTTTTCAACATACTATACTATGACTTTTTATAATTTTTTTCAACATACTATACTATGACTTTTTATAATTTTTTCAACATACTATACTATGACTTTTTATAATTTTTTCAACATACTATACTATGACTTTTTATAATTTTTTCGACATACTATACTATAATTTTGTTGATATACTATATGACTTTTTTATAATTTTTACAACATACTATACTATTACTTTTTCAACATACTATACTATGACTTTTTATAATTTTTTCAACATACTATACTATGAATTTTTATAATTTTTTCGACATACTATACTATGATTTTTTTATATACTATATTATGACTTTTTATAATTTTTTCAACATACTATACTATGACTTTTTATAATTTTTTCAACATACTATACTATGACTTTTTATATTTTTTTCGACATACTATAATTTTTTTGATATATTATGACTTTTTATAATTTTTTCAACATATTATACTATGACTTTTTATGATTTCTTTCGACATGCAGTACTATGACTTTTTTAAAATAATTTTTTCCACATACTATACTATTACTTTTTCAACATACTATACTATGACTTTTTATAATTTTTTTGACATACTATACTATGATTTTTTTGATATACTATATTGACTTTTTATGATTTTCTTTGACATACTATACTATGACTTTTTATGACTTTTTATAATTTTGACATACTATGATTTTTTTGACATACTATACTATGACTTTTTAGACATACTATACTATGACTTTTTATAATTTTTTCAACATATTATACTATGACTTTTTATGATTTCTTTCGACATGCAGTACTATGACTTTTTTAAAATAATTTTTTCCACATACTATACTATTACTTTTTCGACATACTATACTATGACTTTTTATAATTTTTTCGACATACTATACTAAGATTTTTTTATATACTACATTATGACTTTTTATAATTTTTTCAACATACTATACTATGGCTTTTTATATTATTTTGACATACTATAATGTTTTTGATATATTATGACTTTTTATAATTTTCGACATACTATACTATGATTTTTTTTTTTCGACAAACTATACCATGACTTTTTATGATTTTTTTCAACATACTATATTATTACTTTTTTATATTTTCAACATACTATACTATGACTTTTTATAATTTTTTCAACATACTATACTATGACTTTTTATAATTTTTTTGACATACTATACTATGAATTTTTATAATTTTTTCAACATACTATACTATGACTTTTTATAATTTTTTTGACATACTATACTATGATTTTTTTGATATACTATATTATGACTTTTTATGATTTTCTTTGACATACTATACTATGACTTTTTATAATTTTTTCAACATACTATACTATGACTTTTTATAATTTTTTCGACATACTATACTATAATTTTGTTGACATACTATATGACTTTTTTATAATTTTTCCAACATACTATACTATTACTTTTTCAACATACTATACTATGACTTTTTATAATTTTTTCAACATACTATACTATGACTTTTTATAATTTTTTCAACATACTATACTATGACTTTTTATAATTTTTTCGACATACTATACTATAATTTTGTTGATATACTATATGACTTTTTTATAATTTTTACAACATACTATACTATTATTTTTTCAACATACTATACTATGACTTTTTATAATTTTTTCAACATACTATACTATGACTTTTTATATTTTTTTCGACATACTATAATTTTTTTGATATATTATGACTTTTTATAATTTTTTCAACATACTATACTATGACTTTTTATGATTTCTTTCGACATGCAGTACTATGACTTTTTTTAAATAATTTTTTCCACATACTATACTATTACTTTTTCGACATACTATACTATGACTTTTTATATTTTTTTCGACATACTATAATTTTTTTGATATACTATGACTTTTTTTAAATAATTTTTTCCACATACTATATTACTTTTTCGACATACTATACTATGACTTTTTATAATTTTTTCGACATACTATACTAAGATTTTTTTATATACTACATTATGACTTTTTATAATTTTTTCAACATACTATACTATGACTTTTTATATTATTTTGACATACTATAATGTTTTTGATATATTATGACTTTTTATAATTTTCGACATACTATACTATGATTTTTTTTTTCCGACAACTATACCATGCCTTTTTGTTGATATACTATATGACTTTTTTATATTTTCAACATACTATACTATGACTTTTTATAATTTTTTCAACATACTATACTATGACTTTTTATAATTTTTTTGACATACTATACTATGATTTTTTTGATATATTATGACTTTTTATGATTTTCTTTGACATACTATACTATGACTTTTTCAGCATACTATACTATGACTTTTTATGACTTTTTCAACATACTATACTATGACTTTTTATGACTTTTTATAATTTTGACATACTATGATTTTTTTGACATACTATACTATGACTTTTTAGACATACTATACTATGACTTTTTATAATTTTTTCAACATATTATACTATGACTTTTTATGATTTCTTTCGACATGCAGTACTATGACTTTTTTAAAATAATTTTTTCCACATACTATACTATTACTTTTTCGACATACTATACTATGACTTTTTATAATTTTTTTGACATACTATACTAAGATTTTTTTATATACTACATTATGACTTTTTATAATTTTTTCAACATACTATACTATGGCTTTTTATATTATTTTGACATACTATAATGTTTTTGATATATTATGACTTTTTATAATTTTCGACATACTATACTATGATTTTTTTTTTCGACAAACTATACCATGACTTTTTATGATTTTTTTCAACATACTATATTATTACTTTTTTATATTTTCAACATACTATACTATGACTTTTTATAATTTTTTCAACATACTATACTATGACTTTTTATAATTTTTTTGACATACTATACTATGATTTTTTATGATTTTCTTTGACATACTATACTATGACTTTTTATAATTTTTTTGACATACTATACTATGACTTTTTATAATTTTTTTGACATACTATACTATGACTTTTTATGACTTTTTATAATTTTTTGACATACTATGATTTTTTTGACATACTATACTATGACTTTTTATATTTCGACATACTATAATTTTTTGATATATTATGACTTTTTATGATTTTTTCAACATACTATATTATGATTTTTTTTTTCCGACAACTATACCATGCCTTTTTGTTGATATACTATGACTTTTTTATATTTTCAACATACTATGCTATGACTTTTTCAACATACTATACTATGATTTTTTATTTTTTCAACATACTATACTATAACTTTTTATATTTTTTTCGACATACTATAATTTTTTCAACATACTATACTGAGTTTTTATGATTTCTTTCAACATGCAGTACTATGACTTTTTTAAAATAATTTTCTCCACATACTATACTATTACTTTTTATAATTTTTTCGACATACTATACTAAGATTTTTTTATATTATTTTGACATATTATGACTTTTTATAATTTTCGACATACTATACTATTTTTTTTTTTCGACAAACTATACCATGACTTTTTATGATTTTTTTCAACATACTATATTATTACTTTTTATAATTTTTTTGATATACTATATTATGACTTTTTATAATTTTTTCAACATACTATACTATTACTTTTTCGACAAACTACACCATGAATTTTTATTTCTTTCGACATGCTATACTATTTTTTTTATATAATTTTTTCAACATACTATACTTTTACAACATACGACTTTTTATGGCAATGTTAATGACATACAGCAATTTTAATGACTTACATGGCTTTTTTATAATATGCTATACTTTTTTCAACAGTTTGTTATTTTTGTATTTCTTATTCTCACTGGTTTGAAGTGAAAGTGGCTCAGCTGGGTTCTGTCAGTCAGTCATATCTGATGAAATCACATGCACACAGTTCTTATAAAAGACTGTAATAACTTAAGATATATACTGTATTTATTTAAGGTTGTTATTATTGCTTAGTCTAGTCACAAATGTGTTATAGAGAAATACTAAAGACTGTCAGGGGAACCAAGGACACACAGAGACAAATTTAAATCCAAAATTATGACCTTTCTTTCTACCGTTTTCTTCCAGGAATCACTCCTATGTTGCAGCTCATCACAGCTGTGATGAAGGATCCACAGGACAAGACAGTGTGTCACCTGCTGTTTGCCAACCAGGTCAGTTGCACTCACAAGATGCACTGATGTTTGCAGTTAGTGAAATTACCATTTGTTTGTTTTCCTGTTTAATACTAAAACAGAGGTGGCACATATATGGCTGAAACTTGGTTCTTCCCGCCTTGCCACAGACTGAGCAAGACATCCTGTTGCGACCAGAGTTGGAGGAGATTCAGGTCAACCACCCGGACCGGTTCAAGCTGTGGTTCACTTTGGACAAAGCACCTGAAGGTAAGATACTTTTTATGAACTCTGAAAGAAAACGGGTATACTACTGCCAACATACAGTAAGGCTTTGTCCCGTAGACATCTCAGAGATTATATGCTGTCACGCAAAGCAGGTTTGGTTCAACAGGAACTTGTGATTAACTGTCTCTGTCCACGTCATCACCAGCATTGGTTATTTTAAGGGAACAGTTTGTTTTTCAGTCATAAAATAATTATAAATATATAATTAACTGAGCAAGGACAAACACACAAATCAAAAACGGGTTGTAGGCACTTTAATGAGACCCGTGAGCCTGCTGTTGATTGGGGAGAGAGCCAATGATGAATTATCTGCCTTCCACTAGAAGCCAAAACCTGACCGTTGTTATCGCCACTTTGAGTTCTAACCAGTTACATCAGCGACACACTGTACATTAAATGTAAGATAGCACAAATAGTCTTAGCCCTGGATTACTGTAAACTTATTCAGATTCACAAAACAGTGAATTGAGTGACTAACACACAAGAGCTAGGTATAGTATCATTAAAATTTCCATAAAAACATTTGTTGAAAAAAGTCATCAAAAGTTGATAGTTCTGTCGGTAGAGCCCAGATATAGGTTTACTCCGACCGGCGGCCATTTGCTACATGTCATTCCCACCTCTCATGTCTGTCCCGTCAAATAAAAGGCCTAAAATAAAATCATAAAAAGTATAGTGGTCGAAAATTCATATTATAGCATGTAAAAGAAGTCATAGTAAACTATGTGGGAAAAAATCAATGTATAGTATGTCGTGTCAAATCGTAGTATAGTAATACAAAAAAAAAAATCAAAGTCTTAGTATGTGTCAAAATGTATAAAAGTATTCAAAACAACAAGTCAATTATATCATAAGTAATTAACATTCTGGGACCTTTTTTGTGTTTCAGACTGGGAGTACAGCCAAGGCTTCATCAGTGAAGACATGGTGAGGGAACACCTGCCGCCTCCAAGTGAAGACACACTCATCCTGATGTGCGGACCTCCGCCTATGATCCAGTTCGCGTGCAACCCCAATCTGGACAAAGTTGGCCACTCCAGCAGCCGCAGGTTCACCTTCTAGACGTCTGACCACACCAAAGAAAGCGGTTTGGGCGTCCAGTTATTATATTCTCTACCTTGAAAGCATTAAGGCACTTGTACAGTTGCAGTGGGTATTGCACTATATATGTATGCTATATTTATGCCATCATGCAACATAATCACAGCAAGGACCAATTAAAGTAGTTAGTTACAGAAGGAGATGGTGAATATTTGGATTTGTTTGTTAGCGTTGGCTTGGAAATGAGGATGTGATTCCAAATCAGTTGCAAACTATTTAAGAGTTGAGGTTTGTCTGTTTTCCGAGTGCCTTAACCCTTGCAAAGCTTTTTTTAATGCACAATTTAAGTCACTACCAGTTGCTTCATTTATACATATTATTCCATTGAAGATGTCAATATTTTCCTAAAACATGTTCAGTGACTTGCTGAACGTGCCGCTTTGATTATTCTGTATAATGACTATCAACCAACTGTTGTAGAATCTACCTGTAAGCAAACTGCTACTAAAAATAAGAGACAAATGCTTATTTTCCTTTTTATTACCATAATTTTAAAAACTGGTTTCATAAAAGTAAGAGGTTGACATTTTGGAGAAAAAACACTTTCGTGTAAAGAGTTTGAGAGGATCAATGCCACTCGAGTATAGAGCTAGCCATGAGTTTTAGCATAAAGAGTAGAAGCATCTCATTTTGTGGTTTTAGGGAGAGTTACGTATTGTAACTAACTATGGTGAACAGCATTTAAAGAGATGCATGTTAATTAGTGAGCTTGAGGGGTTCTGGTAGGCTTTGGAGAGAGACAAGCCTCCAGTTTTTATGCTAAGCTAATCACCTCCTGGCTGCAGCTTTATACTTAAAGGCACAAACAAGAGTGGTATCGATCTCCTCATCCCATTCTAGGAAAGGAAGCAGATAGGGTTATTTCCCAAAACATTTTCTTACCACCCCTCTACTCAGGCAGAGTAGAGGTTAGTTTAGGTTTTGAGATATCTGCCTGAACACTGCATTACATGTGGGTTGCTCACAGCAACATCTGACATAAGGGATTTCAATGGAAACTGATCCGTGTAAGCGTTCTATACCGTGTTAACAAGGACACTATTTGAAACATTTTACATTTTAAATGCTGTGAGTACCACGCACAATATCCCAATAACTTCTGTAGTTAAAGTGGAGGCAGAGATTTCAAAAACTGTCTATGCAGCTAGATATCATTAGAAGTAAAAGGGTTTGCTGTAATTTGAATGAACTGATATGTGAAGATACTTTACGTACCACAACAAAAACAAATTGACTGCAGCTGAGGACATGAGAAACACTAACACGTATCCTTACCTCACTGATTACTAAAAACAAAACACACATGCTTGAATTATAAGAGGTACATTAATGCAATAAAATGTTGCATTTTAAGTTCATGCATAATATTTTGGACAGCTTAAATAAATATGTCAATATGGCTGTACTTCTGAACAATGAAAAAACTGTAAAAGTGGAGGTCTCACATGTTCTACAACGGTTGGTGGAGGATTCTGGTTGGCACAGTTCATTCCTATTTCACAAAGTGTCTCAATCAAACACTAGAGTTGGGATCGGCTTCGACGGAGATCTCATGACAAAACTCATCTTCCTTCAGCATGATCTGAAACACACAGAAAGCCAGAGAGAATGAAGGAAACTCCAAAGATGAACTATTTTTTTTTTCCTAAATCAGCTTTGTACTTGTAGTCCTTTGTTGGTCTTTCTTCTACCCCAGGTCAGTTTCTCACCGTTAGATTGTTGATTTCCTCAGAAAATGCTCCTATCTGTCTCACAGTCCCTTCAGAGTCTTCCATCTGTAGTATACAAAATAAAGACATCTTTAAAATGCTCCAATCACAAGCCAGTGTAACAAATCCATCTGCGAAGCAGAAGGGAAGTATCTCCATACCTGTTCCAGGTGGTCAAGGTGTCCTTCGTAGATCCGGAGGCCCTTCTGGAAGCTGCTGCTCTTGGGCATTTCCACGTCCATGGGACAGATGTAGTCCTCACAGTCATCCTGACGTTTCTTCCTCAAAGTGCCAAAACCACCGAATGACAGGCGTCTAGGCTGGAGGAGGAAAAAGATTAGAAATCCTTTATTATCGCCACAATGGGGAAATTCTATGTAAGTGAAAAAAATTAGTAAGATTATAGAAAAACTGTTGGTCTGGCAAAATAGCATTATTGCCTGGGTAGTCTCACAGACCTTCCAGAGCGCTGCGGAGGAGGGTCTGTCTAGTCAACACACAAATCCAGGATGGGAGAAACACTTGCTCTGGTTTCTTTAAACCAATCACAATTGTTTTGGGCAGTGCCAAACACAGAGAGGTGCCTCTGCAAAATAGCCTCGGGAGGGATGTTCACATTCAAAGTTTGTTTTAGTCGTGCAACAGAAAACTCAGATTGGACAGATAGTCTAGCTAGCGGTCTGGATTTTCCCATAACGTCAAACTAGTTAAGTAATAAACAAACAACGAGCCAATATTCATCAATAAAACAATAAAATTAGCCTAATGTGTCATATGAGTTGCACACAATTAGTTCAGTATGGAAAATGACAGAAGAAAAGCCCGTTAGACTGAAGCTGATCTAGGAACAGTTACCTTTACCTTGACCCTGGCGGTAGCGGTGAGAACGGTGTAATCTGGGTTTTCCAGACAGTCCTGTTTGAGCCGCTGCGCCTCGGAGCCGACGAGCAGGTGGAAGTGTGTGGCCAGGTGGCGTCTCAGCAGGGTTTTGTTGGGAGGAATGTTGAGCAGAAGGGCGAAGCGCCTCCACGTTGAAGCGGGGCTCCAACACCTTCGGAGTGTGCACACATTTGAGAAAACATTATGGTGAGAGGGCAAGAAGGGAAATGTTCAGGACGGAGAACAAAATCTGATGCAGGGCGGCGCCTTTTCTAAACAAAACATTCTAAGATAGCATACTCTGCACTCAAGAGGACCCTCAACAACAAAATTGACCAAAGTTAGTTGCTTGATTGTGAACAGAATATATACCATCTCACATTGATACAATGTTTATATCAATTAATATACTTTCTCAAAAAATGTTTTACATTTTTTACAATCACTGTAAAGAGGTAACAGTCATTATCGGTGTTAATGTTCATTGAATCCCCCCCCCCCCCTCACCATCAGTCCTCCATGAACACCGCTGCCCCTCAGATTTGGAGCGTATTCTGCCAAATCCACAGACCGGAGCCACTCCATTACTCTGTGGTTGGTCCACTGGGAGATCTCTGCTGGTGTCATGTTGTTCTGGACAAGGAAATAAAAAAGAATCCACATGTCAGGGGCAGAGACATCCAACGCAGCTTTAAAACAAAAAGGAAGAGTATGGGCTGTGACTTGTGTGATACCTCATCAGAAGGTCTTCGCCTGAGACAGTTGGGTTCGTAGCAGTTGAGGCGGAGGACCTGAATGGCCCTCTTGATGCTGAGGTGATGGAGAACACTGCCCACCTTCAGAGACAGCAAGTCCTCCTAGGAACCAGCCAGGGAAAAAAAATAGTTATTACAAAATCCTGTCCGCTGTTGAATGATTTTCTCAAGTTCAGTCAGAATATAAAACATTTAATAGGAAGACCTTTGGTCAAAACAATAAATAAAAATCTATCACTTTATTATCAAATAAGTTTTGCAAGCTTCCACACAGGCAACATGAAGGTTTTTAACTCACCACCGTCATGTAGTGCAGCACGCGTCCATCAACACGAGCCTCATCAAAGTGACTTTTGTACTGCGGGAGGCCGATGTCATCCAGCCACCCTGAAATAAACATCAATGCGTTTCATCTAAATTGAAAATCGTGGAGAAAAGTAGTCGTTCTTATTAAGTAAGATGAAGACTCACTGGTCACCCAGTTGCAGTCCAGTCTGCCCTTTAAATCGTCCTCCTCTGACCCGAGAGCCTGTAGAGCCAGCTGCAACTTCTTCCTGTGGAGAGGCTGCTTCATGCACAACTCCTGATCAGGTAAACAGAGGGAAAACACAACAGGAAACCTTTCAGACAGCAGCAAGTAATCAAGTACAGCCGTCTTCCACTGTGGCCTTGGAAGGATTTGAGTCTGAAATTGGGCTTAGAAAGCAAAAAAAATTTAAAATTGATTTGAATGGTAAACACTTTGTATATAATCCATAACTTCTTTGTACTCATAATATTTGCAGTATAACTATATTTAAAATGTTTGGCAACATGCCCCTGCAGGGATTTTGGATTAAGAAAATGCATTTCTGTGAAAAAAGCACCCTAAAACAAAACATTACTACCTTCTCCAGATCGTGTTGTGTTGCCCGCAGTAGTGTTTGTCCCGATTTGATCCAGCTCTGACCCTGGGCAACATACAACCCGAGGCCCTGCTCATGCAGCCATGCACACACTTCATCTGTACTCCACTGCGAGAAAGGCACATCGACAGCACTGACCGGGACAGAGAAGGAATACTGGTCACAGTAATTCAACTGGTGCAACTGATTAAACAATAATACACTTTATTATAGGTTATGCATTTAATTTAAAATGTTGGACATCTACTTGTGTTTAGTTTCACGTGACCAGCCTAGTCGAGGGCCGGCTGTGGCTCTGACTCCTCCCCTCTTGAACTCCATCTCTGCTGCATCATCCAGGTTGAAGGAGGTAGAGTGACTCCTCTTTAGTCTGCAGGATTATCACATTAGAAATGACCAAAGAAATAGCAGTCTTATATTACCTTGAATACAGCTGACACACCCCTGAATGTTACCTGCCAAAGAATTTCTTGAAGCCTTTGGACTTCTTTTTGGTTTCAGGGGAGGATGGCAGAGGGGCTCCATCATGAGATTTTTGCGGAGGGACACCGGCCAAATCCAGGTGCTCTGTGCCTTTACGTTCCGTCTCAGCTGTAAAAAAAAAAAAAAATAATGATGGCATACACATTAACATGACATACTTCAGCAAGGCTGGACAACCCACCTCTACAGTCTGAAAAAGATCAGTTACTACAGACGCACCACTACAACCCAATGTTAAACTAAAAAAGAAGGAATTTAACATCCCAGACATGCAAAAGACTAGCAAACTACATCAACACAAGTTACAGATTTTCTCATTTAGAGCAAATGAAAAACTCAACAGGCAAGTACTCTGAGAATGGCAATTATTGCAGATGGTTTAAAGTCATGGATAAGGGACAGCTGGATGATTTAGTGCGATCATGGACAGAAACACCTCACACCAGCCCAAAATACAAGAAACTCTTTTCAACAATGATTTAGAGCAGTTATTCCCAACTTTACTTGTGAAATATTAGTGTTAGTTGTTCTTAAAAATGATTAAAATAAAAAAACTAAATCATTATTTGATTGACAACTTATAAAACATGCAAACTGTGATGAGGGGCCACAAGTCTAAAAGGTTGGGAACCACCGATTTAAAGAAAAGTCGGGAAAACGTTCAGTATGACAATATGTGCTCAACAGACTGAGTTCACCTACAGTAAGTTAATGTCACATTGCAGTGCCAGTACTGTCAAGTAATCACATCCAGCTGTGTAATCCAGAGCAGCCATACTGCAGGCCAACAAGGCCACTCTGCTCTACTGTACCCAACGCAGGTGCACTGGCACTCCGGGCACGATCTTCACAATTTACAGAGCCGGGAAAGAAGCACGAGGATCAGTATATAAAACATAAGACAAATCTCTAAATAATAATGAAATGTGACACATTCCAGGAGAGTGTGGAGATTTAGGAGCTCAGTATCACCCAGGTTCGGAGAGCTGGTTGTCTGCTTGCCCCCACGCAGCTTGAAGAAGCCACGGCCGAAAGAAGAACGGGCCTTCTTGGAACCAAAGCTGTCATCACTTGTGGTGTTTGCTCTGGTAGGAGATGAGAAACCAGGCCTGGCTTTGTCTTTGGCCTATGAGAAAGAAAATACAGACGTGTTGAAAAGTCAGGACATTTCCTTAAATTCAAGCAGAAGAGGAAAAAAAATGTAGTTGCGCAATTTAACCACTAGGTGTCAGAGCAGGACTATCTGATACAGCGATTGGTCCTGTGACATTGTGACAGTCAGGTCTCTGAGACTCAACATGTCCATATTAGAGCTCTTACCGGGTCAGTGCTGCTGCTTATGGCTGAGGTGCTTGGCTGTGGGGTGTCTAAGGAACTGAATAACAAGAATGAGTATTAAAATGAGGCTTAAAATATCCTAAGCATCAAGTTCCGTAGAAGTACTGTTACTTTGAGAGAGATAACACATTAGTCAGATAAAAAATCTGTTAAAGAAAAGAGAAACACTTTACTTGAAGCCATGGACATAATTATGACATGAAACTGTCATGAGCGTGTCATAAACACGTTATAAACGTTCTGTCATTAAGTGTCATTTGGTTTTTATTATGACAAGTTGACATTAAATCAAAGTGGAATTACGAGAAGTTCTCTTGGTGATGACAAGTTGACATTAAATTTGTTTGGGATGTCTTTATGACAACTTGACATTAACCAGGATGACATTGCCAGAAGATGTACTGTATGTCATGACAACTTAACATTACATTTTGTGGGAATGTCCTTATTAAGACAACTTGACATTAAACAGGGTGACATTATGTCTAGTTGTCATGCCAAAGACATCCTATGGTAATGTCACCCTGGTTAATGTCAAGTTGTCATAATCAAGACAACAATGTCAACTTTTAATCTATAATAAAACTAAGTAGTTTCATTCCTGTATAAAATAGTTAAAAATTGGCTCCACCATGACCGACGACAGTAAAATCCAGTTTTTAATTTAATGCACAAGTAATAACAATAATCAACTTATATAATAATATATCAGTCACAGGGAACATGTTTCTGCATTGTTGTACATTTTGCTGATTTTACCTACATGCTTTTACATGAATATTTTCAAGGCTGGAGTTTTAATTTAGTATTTTTAGTGTGTACTGTAAGTAAAGGATCCGAATACTTCCGCCACATACTGCATTAGAGTAACTGTTATTAGATCATTCAACAATTTAAACTGTTGCATACCTTTTAAGACACACTGCATGCTTTTAGAAAAGTCTAAAACTTTAGGGAAGTCCAAAGCATCTGCTAGAATTAGTTCATATTTTGTGCATTTCAGTTTATTTACATCCACCCATGAGATAAAATAAAGGAGAAAGAAAGAGGGTTTATTAATAATTCGATTTTACCTTTTGGCTGTCTGTATCTGTCGTTCTCTGTCCAGGTCATTCATTTCAGAAAGCACTGCTATACATGGAATAGACTAAGAAAACGGACAGCAACAGAGAAAAACATGATTAATTGAACATATTTACACAGCCCAACAGATAACAGAAGCGCTGAATTACTGAGAGGAACAATTTCAGAGTGGGAGGCTGAAATTGAGCTTTTTCTAAAAGGAAGTCTCCAGTCTGGGGTTCATCCTGTGTGCAAATTGTTTTGACAGGAGGTTGTGTTTACCTCGCCAGAGTTTCTTCCTGCCTCCCCTTCCAACATTAGGGTGACCTGATCCATCTCCATGGATACAGAAGCCGAGGGATCCTCTGGGATATCGTCATAGTCTTCTTCCTCCAACTTCTCTGAGAGAGGACAGTTAGGACAGTCAACTGGGATGTAAAGCAAAATTCTGCAAATCCCAAAATGTTAATTTAATATTGATGTGGTAACAGGAATGCGAACAATAATGTGTATGATCTTTAAACACAGTCTGACCTTTGACCAGCTGCTGCACCTTCTTGCACTTTGTGAGTGACTCCTCCAGCTCCTTTATCCTTCGTTCCTGTACATAAATATCATGTTCCACTTACGACTGTAAATTAACGTAAATCAAAGCTACTGGCCAGCTGCAACACATCACACTGTACCTTCACATCGTTGGCCGACGCCAGTGACTCCAACGCCATCTTCATCTTCAACGCTTCTGAATCTGGAAGAAAATGGATATGTTACACATGTGGAAGTTTATCTCAACTCTCCCTGGGTCTAAAACCAGCCAGCAGACACCAGAAATAATGAACCCACTGGGGCTCGGTGGGCTGGTCAGTACAGCTCGTTTCAGCTTGTTGCTGCAATGAAGTCTTGATTCAACTATCTCCACCAATTATCAAACACGGTGGGCCCATTTTTAACGATCCAAGCGCACGGCGTGAAGCGCCTGGAGCAGGTGAGTTTAGGGCATACAAATCCACTTTTGCTAGTTTGACGGCAGAAAAAAAGGACCATTGTACTTAGTTGTAGGGTTGTACTTAGTGTCTTCATTGATCATAACTGTGTTGTGCTTAACATGCAATAAACCAATCCGAGTGTCATCTCCCATTCCCTTTAAAAGCCAGGCGTGTTTGTACCTTGGTGCATTGCTGTTATGATGGCGGAATCTGTTAAGCAGGAAGGTGAGATTTTCGGGAGAAGAAACTGATGGGCTTGTGGTTCAAGTGAAACTATTACTACTATTAATACTAACTACTATTTCACATATTTTTATTTTTAATCTTTTGCATGTTTGTGTGCTGCTGCACGCCCCTGTGTGTGTAACAAGCAGAGTGTGTTGTGCTGTGCATTAAAATTATATTCATTAAAATTAAATGCTGCGCTATTGACTTTAGACCAGGTTTTTGTGGGTGCTCGACAGGAAATTGACAACTGGGTCGGGCTCAAACTAGCAAAGACCCTTGCGTGGGGCTTTGTGCTGCGCTGGGTGCAAGATAGGGCCCAGTGACTGTGTGTTCTACTAGGATCACTACACAATTAAACATGTGACAGCCATTTGGTTATCTAATCCAAGCCAAGTTTACCTACAGGGCAAGCCCTCATGTGAACTCTAAAGTATGTGTACTAGTGTACAGCATGTCATTACACTAAGTCAGATGATTAGAGTTGGGGTTAAGTACCATTTCATGAATCAGAATCTAATTTCAAATCTTTTTTATCAAATCTTAAATTGTCTAATTTTAACAAAATGAGACAAACCCAAATTCAGCGCTACACAGTATACAAGTCATGGTGGCCCATTGGTTGGACAGTCTTTGGTTTAAGATCGGTGGTAATGTGCATCTACCCAGTTTATCCTTCAGAAAAACTTCCTGTCAGGACACAGCATATTTCTGAGCCCAAGTCATTTCAAAATCATAATTCGTTCTGTTGTTTTGTTTTTTCTTAAAAGCACAGATCTGACCCGGTCAGTTTTGATGTTGTTGGTTACCGTTTTGGTGTTGTCAGGGTCTGAACAAACAACCAGTGTCTGTATAGTGAACTGGAAGACATAACAAATACCTATATCCGGTTATACTGTTTACAGGCAGACCCGTATAAGAGATTTCCCTTCTTTTTTTTTTTTCATTTTAAATGGCATTCCTCAACCATCAGAGTGGATAAGATAAGGTCATCAGTGGGTGGAAAGAGTAAAACAGATATGTTTGGTATGGAGCCTACAGGAGTTAAGTAAAAACAAGGGCCTCAAATCACCTCATTATAGTTCAGACTGTCTGTGGAATGTAAGAGTGGATAAATAATTAATGGGGGAATCCAGATGAAAGCAAAGTACCCATTATTTTTCACGAAGGATGCTGGAGGGGGATCTAGTGTTTTTGGAATGTAAAATGTCTGTTTGTCTAATCCTCATAAGCCCTTGTGTAATATCAGACTCAATGAAACAGTACAAGAAGCTCCCAGACAATTATTCAAACAGCTCCCACCTCTTTCTCCTCCCTCAGCTCTGCTGTGGCTCTCCACCCTCAGTCTGCTCTCGTCCTTCAGCCTCGTTAGCTCCACCTCTCGCTCCTCCAGCTGCTTCTGCAAAAGCTGCAGTTCCTCCTATCATGAGACCAGATATAAAAGGCATCATTCTGCAATTTAAATCACATAATACACATCGAGCATTTACAAATTCATAACCTACACAACGTTAACCCATGAAATTAGAATAAAAAGAAACAGGAAAAAGGGAAGGATATGACCAACACTTATAATTTAGTACATCGTAATGTGTAACAAGGCATCCAACTAATGACTAAAGACTATTTTATTGTCAAATTAATTGTTTAGTCTATAAAATGTCACTATAATGTTTTGAGATGGCTTGTTTGACTCAACCAACAGTCCAAAATACAAAGATAATCAATTTATGACATACAAAAACAAATCCTAAAATTTGAGGAGCTAGAACAAGTTTTGCTCAATAAACGACTTCTGTATTTTTCAACCTGTGTCTAAGTGATTAATGGGGACAACAATTTTTTTAATTGGTCCAGAGCAGAGTGAGTGAGACTTAGACGCAATAACGAAGATGAAAGGTAAAGAAAAACGTTCTCTGCTAGGTCCTCTCCATTATGTTGTCAGACACCTGTAATAACAATCCGAGCTTGTCAGTGGCAACACCAACCACTTTTAGTGGACATACGTTGACAATTTCCCCAAAGGATTGGATTGTAGCCTGTTTCCCTTTAAACCCCTCACTGATAAAATAAGTCTGTCATTCCAGCACTACACACACATCTTTTAGAGAGTGATGTATTTATATTACTTTATGTTAAGTGCTAATAAGAAAATGAAGGTGAAGCAACGATGGTGAACCTGGTAAGCATTATAACTAAACATCAGAATGTTAGAATCATCATTTTGAGTCGGTTAGCATGCTGATGTTATCATTAAGCTCAATGCAACTAGTACAGCCTCACAGAGCCATAAGTATGACTCTAAACTCTCTTGTTTCAAACTCTGGAAAACTCATTCAGTGCCACAAAAGACATACCAACACACTGTATAATTTTTACCAGCCAAGTAAAACTCATTGTGATAAAAATGAAACATTTTACATGTGAAATCCGTGGGGTGGCCCTTTGACACATTAGTAAGAATTAGTCAGTAGGGTCAGTTAGTGATTCAGTTAAGTTTCTGTCCTCTATTTAACACACGGTGGGTGACTGCAAAATGATTCAGTGCAAGCTCATCCTATTCACTTAACTGTGGACACACTGAAAAGGTGGGCAGGCATAAAAAACTAACACAAAACGTCTCATCAAAAGCTGGTTTCTGTTCAAAGAACCACTTGCCTGAAATTAAGAAAATGTACCGATTAACAAGATGTGTAGCTTAAAGATTGGAGAAACGATGAAAAGAAAATGCTTACTGTATGTACACTGAGTGACCTGAGCAAACAGTATGATTCTGTAAATATGTTATTGCAGTCTACAGGTGTTAATAGAAATTTTAAAAAAAAGAGGATTTTAACCAGGTACAATTCCTGAAACCGGTACAGGTGAAGGCACTTACAGCGAGTGATGAAAGTCAGGAAAGCAGTGCGCAGTAGTGAAGAAGGAGCAGGTTTAGAGGATCTTAAGGGCCAGAAAGGAGAAGAGCACAGGCTGGAGATTAAACCTTGTTCACCTCATCTCCTGTGAACCGTTCAGTTTTCCGCTTCGGACGCTTGACAGGTTAGCGTGTTGCAGAAAGATGTTAAAAATCACAGTAGAAAAGGGGGAGGAGGAGCGGGATATGAAAAGTGAAAAGGTGAAAAGAGGGGTAAAGAAGGGGAGCAGAGAATTGATGTCATGGGGGAAATCACAAGGTTTTACACATGTAATGAAGCATTTCAGAGGATAAAAAAAGAGGAAAAAAGATCTCCGGTCATAGTTGAATATTAGAAAATATAGTCTCTGCTAACTGGACCTTCAGCACACTTACTTTGGTAGCTTTGAGTTTCTTCTCACACTGCAGTCTTTCATTCTCTATGTCAGTCACCCTGAACCGCAGGTCTGTTACTTCTTGGTACAAGCCCTGGGGAGGAGAAAGAGAACATGACCCATTAAACTCGGAGAGGAAATCTGCACTGGGGAGGTTTATGGAGACTGTGGGAGAGAGTTCTGATTTATTTATTTATTTATTTTTTAAACAGTGGGAGAATTCCTGCTAAAATCACCAAACATTACTTTCAGACTTATGTCCCACTGGAGAGCATTTGGGAAGCTCAGTCCACACATGGAGACCAATGCTGGACTAAAGAGAAAATGTCACGGAAATTATTGTGAAATTACTTTTATTTCAATCACCAACAGAGCAGGGGTCCTGTGCTTTGGAGAAACTTTCATTAAAATGTTATGTGTATTGTTATTTAGGAGTACTTTCACATCATTTTCTACTCATTTTGAACTCAAGGCAGTTTTTCCTAAGTTTAGCTTATGGCATGTTCCTATATTGCATTTTTTTCAGAATAAATTGGGCAATTTAAAAATACTATCATTCGGCACAGGACCACGTGGCCAACACAAACTCTTTATGGGAAACATTTTTTACAAAATACAGACCGTTTCAGATTCACAAAGGTTTTTTAACACACCGCAAGTCTCTTCATGAATAGTGTGTCCCAATTCATTACTACATAAACTGTATACATTATGTACTTTATACAAATTGTGATGCTAATGCAGACAGTATACAAGAAATCAATAGTTCACCTTTTTATACTGACAGGAAATTATACAATACTGACAAACTGCAACTTGAGAATGTCACTGCTTACTACGAATAAGAAAGCTCTCTTCCTAAAGGTTTAAAGCTTATTCTGTCTCACCTCCACCTGCAATTTCTTTAAAAGAGAATAGTGTCCATCAATGGCACATTTTTAATATGCCTACTGAATTTTCTAGTGGTAACACATTACACAGTCAAAGCTAGCAGCAAATTAGTATGTGTGGTCTGTCTGAGTGTGTCTAAATTGTGGGCTACATCTGAAGGCCACTTTTTATATTTGGGAAAATCACCACCATGAAATGTCATGCTGCATCAGCTACTAGCTGAACCTGTTTGCAAGGTTACCATTGATTTAAAGACCTGGACTAATGAATTTGAGGACCATGATGCAGATTTGGAGTTATAATGAGCACCTTTCACTACGAGTTCTAACAGATTTAGGCATGTTTATCTGCTATCATTGGAAAGAGTACACAGTATATATGTGATGTCTGGTTTGACTGAGTTGTGACACAGAGGAAGGACTGAGATTTTTTAACACAAAATGCACAAAATCAGGTGCAACAGGTTAAACAAATACAGAAATCAGAACATGTGAGCATTGCGTAAATAGGACTAACAAGGTATGTGTGGGGTTTAGGGTTTGATTTAAAGCTTAATGGAGGCTAAATGGAAACAGTCAACTTCTTTTAGACATTTTATTGTCTGGAAACACTACATAGTGTCCCAGCTAGTAGACAGAGTGTATGGAAACTATAACTTTCACCGCCCTTTTGCCCCTCAGAGGGGGGAGAGGTATGGGTGGGTTGGGGGGGAGGGGTTCTAACAGGAAACAGCTGCTGGAGCGCACCACATGACAGATTTCTGAGTCCTCCAGTCAAGTGAGACAGACCTTTGTGACTTTAAAACAATGAGTGGGTGGTTTCTAGGAGTCACACATCACATAAAACAAGCTGCAGGTGCAACTAAGAACTTCAGCTATCTCTACTCCATTTATTATAGTGTATTTGTTAAGGACAGGGGTTATACCTCATTGTCCCTGTGAGCCGTCAGCTTCAGCTTCAGACTGGACACCTCGGTCATTAGTTCCAGCTTCTGGGTCTCCAGTGTTGTCCTGTTCAACAGCTCCTACGAAGCAAGGTGCACACTTGGCAAAACTGCACTGAATTGTTTTGCGGAGAGATCCGTTTTAAAGGCTGGGATGACAGTTTTAACTACAGAACCAAGGTAAGGTGACTGTGTATTGTGTGTACCTGTTGCAGGAGCTCCTCAGTAGCATTTAGTTTCTCCCGATGACGATCCAGGCAGTTGTCTAGGTCCCGAATCTTTTCACCTTGCACCTCCACCTGGTCTGTTAGAACACTTACCTGGACAATTGGGGGAGATTAGTATTAGGGCTGCAACTAACGATTATTTCAGTGTTGGTTGAGCTGGAGATTATTTTCTCAATTAATCGATTACTTGGTCTATAAAATGTCAGAAATGGGTGAAAAATGTTGACCAGTGGTTTCCAAAGCCCAAGATGACATCGTCAAATGTCTTGTTTTGTTCACAACTCAAATATATTCAGTTTACTGCTATAGAGGAGTGAAGAAACTAGAGGATATTCATATTCAAGAAGCTGGAATCAGAAAATGTAAAAAAAAAATATACTTTAATAAAAACATGACTCGATAAATTAATCAATTATGAAAAATAATTGGCGATTAATTTAATAGTTGACAACTAATCAATTAATCTTTCGAAGCTCTAATTAGTATTAATCACACAGAACACTTAGAGAGAACATACTGTAGGTGCTCCAAGGTCAATCATCTAAAATATATTATTTTGATGATAGAAAATGTTCTTTGAATGCATCCTAAATCAGATCCGTACCCAAATATAGGCTACATACAGAAAGACAGTCCTGTTGAATGGCTGAGGGCAGCCAGATCCTCTATGGCACAGAGGAATATCTGGCTTCCTCTGTGCCATAGAGGATCTGGCTGAGGGCAGCCAGATCCTCTATGGCACATATCTGGCTTCCTCTGTGCCATAGAGGATCTGGCTCCATTGTTGTCTGAACTAGGTTACATGTCCCATATTACATGGACATACGTAGTCTGACATTTTTTTATCCTGTGTAGGTAACGTTTTCTAAAAACTACAGTTCCCACTTGTTTTAAGAAATGATTAATCCTTTTTGAAAAATAAAGCTTCTTGTGACATCCGTTTTGAGATTTACATCTTCCGTATGAATGAACGGCTGTGGCTGTGAGTCCTACAGACAAGGTAGGGAAGTTGGAAAGTGTTGAGAGGTGGACTGCCAAATTGTTGGTTTAGGTATTTTTAAATGGGATTTGTTGGCATACAGAGTAATGCTAGCCTTAACCTTTATTTTATTAAATTGCTGTAGCATCATATTTTGCAGAGTGACTTGGGACAGATATATATATGTCATCTAAATTTGGTTGCATCCTGTCATGGGGCTGGCCCATGCCTTCCTTTAAACCGGGGGTAACATGTGGTATCATGCTAAGCTAGCCTTAGTATGTGCAGTAGAGGGGATGGTTAGTGGGAACATTATCATTAGCATGTGGGCTTGCATAAATGAACACATGGTTTGTCATTTTATTTCAGTATTAGGAATCATGGTTGGATAAAAGCAACACATACATAATTCATTTCAAGTTATTTATTTTAGTTTCATTCACCTGTTCTCATTGCAAGCAGGGATCTGGGTCGAATTGGCAAACAGGAAGTGATAGAGTCTGGAGTAATTTATAGAGGGGAAGATCTGGAATGGCCCAAGTGTCAGCCAGTGCAGAGGGGTGTACAGAGTGCATAGAGTTCAGTTTGGAGAAGCTGGGTCAGCATGTAACATTTCATTTTTATGTTATTGTTTATGTAGCGTGTATTCATGAAGCCATAAAGGTTGGGGAATGCTGAAATATCACAATGGTGTTTGATTGATTTTCAATTAACTGTGGTTTGTCTTGTAGGAGGGGCTTCTGCTATAAGGGAAAGAGGCCGAGGCTCCTCTGGAAGAGAACGACTTTGGCCGGGAAGAGTGCAGTTGCTAGGCCCAAATAGTCAGGGCCCGATTTAGTTTTTTTTATTATTTTGTTTGATATTAGTTGGTGATGATAATTTCAATAGTTAGTATTTAGTTTTCATGTTTTGTTTATTTTTCTATTATTTTTCAACAAGTCATACTGGCAATACTGCATTTCCTTGTGACTGCTGAGGAAATAAATCAAGCACCAGGTGAAGAACTCCCGAGTCCATTCCTCCTTTTTCCACTATGGGGCTAAACATTACACATCCGCACAGAGTAATGCCAGTTAAAGTGTATAGCTTATCAAAACACAAATTCCATAACCTTTTCCCTGCTCCTCTAAATATTTAAAAAGGTACCAAGATTGGAAAAGACTGGACCCAATTTGGTCTTAGAGTTTAACATTTTCACTAGAAATTTAGAAAACCTGAAAATCTAATCAGCCTGTATTTACAGATTTGTTTGAACTAAGGAATGTAGGTTTAAAGTTAAAAAAATGTGCTTTGTAAAAAGGTTACATGTCATTTTAAGGCTTAAGATGTGCATTCAAAACTAATCATTTGTTCCCATCCACCAAACATTCTACCAAATAACTTGAACATTTGTTTAATTCATTTGAGATAATCTGTCAACTAACAGACAAACATAAAAACCAACAAATGGCACTGAGAACTCAGTAATTACTCAAAAGGCAGCCACGTAAAATACTACTTAATTACCTATTCAAGAGCAATTGTTCTGCTGCCTTGTAGCTACAATGCAGAGTTCTGATCACAAACCTGAAGAATAAGACACTCTTTGTCACTTTCCAGTCGTGACAGACGTTCTTGGTAGACTGCTTCTGAGCCGTGGCCGTTAGTCTGAAATGAGAAACAATACAATGTTGATTTATGTTATCTGAACAAATTGCTGCATTTGTTGCATCAGTTAAATGAGGGAACTGTTATTTCTTTGTGTTGAGAACTTTAGCTGTCATGTTGAAATACGGGTGCTTAGGAGTCCAAATGAAAATACACACCAGCCTTGAGCAACATAGATTTTCTAATGGACGCATCCCACTTAAGTGTATAGCTATATAACCTCCCTGACAATAAACTCACATGGTTTTCCCTTGAAGACAAGAACAGATAGTAGAGTTGAGTTTTCAGAGAAACATGTGAGAGTCAGTACTGTTTCCACATGAAAGTGATCTGAAAATTAAATCAAAAGCAAACTGTTCTCTCAAATGTCACACATGAAGAGGCAAGGCTGTGAAGGTAGGAAAACAAGAGCCTAAGTCAATGTGACTTTGGAAGATGGAAACTATTTGCAGCAGGACTCCTATAGAAAATCTATCATTCACCAACCACGTCATAACAGCACTTTTACAATAAACAGAGTCTCGGTGTAGGCAGTGGAGCACGATGATAAGATGCAAAGCAGATCAGAGTATATTTCATACCAGGCGATCTACTAAAACTGGACCGCACAAACACACTGATATTATCATACACAGACATTTGCTGCAACAAAAGAATTAATTTAAAATGAAAGCACAAAAATAAACTGACTATAAGATTCATGATGACATTTTCTCTCTGGAAAGTGACAAAAAGAATCAGAGAGATCCTCTAAACTTATAATCACTCCATGCATCTTGGGCTGATCGGATAGCTATTGGATATCAAATGCATCCAAGAAGCATTGGAGATGGAGTGAAATACAATAACTCAAAACAACCTGAGGAAGTGGTTTGAAACATATTACATCCAGATGTTATACGTAATCTTAACTCCTCCAAAGTGCAACCACGTCAAAAGAGTTTTGCAGAAATAGCCTGTCACATGGCCCCTGTGATAACAGCACAAGAATTGCACTGAAGTCTAAATCTTTTAACATTTGTCTCCAATTCCTTTAAAGGTTGAAATGTCTTAAAGCTGCCTTGTGTATGAATTGTGCTATAAAGCTGCCTTGCCTCATGCCTAATACGATTCATCCATGCGTTTGTCTTAGTTTATAGATAGTTGTTAGCTTGCAAGCATAAGTTTTTGGCTGTATTAAATGATCTCATCTGGCTTTCAAGCAGACACAAGACCCTTGACATAAACAAGTGTAAATGGTGAGATGGGAAACAGAAAAAAATGCTAGTTTATAAATACATTACTAATACTTTAGAAATGGACTTTTTTTACCAATCGTCCCTGTAGCCACTCTGCCAGCCCTTCTGCAGTGGAATCAGGAATCTGACACCGCAGGTTGTCCCTCTCCTCGTTGTCCATGAGCTCCAGCACTCCCCGTAGGTCCTCCAGCAGGTGCAGCACCCGAAGGCCACCCAAGAAAGGTGAAGTGGGCGACTGGCAGTCAAACAGCCCGTTGGAGTAGTCCATGGCCTTGGACCCTGGGGAGACAGGGAGGAAGTGTTAGATGTAGGATGACACAGAGCAATTCTCTTTATTTCACACAAATTATAATTACAAAAAAAAAAAATGCAAAAGCTCATTTGGCTGGCAGGCTATTCAAAACAAAAATTAGTGTGTTCAAAATGTAATTAAAATGGCACAGTGTCACAAAAAAAGGAAGGATTTACAGCCAAAGCCATATTTTGGTACTGATCTGTGGGTGTGGGTGGGGCTGGATGACTACCCAAAATTGTAAATTTTCCAAGACTTGCAGGTTGTGTCTGTCGCAACTTGTAAACAAACTTCTTTATCTGATGTGTGTGGCATTAAACAAACATAGCAGATACCAAAAACTCTGTGTAGGTTCATGACTAGAACTCTAGAATATTTTCGTCGCATGTTCATAGTTTTGTTTTATGAACTTCAAATACTGGGAAATAGGGTGTCTGATTTCTCTCCCTAAGTTACAGTAGAACATAGATGACAAGCTCTTAATCACATGGTTGCATATAAATACTTCAGTCTAATCCACCAATTTTTCACTTAAAGAAGAGCATAAGAATAAACGCAGTCATTGCTCACCACATTGGCATTTTATAGCTCCTAGAGGTGTGTTGACGAGATTAAAACGTAACAAGATTTCTCATTGAGGTAAAAAGTGTCTTGCAATATCAATACACAAGTGCAGATCTAGTATGTTGCATGAAAACTTTATGGGCAAACTGCAATGGGCAATCCAGTCCTATGATTATTACTGCGGTTTATCTACTTAATTCAATTAAGTATTTCATGAAAAGATTTGTATCTTACTTCATTTCCCCTGAGAACATTCTGTTATTTAAATCACTCAATCTTTTACACTGAGGACATTAAGCATCCTTTAGCAATCATTTTATTCCTACTCATTTGAGCAAAATAACAGCATGATAACTATATTTAGGTAGTTTTCTCTCGCACACGCACGGCAAGCAAATGTTCATAGGGCCTCTATCAAACATCATGTGAGATAGTATAACAATTTAATCTTCTCCTGTAACTGTGGAAACCATACTTTCAGATTTTTCGTGGAAGCAAATGCAACAACATGTTGTTGACTGAACTCAAGTGCATGATGTTCTAATCGTGTGCTGCTGCCTAATCCACTCCATCTGTCATCTAGCTTAAATGTCAGCCATACTGAAGATGACCAACAGTAACAAAGAAGGAGCTAAATAGATAGATAGATAGATAGATAGATAGATAGATAGATAGATAGATAGATAGATAGATATGTAAACAATCATGGCTTCCCCGCAGTAGCCTTTAGTGGGGCTTGATGATGGCTGTGGTTTCTGCGGAAACAGTCAGCTGCCTTGGTCCCATTGGAAAGGTCAGTGCTATAATTACACACATCAGCGGAAAAGTGGGGACTCTGAAAGGGAAGCCTGCTCTGCTCATCTGCAGTGGCACAAGCACTGAGTGGCCAAAATTTCCCAAGCAGGAGTTTGTATTCCAAATTCACAGAGCTTGAATAATCATTAGTTTCCGTCACTGCATGGACAATGGAAACTTTCTTTCATTTCTCATGGTGGAGGAATGTGTTGGAGGCAAAAAGGAACAGTGATCCAGTAGCACACTTTCAGGATTATTCCAAACTTGTATGTATATTTAGGGGGAGGATTACATTAAACTGCAGCTAGATGTGGAAAGTGAAGGGCACATTGTGTTACCGTCCACTAGACGTAGTACTCCCAGATTGAAATTCAATGGGTTCCAGATGTGGCTAGACCCCATAGTATGCCACCATGCCCACTTATAAAAGCGCTATGGTCTTAAAGTCCAAGTGTACAATGTGGTTACCTGCTATGATCCCATCCATTTGCTCTAAGGCTGCTGCCAACATATCACTGGCGTCGGACATCATCTTGTGCTCAATGAATCTGAAAAAGAGAAGAGAGAGGTTGAGTGAAAGAAACGAGAGAGAAGACAAGAAGGATCCATAAAGGACTCTCTATAACAACCACTAAAATGACCTTATGATTATATTATCTCAAAGAAATTAAACAAAAACAAGAAATTAAGACTTTTTTAAATTTTACATACCAGCCAATTAACCAATTCATTAAAAAAATACTCCAAAGATTAATCAATACTTAGCAGCAGCCCTAATCCCTATTATGTTTTACTTCTAAGAGCATTGCTTTTCTCCTTTACAAGCATCAGTTTTCAAATGTAAAGCCTGCCTGTGTGTTTTTACATTTCCATTTGAAAAAGAATAAATAAAAACATAATAGTGTTATCACTAATCCTGTTATGGTACAAGCTCTCATTTTTCCTTCTCAAATGACTGCTGCATCAAATTAACCATGTAGTCTGTGCCACAAAGGAAAGTCCCTGAGAGACAAAAACAAAGTGATATCCAGTACAGCATTATTTCCGGCAGTCACGGGTGCTCATGGGCAGGCTCCTATCCGGAATAATGGCACTATTCTCCCAGGGGTCTCAGGCCTCGTAGCACTGGCATGCTCGGCATCTCAAACTTCCATAACAAAGTTGGAAAGTATCTCCGTTACCAGTGAATTCAAACACTTATCACATGTCTCTCCTTTACTTGCACTGACCACTTATCACTTCAAACTAAATCTGATTTAAAAAGGGGTTGGGATAGTACAGTATGTTCAGAGGGAACTGAAGCCCAAAACTAACAACATAAAACAGTGACTATTTGTCCATTGATAGGGGGGGGCAGGGACTGCAGGGTTTACTTCATTTCCTCCCTCTTAGGGGTCATAGTGTCACTCCCAGCAGGGTAAAACATGGGCATTAAGAGCCTAATTAAACCAATGGCCTCAATATGAGCTGGGGGGGGGTCTGCTTTTAAAACAAGGGGCCTTAAGAGTTCATTGCTTAATTTACACACACCACAGAAAGGGGAGTTTCTACCACAACATCATACATACTGCTTTGTATTTGTACTACTCCGTAACCATATCATTAAGCTTGATTATTCTGGTGATCTAGACCCCCACATGAACTACTCAATGTAACTCAAAAGGACAACCCAGGTCTTCAATGCCTCAAATTTCAAAATAAAACAGCTTTCCAATTGAATGTTACAGTTCTCATGGGCTATTTGTGACACAGATACTAGTACTTATAATTTTTCCTCCAGTTATTTCCAGAGTTTGATGCAAAACCATCACTCAGTATCACCAGGGTGGAAGCTGTATTTGGTCAGCTGCTTGTTTCACCCCATGGGGGAAACCTAAATCTTGTTCCTTTTTCCCAAAAAAAATTTTTTCTCAACAAATGGTATGAAGAGACAAAACACCAGTGTGTGCTATCTTATGCTCTACTCAACTATTGTGTACGGTTTTCTGGTCATGGTGCAACCAAATGTAGAGAAAAGTAGGATGAAAACATTTTGAAATCTAAAACAAATCACAGTGTGTCACCATAATTGCAGAAGCTCTCCTGTCTCTGTTGTCTTGTGATAAAAGCCACATCTAATCTGCTAATGTGAGTTTCATGAGAAATCCAATTCAGTGGAAAACAGCATCTTATCAACCCGTGTGCAATTCAGAATTTGGGTTTACTTTATGCTGGAGGAGAAAAGAAATCTAAAAAAAAATAATTAAACCAGGAAATACATGTGCTGCTGTGTGCTAGTCATGCAGCTGAAAGGGCATTGAAACTTGCCAGGTAAACTAGCCTGTCCTTTCTTCAGACTCATAAAACCTGCCACTTTAAAACACCAGGCTGAAATGCTTCTTTTTGCATATGTGATGAGCAGGTCATCCATGAAGAATGTTACAACCAAAACCTTAAAAGGGTCCATCTCTTCAACCATATGAACAAGTGTCTGTAATGATGATTGATAATCCCATAGTGTAGGAGTGAGCACTACACACATTCCTGAGCAGGTTAGTTATCCACCCCAAAACCAAACACTAATGCCTGGTACTGACATCCCTGATGACCCCTGTGGCCTCCTTCCCTCCACCCTTCAGACAAAACTCTGAAGACTTTATTCAGCTGATGGCATTTTTCTGTTGCCCTGAAAAGACCAAAACCGACAATGATTTGAGTATAGGGCATTTTGCCAAAACATGGTATATTCTACCTGTGCCATACAGCTCCATTGTTGTGCCAGAACTATTAGAAATGCATTAATAAGCCACACTGTTGCACTGGGTGACATGTTTCTTTAACTATGGACAGTGTTATTTTGTCTGAATACTACATCGTCCTGCTGCTGTAAATACCTCGTCACTCAAGGTCTTTTAACTCCAAAAAGAAATATTCTTTTCGCACGCACGCACACATGCACGCACGCATGCAGCTTCCAGCTGTGGAACAGATGTGCATTTTAGAATTGAACTGGCTCAGACTAGTAAAAGAAGCAGCATTAGTTGTAGTACAGTAACTGGTCGGTGGACGACACTGTTGGTTGTTGTCCCACAAGGCTCAATATTTGGCCCCTTGCTGCTTCCATTTAAATAGTAATCTGTTTGTTTCCAGCTTCATATTGTAAAGTTCATGATACAATCTTGTATGCCATCAGTGCCTCTAACAAACCATTAAAGCAGCAACCCATTGATCATAAAATATCAGAAAACTGAAAAATACCAATGTTGTTTTTATTTTAACAGCAGATTACTTATCAACAGATTGTCCTACATAACCCACAAACACCTTGAGTCTTAACAAAAATCTAAATTTGAATTATTATACAGAGATGTTTCATTTAAAAAGAGAACAACATTTGTATTCAATGCAGTATCTTATCCTGCTTAGGGAATTATACTGTGTACTTCTGTTGCTGCCATTATTTATAAACCATTGGCCTCATTTGGCACTTTACACAATAAACCTATCAAACTTATTATGAAGGAAAGTATGACAAAGTCAGATTTCATTACTGCATCCAGAAGCCATGGTTCACTTTTGTTTTAATTTAGAAAGCTTTGCTATCCGAGTTGCCAAAATATACATCCTTAGCTGAATTAAGAGACAATAACAATGACATTGAATAGCATCATAAGTTTTCTGTAAGCTCTAAAACACTCATACACTATGCTCTCTTACTTGCAAGAGATATTTAAATCTCTGCAAGAATTTCTGAATAAATAAACCTTAATTTAATAAACTATCAGTGGTATTAGCAAAAGTAGTAGCAGCAGTCAGTGTAGTAACAGTGGTATTGTTAGGAGTGGCTGCAGTTATATGTGCAGAAGTGATGATTTAGCACAGATTTAATTGCATTTAATTGCTGTTATTACTGTATCTTAATTAGGGTTTCAACTGACCCTTCTTTTTTTTTTTTTTTCAAGCAGGACCTCCTGATTATTTTTTCAATGAATTAAAATGGCATCTTATCACAAAGTTCAGAATTCATCTGGTTCTGCCTTGCATGGTCAGGCACTGCTGTGTATATCTCTGACCTGCTCCATATTTCCAGTAAATCACTCAACTAAAAACAAAAAGGTGACAGTGCCTTTAAAGCAAAGTTTCAAACAAAAGTTTGAATGTTTTTTTCTTGAAAAACGACTCAAACCTTTCATCAGTTACTAAAATAATTGTCAATCAATGAATCTAATTGTTTCAGCTCTAACAGTTGTAGTACAGCAGTAATAGTTGCAGTAGTAGCTTACTAAAGAGGTATCATGGACATAAAGGGTGACTTCCCCGTGTAATCCAACCACCAGTCAAACACCCTGCCTTTGTTTACACTTCCCCTGAGGTATGGTTCAGTGGACTTTTAGTTTGGGCTGCTGTGAGGTCAGATTGTTTGACAGAAATGACAGCCCAGACTTTAAACTAGTGCAGTGGTGGCCACATTAAGACCCTGCACAAACAACTCTTTGTCTTTCAAAGACTCACATGATAGCACTGCGACACTGATCCCAAGTTCTAGGAGTTTTTCCACATCAACTACATCATAGTCAGAAATCACATTGGAGGGGAAAATAATAAAGAGGATTGAGGAAAGGGGCAGGAGGAACTGAGTAAGCTATCACAGTAAGCCAAGAAAAACTACTACTTTTGTTATTGAGGTCTTAGCACAGAAGCAGCCTTTCTGAGTATTAGACGTCACACTCAACAAGGGCTGCTCATTTAGGGCATCATTTCAAAGTTGCTGCAGTAAAATGAGACTAGGAAGATAAGCAAAATGCTGCAAAGTCAAATAAGGTCTACAATAGGGCCTACAATGATTGAAACCATAAACACAGACGCAACCCTACACTCAGGAAGACTGTCATGCAGTATTGTCAGGAAGCATTTCCTGGCACATTCTGGAGAAATGTCTTCCTCTTTGTCAGAAATTATAATTTCCCAGCAATCCCAGCACTGACTACACAAATAAAACTAAAAGCTGAAATTCCAAAAGCCATTTGTACAGTTCTCATATATAACTGGGCCCTTAAATTATATTCCTGCAAGATTCCTGCTTCAGATTAAGTTAAACATTTTGATTTAAGTTCAGAAGCATGTAACATCTGAATAAATCATGCAACTTTAAAACGACACATCCTTTCTATTAAAATACTACATCACAAGAGTACTGTACCAAGACTGCAAGGAACGCAAATGTCAGGAAAAAAAAAAAAAAGGTGTATAAGATAGAAAGACCCATGTACAGTATATTTTTTGAAACATTCGTAAAAATCTAAGCACTATGGGGTCTGTGCCATGTTGATCTTACTGCAGGCCAAGTTTGCTAATAATACCAACAAGGGTCGATAGTGGACTTGCCTCCTCTTTACCTGGCTGAGCAACAAATAAATGCCTGTTGCCTGAGGAAACAAGATGATTGGTGCCAGGTGATTACATTTGTGTCTTGAAAAATCACTGAGTAATGTGGAAATGTGCTATATTATGCTAACTCTCCTACTAACATCAGAACAACATCAGATATGGGCTATACAAGCAAGTGTTTTGCAAGAATTATTTTCTAAGCAGCCAACTGTTGTGATAGTGTGGTAGGATACAAATGTGGTTATTGTACATGTACGTTATTACAAAAGAAAATACAATCTTTTGTTATGCTACTCAGTTTTCTGCCCGGAAGACATCATCAGAAGTGCAGAGAGGGCTCCAGCAGAGAGGGCTGCCAGCAAGTCATGCAGCACCTCAGGAGGGAGAGTTTTCCTGAGCATCTTTATACTACAGAGGTATACCCAAATAAAGACTGCAGGAGTCTGAGATTGATAATAAAAGCCAACACTGGACCTGAAGTAGCTTTAAACTGGCTTTGTGTTGGCTGCGACTGCCTTCTATGCAGCAAATGTGGATGGGAGCCAAACTGGAGGTTCACCACAGTGATTCATGATTTGGCTTGCACGTTAATGGTGATGAATAAATTAGCTGTGGTAAACGTTTTCACATACAAAGCTAGCATAATTTAACTTTCTTTAACTACAATTATTCAATGTCCATAAAAGTAAATAATCTGTAGAAAATATTACTTTATCTCATAAAAAAAAGTCTTAGTTCTTCTCTCTGGATGGCAACTTATTTAATATGAATTAGTCTGTTTTATATGTGTATTCTTTCTTAGTATAAAAGCACTAATGAGCTTCTTTTGTTCTTCTAGACGTTGGTATAGTTATTCAGCCATTAACAAACCAACAAAATAATGTTAAAAGTCCCCGAGGATATTAGCTAGGTAACGTTAACGTTATGGGAAGAATTTCTTCTAATACCAAAGCAAAACAATTAAACAATAAATACATAAACAAAAATTAGACAGTGACAATAATAATCCTCTTTCAAGTCATCAAATACTACAACTTACATACTGTATATAAGTAAGTTAAAGTTACCCAAAATACAATAAGTGAAAATGAGCTACGCCAAACTCTATTACGTTACGTTAGCCAACGCAGACACATTGTATCTAACGTTAACTACGTTACGTCCAATTAAATTGAGTATGGTTTGAACACAATTAACGTTAAGCTAGCAGCCTAGCGAAATCTTGGAAAAACACAGTTTAAACTAACTTAATTTCGAAAGTTCATTTAAACTTTGGTTTAACTTACAGTTTTCGACCAGGAAATGTAAAAGAAGGGACCCTGCAGTCTCCGGCGGCTTTTTTCCAAACACTTTCGGGACTTTTACAGGAGCTTCATGGTTAGCGTCCACCTCCTCATTGAATTTCTCTGTGAACTGAAGTTTTCTCCCAAACTAAAAGAGCGATGTCAAGTTAAACAGACAGCAAGGACACTTCCGGAAACTACGCCTTCAAAATAAAAGCGTAACATCCGTAAATTGTTGATTTTTTTGGTTACCAAAAGGGTCTCAAGCGGGGGGCGGCACATATGTTTGATTTGAGTGTATAAAAAATACACACTCAAATCAAACAGAAGGAAAAAAATCATGTTCATTTTCACAGCACATTTCCTCACTAATGCCCTAGCTGGGGATAAGGGTCACAATATTTGTACATGTTGATGAAAGAGACAAACTAACAGCTAACAAAATTTGGGGCTTTTTCCTTCAAGTGGGATTTTTTTTTTTCACTTTTTACCATGTTAATTGAATGAAACATGGTTTAAATTTGGGATTAAAATGCGCATTATTTTGAAAGTCCGTACAGGAAACAAAAAAGTCCAATGTAAATATTCGTAACACTTACTTGTACTTATTTAGCACTGTTAAGCAAAACTGGAAAAGTGGTCAAGTATTTAAGAAAAAAACAATGTACACATTAATGTATCAATAATTGTAATCCAGTGATATATATTTACTTTTGGTACTTTATGATGCTAATACTGTTGTACTTTTACTTAAGTAAGATTTTGAATGCAGGACATTTACTTGGAAAACAGTATTTTTACAGTGTGGTATTACTACTTTTAGTCAAGTAAAAAAAAATCTCAGTACAACTTTCACCACTAGTGGTGGTATTGGTAGATGAAGAATGAAATTGGGTGAATTCATGGTATAAGTATAAATGTTCTAAGTTTAATTTTAAGGTACCTGTACTTTACTTAAGGCTTTCTCTTTTATGCTGTTGTATACTTTTAACTCACTTCTTTTCAAAAAGGAAATATTGCTTTAGTTATTAGTTCCTTTGCGGATTCAGATTTTTATCCAAAACATATCACTTTATCTAATATAGTCCATTGTTGCAGATTACAGGTGAATTATTTAGCAGTATATAATAGACGTCATTATATAAAAACTTCATTTTTACATTGTTGTATTGTGACCATTCATTCATAACCTTTATTTAAGAATCTTGGAAATCATTTAGGTTCCCCTCATGTTCAATGAAAACAGTCACACACAGAAGTGAAGTGATCTGAAATTACAATCTTCAAACGTGCAGGGGTAGGGAGTGTGTCCATCTTAAGTGAACATTAAAGGTGGTTCCATACTTTTGGTGTATAGTAACTAAAAGCAGATTTACCAAACTCAGAGTTAAGCTGTGGGACATGAAGCATAAGGCAATGTGTTGAGCGAGTGGTAAGGTCCTGTTGTACCAGAGAGGTTCAACCTGCTTTGCTAAACAGAGTACAGTGGTGAGTGTCATAGGGATCTTTGGGGATGAGGGCAGAGTGATAAACTGAGTCCAGCGGTTTGAGAGTGGTAGTAGCCGCATGTCTGCAATAAGCCCTCCTCAGTGACAGGCGTTCAGTGTTTGTTCCACTATTCAAATAATTAGTTGATAAAAATAAGACAATTAGACATCAAATGACAGTCAAATGATCAAGTAGTATTGAGATAACTTGTCATTGCTGACATATAAAAACAGAAGTGTGACATCTCCTGATTTTAGATTTTCTTAGATTTCTCTTTTTGGGGTTCAATAAAGTCTTATCTTATCATGTCTTCAATGTAACATAGACAAACAAGACAATACATAAAATACACTATATTTAGTGTCACTAAAGTACAGAATATAAACATACTGGACAGCAGAAGTCCTAAAACTAAAACTAAAAAACTAAACAGATTGACTGTGCAAACAACAACAACTCTGTTTAGCAACAACTTGTTATAGTATCAGGGATTAACAGCTGTTATCGTATTCATAGCTTCAGCAAGAACAAGTAAATAAGGAAAGAAGTGGTGAGATAAGTAAAGGGCAGTGAGGGCAGTTCACAAAAGATTTAGAAGAGCTTTAATAACATGTCCAGTGCGTAGGTGGGAGCAAACTGACAGCAAATCCCATTACACAGGGTGCAAATGAAAAGCCAGATTCTTAGCAAGAAAGGTCATGGTCATTTTCAGTCCATTTTAGAATAATCACCTGTTTGTCTAAAGAAATCGCTGTAAGCCTCCTGATATATATTTTCTCACACATTCTCTCTGCTTTCCAACTGTTAGAGGTTGATGTGGGTGGATGAGGCAAAAACACAGACCAGCAGGTGGAGTTAGAGGTGTTCTCATGATCTCTGGAGTGCATACAGAGGATGCTGCCTTTGTCAGGGAGCCTTGACTTTGTCTCGTTGTGCAAGTGCATGTACTATGGACATGATGTAACAGGCTGTTCCTGAAGCAGAACAATGGAAAGAGGTTTATCTTCCTGACTGCAGTCTGGAAAAAAACACTGCATGATTTAATGACAGTATACGCTTAAACAGCACTGACTCACTGAGAAACCAAGTGATAACGGTATAACAGCATGATGTGAACTACACAGTAGTTTTACAGAATTCATGTTTTAGACTATTCATGTATATTACTTCCATAAGCTGCATTTGAGGATCAATACTCTAGGTGCATACTGCTAGAGGTTGAACAAAAAGGACTGTCAGCTAAAGTATAACTCTATAGCTAAAGATCATCACTACGTGTGGATGTAAGGTAGGCATGAATCTGAATCTGAAGATGGTGGTTTCCAAATCACCTTGAGACTTGAAAAATATAAAATTAGGGTTGCAGCAATCTGACTTTTCTCTCCTGATACTAATATATGTATTCAGAGTATCCGTCAATACCAATAGTACTCTCTTTTTTTCAAAATGTGAATTATTTACTGCTGTATATACAGTATGGAACCAGACTAGTTTTATGAAAGTAACATCAGGGACGCTAGGGATGGCTGTGGTGATACTGACAAATAATCTGTTTTGTTTGTGGATAGTTTGCGGCCATCTCACACCAAATCCACTTCATAAGGTCAGTTTAGATCCACATACCCATACCACAATAGAAAATAAGCATCCACACTTTTCCAGACTTTGCGAACCTCAAAAAGTATCTGGTAGTCAATTTCACATCTGGCTGGTTGTGAGACATATCACACTAAGAAATATATTAAGATATAGTATTTTTGTTGTTTCCAGACGTTTTGTATATTGTCCAAATGGGGTCCTATTTTCAAGAGAGATTTACAGTAGACCTCTTGAACCGCTGTCAACATCTCCAATTTTTTCAATGATAAAATAGATCAGGTGAAAAAAAACAACCCAGCCAATCAGAGTTTTGCAGGCGGGATAAATAATTGCCAAGATCTGAGCGCAAATGAGACAACACTTTAGGTGGTCTACCACTTTTAGGTCAACACCTGTCTGCAACAGCCACCTTTTTCCATCAGCCGGAACTGATTCCAGATTCTTGCCTTGGACCGGTGGGTCTGAAGAGTCTATACCCAGACAGGATATTCACAAGCCTTGAGCAACTGCGCACATTGTTCCACTTAATCAACTCAGCCTTCTTCATATGCTTCCACCTTAAAGTACTTTCCAAACCCACACTATGTCATTCCCTCAAGTTGCACCTGCCACTGGCACAGACAATAAAACTCATGACTGATTGACCTCTTCCTGTGCAAAAGCAATACAAATGGCAAAAGAAAAAGCGCCACAAAAACAATGAGCTTGTGGAGCAGGTTTTTGTACATCAATTGATGGAAAGAATAACTCCTAAATCACATGCAAAATCTTCCTGTGTTGAACTTAAAAGGACTTCAGCTGAAGGGATAAATCAGTATCAACTTTATTGGCTACTTCAATAACAAAGTTACAAAGGATTTATTTACAGGATAATACAGATACAAACATACAACTACACAACTATATGAAGCTAAACAAACTTACTACTTGCTCATGAATGCCATGGAATTCCTCAACACATAAAGGAACACTTATTCCTTCAGTTTACCTTAACCCTTGTGTTGTTTTCCCGTCAAAATCAACGCTTTTTATCGATAATTTTAACTTTTTCTTACGTTTTTGTCCCTTTTTTCAACACTTTTTTTCTATGTGTGTCACTTTTTGTGACGTTTTCAACACTACGTAACCCTAACTTATTAACTTTAGTTTTACAGTTAATTTATGGTCAATAAAGCTCATTTATAGGAAATTATACCTAATGTTTGAGTTAGAAAAGCAGAAATTAGGAATTATTGAGACTAAAATTAAAGGAATGTATGTTGATGGATAATCACAGACTGGAATATATCAACTTTTACTCAATACTATTTCGAAACTACTTCAATTACTTGCCAAAGAGCGTTGTCTTGTTATTTTGGGTAATTACAATTGGGTAGTTAAAAAGAACATTGATATAGGAAAATGGGTCTATTTGACCCGAGGACAACATAAGGGCTAAGATTGAAAAAATAACCTAATTTGGAGATACCATTTTTTTTAATATTATTTAATAGCAGCCTCAGTGCCTCTCTGTGGATACATCTGTGGCAGTCTGTCTGGTGCCATGTATGTGAATTGAGCTCACAAATGACTCTCATTACACATATTCCTGAGCCTCAGTGAGCAAGCGTCCCTGAGCACCTCATCATATAGCAATCATAGCAGTAAAAGCAATTAGTAATCTTTTACAACTTCCTTGCTGCTGATGAAATCCTGAAAAACTTCTGCAGTTGATTGGGATTCTGACACATTACTCTGATCATTTAAAGGGAAATTATACTGCTGCAAGCTTTAACTCTGCAGCCGCCTGTCAATCTGGCTTCATGAGGTTTTTTGCCATCACTGGAGACAACATCCCAGATTTAGTGTCTATGGCAACCTTATTGCTTGGACGTACCTATACAACCCTATAACAATTTTGTATTTATTTGCATGATGAGGGAGCAAGAATCAATTCTAAAAAACAACATGGCAGAAGTAATGTAAAGCTGTTCTAGTTAAAGCCGTAGCGTAAGGCCCTAGGGTGAGGTCAAGTGCTCAGATTTCAGAAATATCCAGCAGAGCAAATAGAAATCATAATTCATAACTGAGCCACCTGCTAATCTTGCATTGTGTCCTCTGCGTGGCGAGTTGTGTGTAAGGTCTCAGTGTGGGCTCTTTTCTCTGTAGTTGCACCATTACTTTCAGTGCACACAATGTAGAAAAACACCTAGTAAGTCTAATAATCAATAGGCAATGAAAATACTGAAAATAAGTCTAAGTTTTGGCCATTTTCCCTTGTTTGATAAATGTCAAGTCTACAGACACATGCAGAATATCCAGAGCAAACCAAGATTCGAATTGTGGACGACAACTATAAAGGGCCAACCACTTTGCTGTAATTGTCAGCAGGAGTAGAAAGGCTAATAACTACAAAGCTTAACAGACACTCAAGCCTTAATATGATGTATGAGTACACGTACTGTAAACCCAGATACCCTTCTAAGAATTGCCTCTTATTCCTCTTTGTTGCCGGTTACTGCTGCAGCTCTTGCTTTGCTTATGTGATGCCTTAGACATTATTTCTACTATTTTGCTGGAGGAAAATGGATTTAAATACCTGGTTGTAGACAACAAGCAGTTTAAAATCACTTTATATCCCGAGCTTTGGACGCCAGTGATTCTTTCTTTTTTCGTCACCTATTGTTTAATGCAACACAAACAATTTACAGACATTTAACAGGTTGGCCATTAGATTTTGATTGTTAACCCCGCAACACCTCAAACTCCATCTTTATGAAGTAAGTGCCACCTCAAAGGCACAGACATTTACTTTGGACCCTAAACATCCTTTTCCTGTTGAGTTCCAAATGGTTCCATCAGGGTGGAGGTTTAGTCTCCCCAAAGGTAACACAAATAGATACAGATTGTCCTTTGTTCCATCTGCTATTGCTGCTTTTTTTAAACAAACTATAACCATCATGCCATTGTGTCTTTTTTTCTATGACTCACAGTGACAAAGCAGGAAATATGGATATATTTGTGCTGTGTTGTGTATATACACTGTGTATGTATTTTTGTTGCAAATTGCCTCTCAGGGACAACCAACCAACACACAGCAATGTCTTCAGTGACAGAGCATCCGTAATAGTAGACAGAAGATCTAAAATAAAATTCATACAAAATTTGTGTTTGGTCTTGCATCATTGACTCCTGCTGATGATAGTTCCAGGTAAGGAATGTCCAAAGAGCTAGTTGAACTATTGTGAAGAGGTTTCCAACACTGGACTACAACCTCCTTTGTTGCAGTCAGGCCTTCCAGCCAGACGTTACATGTTTTGTCCATAAGGAAACATTAGAAATCATGATTTCGATTTAGAAGATGTACAGCAGGATCTATTGGTAACCGTACTATTTATATTTCTGCAAGGGTACTAATAACCTTCTCCTTAAAAACCGAAAACCACTGGACATTCCCATACAACAAGTATAAAAGAGCCAACGGTTCCATGAGACCATAATAGGCAACGGGTCAGGTAGGTTAGGTACTGGTCCTATTGGATGCCAACGATTCATTTTGAGCAGATCATTTACACAAATCAGTTTAGACCCCCAATCAGCTATTTCAATTTGTTATGTAATCCATGTAGCTGAGTGTATTCGTGCTGACTAATCAACAAATACTGACTATCTGCTCAGATTCTTTAGCTAAAAGAGCCTATTTCAGTCTGAAGTGACCATGCAGAAAGTAAAGAGCAGCCGAGGTGACAAGATTCAAACTCTCCCTGTTGTTGAGCCTGCAGGATTTGCCAAGATCAGTTTTAAAAGGATGAGTGATCCCTTCATTAGCTGAGAGTTTAGGGAAGAGACGGTTTTATTTCATCATTCTGCTCCCTGCTGATGAGGGCATGGAGATCACATTTCTTTGTTATGCCTTTATTTCTTATATAACAAACCTGACAGGGTGATAGTTAATGAGATGCGGGTTCAAGAGGCAGGGTCCCCAAGCCTGAGTCCCGCCTCAGTGACAGGCTCAAATCCATGACCTAATGTGTGGCACTTCAAACCATCATGCTCACTAATCACCCCCATCTGCAAGGAAACCCATTCCGCAGAGATCATTATCATTCTTCAAACTCACTAAATTTAACAACTGAGTGATTTTGTTTTGATGAATATTTCTTTCTTTGCACACTGAGCATTTCTCCAGCGTTTCATTTCATGTTGTCTGAGTTACACAAAGAGCAAGTGGGATTTACATTGCTAATCTTCTGTGACAACTGATTCACGTCCTGTGACAAGACACTAGCAACTGTCACCACTGACTGCAGGCAACAAGCTCTGCATTTCTATTCCTAGGCTGCTTATGAGACTCATTCAGCCCTCCACGTCACACAGATGCCATCCCTTCTGCCTCTTTAAGTTTAAATTGTACTAACAAAGAAAGACACGCACCACTAATAGCTTTGTTCATCAGCCAGGGAGAGCCTCCTCCTGACATCCTATAACAATTCTCCTGATTGTCAGGATTCTAATAATAAAGTTAGAATGCCCTGCAGAGAGCCAATTGAAATGTTGCACTCAAGATGTGGAGAGAAGCCACGGCAACATGAAGAGGCTGAGAAAGATGGACAGCAAATGAGCTGCAGAGTGCCAATGACTTTGGCTCTACAACATTTAAGATGAAGAGTGAACACAGAAGAGAAAACTTGTTGTAGAGTACAGAGCACTTTGGCATGGTGTGATGCACTGGTAGCCATGTTGGAAGGCAGACAGACAAAAGCCAATTGATTTAAATGGTTTGAACAGTGTCACCAGAACTCAACAAGCAACTGCCAACAGTCTCACTGACATGTTTCCTTAAGGGAAATAGGTTTGTCCATTATTACTTTTGGTCATGACATTTTAATCAACACCCCCATGGAATGGGGGATTTACAGTGCTCTCAGCCTACAGAAAGCCACAACTAAACAGAAATGAACTCAAACCTTTGTATTTGATTCCCACCACAGGTAAGGTCCCATGGAAATCCCTAATCTACATTACACTCATACAGCAATTAGCCACCACAGTTATCTCTCTCTGTTGTATCCCTTGTCATTTTATTCTTGATATTCAAAAGAAAATGTAATGTATGTAATGTTATGTTTTTATAATTTGCAAATACGTCTGGATTAAACACGTCATACATATAATTAGAACATATTTTTAAAACTAATGGATCTGCAAAGTCATGAAATGTTCTTTCTGGATGGATCTGCTAAATCTTAATTGTCAACATAATCATAATTTAATTGTTTGACTACAATATCTGCCCATGGCAACTAAAGCATGTTGTAACAACGCAAACCACTTGATAAAGGGTAGAGAAGGATTATAGTTTTAGTAAAATATTGAAAGTGTCAGCAACACATGACATGAGACAAGTGCTGTCTACTTTTCAATATTTCAACCAAAAGCACAATATTTCCCTCACCTTGACCAAAGTGCCTTTGCAACCTATAGGCTACCTCACTCAGGATGTGGATGTGGACCTCGGTATCTGAAAAGTCCCAAACAGGGTACAACCACTATCCACATGACGTAGTGCGTACTCCTTTTAAGACATTATTTTTTAATGAATGTCCTATCATTTTTAAGCCCATAAAAGTATCAGAGTTGTGACAATGATGGTTGTGGAGATGCAAATAAATACCGGGACTTGTTTGTCTGCAGATGACATTTACCATCCGCCTTAGTGTCGGCAAAGCTCAATGAAGACTTATTAATAATTTCATGGAGTGCTTTGGCAATATAGGTTTCTAATATGTCATGACAATACAACTTATTAGAATTTGACTCTATATGCTTCCACAGCAGAAAAAGTTTGTCAGTCACAAATACCATTATTCACCTTTTCCATTATGCTTTGGTTAAACAAGCAACCAACATTATAGACCATTTCCAGAGAAAATGTCATAACTCACAAAATAAAAAAGTAAGAGGCATTAAATCTATACTTTTAATGCCTCTTTTTACTTTTTATTTTGTGAGTTATGACATTAGGAGGAGAGTAAAAAAATAAAAAAATATATAAAAAGGCTGGTCTAAACAGCTTGGTCTTGAGATGTCTACATTGTCTGCAAAACAACAAGCAAGAACTGATGGGAAGACCTCAGAGACCTGTCTGTGATCGATGTGTAGAAGCTCCGTGATGTAAACAAGTGCCAGATCATGCAAAGCTCTAAAGGTGATGACAAAAATATTTAATTGGATTCTGTATGGGAATCATGAAGAATTCATGACAAAGAATCTGTGCCTCATAAATATTTAGGCAAAGCTTTCCATCATATTAGGGGAAAGGCTGGCTCGGGTGCAAATAAGAGACTTGTGTTATTACCATTAAAGATGCCTTGTGGAGTTATTCTGTTTACATTCAGTAATACTCACTAAAACACATTGTATGAGGCCCAAGAAACATGTGTAAGTTGTTTGAAAATCTGTATGAGGTTCTGTTTGTTTTTGTATTAGCACACGTAACTGTTCCTTCATATCTTTTACACCTTTCGTTGCTGTTGCATATGACTGTTTGATTTTGTACATGACTTCTGCTTTGAAACTTTTCTTCCTCCATTTATTCTTGACCTTCATAATCAGAGTTTACAACTCAATAGCCACTTATTAGCTTTTTCTTGAACATGTTATGGATATAAATCTGCAGACATACCAGCACTGTTGGTGTCATGATGTTTCATTTTTTACATCACCTCTGTTATTTAATGTATGTTTGTCCACATATAGTCCACAATAAAGAGCAGGTAAGCGCACAAGACAGATTCAAACACAGTTACTAATATGTACTATGAAATCTGAAAACCTTGCCATGAACTGAACTTCATATGAACTAGTTATCTACTGAAAATGGACCCTCATAAATGATACAAAATTGACAGAATATAAAAAAATAAAGATTTAATTTGGAAGAAGGAAGAAGGTTATGGTTTCTGTTTTCTAAAATCATTATTCAACCATGTTTATGTGTAGAACCGGTACAGTCACTTACTAATTGGATATTTTCCTGAGACAAAAGCATCCGCTGCTTGGTTTATCTCCTGCCAGGTGGAGCGCAGGGAAACCTAGCAACAAGCTGCCGCAGACCGAGCTCGTCTCTGCTGCTCTCAGATTATCAACAACACACTCACATACATGTGAACACACAAATGAGCATCACTTGCAACTCTCGGTTGGGTAGACAGGACACAGTGTGCCGTGGAAAGCAGATTACACACCACATTGACCTGAGCACATTCCATCCTGTTGATCATTCCAATGCAAAACCCCAGATGGGCATATTTTGGTGATGTTAATGTTTCTAAATTGATCCAATTTTCTATGAGCCTGGTAAAAGCCAACCGTATTTAATCCAAAAGCACACAAGCAAATGATTCATCTGTTCAACTGTGTCCTTTAGTGCTTGAACTAAAGATGCACCATTCAAAGCCATTTTGTTTGTTTATGGTCTGAAGCTTTTATCGCTTTGTTCCTTGTAAGACAAAAAAACTAACGGAGACAGATAAAAGATGTTGTTTGGTCGTTGCTTCTTGACAACACAGCACAGCAAGATGTTGACGGGTGCATGGGAAATGCAAAGCCTTTTTTGATTAAAGAAAATTACAAATTGCAGGATCATTTCTGATTATGTGATTGTGATTTCACAGTTCGCTGTTTAGTACTTCTCATGTTGATTAAACTGTTAAAGGGGTGCTATGCAGTTTTGGCCATTATTTTGAGCTCCCTCTACAGCTTTGGAATAGATATTTGGCAGCTCCTGTGTTTACTTGTGACTGACTCCTCGCTCGACCAATCTGCCGTTTCCACTTTCTCTGTTCCTCCGACAATGCTTTCCTAATATTCTTTTTTGCCGGCTCGGCCATGACGATAGTGTGAAAAACTCTGAAAAAACTCCATTGCTACCTTGTTAGCCGGTTCCTGAATGGCCGTACGTGTGCAGGGCGGTGAAGCAATTTGTTACATTGTGAGACCTGATATCACATGATACTTCCTGATGCTGAGGCCGAAGGTACAAGGGTGGTTTTTCCGCTCACAGGCACTAGTGGGGAGCAAGGCAACCAACATTCAACTAAAAAAAAATCATATAACCATACCAATGACCCTGTTCAGTTAAGGTAAATTAAGCTAAAAAAACCCAACATAATTCCTCTTTAAGTTAAAATATGCTTGAGAGATTTAACAATGTGTAAAGCCCTGAGCCCTATAGTGAAGATTTTGAAATTCTTATAGATTCACACATGTCTAGTCTGATGTGTGTTTACAATTACAGTAAGTGTTGTCTTGTGGCAGTGTATTGACTTTCACTCTGGGAGTTCACTGAAACTTACTCTTATCACAGCTTGGCATCTAATAAAACTGTCTTAGTGAACAAGTTTGATGTTTCTAAGTTTAAACTCACCTTTACGGTGAGCACAGTTTGGTAAGCAAACCTCCAGTCTCTCTGAGTAATAAATGTGGAGGTACATATGCTCAGTGCTATTTCCCACACACTGTTCTATTTATACTTGATTACATTCAGTGTGTACAGTGCTGGTATCAGTAAACTAACACCCACATCATACTGTGTGTGAATAACGGATTTGGACAAGAATCCAGAATGAAGACGCCGGATGTTGTCAGTGACTGTGCCAGAAGGGAGTGGGATGTTTAGTATGAACATTACAGTTACCACATACAGGGCAACAATCTAGTCATCCTGATCACGAAGCAAATGTTTATTAACTTCTGCAGTGAACTTCTATGTTTTTCTCAAAGGAAGTAATTAGAAGTAAAGGCTGCAATACTGTAACTGTGAAGGATAAATATTATGCATCTTAATTTGGTTCCTTAAACAAATATGTCATAAGCTAAATACCAAGGGTGGAAGAAGTATTCACATCATTTAAGTAAATGTACTAATACCACAGAGCAAAAACACTTCACTGCAAGTAGAAATTCAAAACTTAACTAAAAGCATGTATAATCAAAATGTACTTTTAGATGTTTAGGGTTGTGCTCATTTTAACTCATTTATATGTTGTTGCGTTGCTGTCCTGTGAGAACGTATCTCTGAAAAGTTAACTTTTCATGGTGTCAGAAAAACCGCAGTTTTCAGCTTTGTGACAAAGCATTTTCCAGCTGATCCAAGAGGCTTTTCTAAGATTATTTTTAGGGCATTTTAGGTCATTATTTGACAGGACAACTGAAGACATGAAAGGGGAGAGAGAGGAGGCATGACATGCAGAAAAGGGCTGCAGGTTGGAGTCAAACCTTGGCCCACTGCGTCGAGGAGTAAACCACTATATATGGGCGCCCACTCTACCAGCTGAGCTATCTGGGCACCTCTAAGAGGCTTTGTAAAGACCTCATTTAACTTAAGTCTTTTCAATAAAAAAATCAAGTGTTTACCTTGTTGTAACATGCCTATATGGTAATTTTTATATGCTACAAGGCATATCAGGAAAAAACAAGCGGTCAATGTGATGGTTGAGCATTTCCGCCTTGGAACTGCATGGGACCAATGACAATCTAAAAAAAAAAAGGATACAACAGTCAGGGTTTCATGCCACAAATACATAATAAACCAGTTCTATTAATTTGCGGGTGGGGCTTATTATTTGCATAATGCTACAGGGAAATTGTGTTCAAAAAACTCTATATAAAATATTTGTTTATGTACTTAAGGTGTCTGGAGGAGGGCTTTAAGAAGGACAATTTTCTTCTAAAATTCAAAAATCACCAAATTTGGAGATACGTGGTTCTCACCGAACAGGAAGGCGATGAAAAATTGTTATCTGAAAAGTAAGTCAGTAACTAAGGCTGTCAGACAATGAAGTTGCATAACATGGACATACTTAAGTAAAGTACTTAGAATTTAGTAAATGTATTGCATTCCACCACTAAGTACCCATAATTGTTGAAGTTAGGTAGGAATATTAAATGCAAGAAGATGTGATCAAAGAGAAAAAAAAACATTTAATATGAAAACCTTGTGAAGGATGATTACAGATGAGCCTGAGAGTGGGCGATGTGGAGACTCTTGGTGTGGTTTAAGTCTTAATTCATTCAATTAGCTGTAGCCTAATATGCTAGAAGTGGATCAAGCAATATCCCCACTCCACTCTCTGGGCCCACAACAAAACGGATCAGCGCTCTCTCTTTCCTTCGCCGACTGATGAGACGTGCCAAGTTTCTGTCATTAATGTAATTATGTTCATATTGAACCTCCACTGTGCTGTCGGTCTGACTATTGGAGATAACATTACTGCATTGTCCTGGACAATTTGTCCTTCTTCAAACAAGAGACACTTCATATTGTGTGTGCATGTGCATATGTGTGTTGTTAGATAGATAAAACAGGTAAAGGTGTATGCCAAAAACTATTATATTTATTATGATTTAATGGTTACAAAACAAATTTACTTCAAGTGGCTGACTTTTACAATAAGTAATGTATTTATGTGACAGCTTAAAGCTCCTCTAATCAATATTGTTTTTATTAACAAACTGACTGTGTGTATGTGTAAGTGGTCTCTCATTGTGACAAACCCACACAATCTCCAGACTCTGGAGTTTCCGTCATCTCTATAGTACGTTTTAGCTGTTTTGGTTCAGTCTCACTGCGGTCATCAACCTGTTTTCAACAAAAAAGCTCTGACAAACCCACTGCTACCAGAGGCCTATACTACAAAGCAAGATTTGAGGTTACCGAGGTAACATCAAGTTCAACCCAGGGTTTTGTGTAACGGTTGGTCACTTGTTACCGGGTTACATTGCCATGGCAACTAATGCTGAAAAACCTAACCTGCTCAAGAACAGGTTATATTTGAGATCAGACATCAACCGGTATAAAAGCACCACCTACTGACCAATAAATACCCGATTAATAACGGTGTCTCCGCCCTGGGTTTAGCAGCAGCGACTGTATTGCTTTTTGCTTGTATTACGTGTCTGTGTTCTATACCGTACATCAAAGTTAGTGACTACATTGTGAACATAGTGGAGCTAAAGCATTTTTCTCAGAAAAAGAACTAGAAGAAGAGTAAGTATGAGACGTATATACATTAGGTGGAAACAAACACAACGTCAAGTGAATGCTAGTGTTATTGTGTGTGCTGGATGTGTAAATAGGCAACTGCTGGCTGACTATTTCACCATATCAACTTTATAAGGTGATAATATGTCAAAGTTGTGTTTACCTGCGCACTGACCAAGTGGCCAAACAAAATGCATCTTCAAGCATTTGCAGCTCCATGGCTATTGAACACTTTAGAAACATATGAAAGCTTAGAGCTCCACTGATCAATATTTCTTTGAGTGTAAAAATCAAATAAATAGTCACCATAGTGACAAAGCCATAGAGAGTTATCACCAGATTTTGCCGGTTTATGTCCACATGCCCTCAGACTTTTTTTGAAGGCTTGGAATGAGTTTTGGGTTTTTCTGTTTGCTGTGTTTTTTTACGCCTTTGTTCATCTACACACCTGCTCTGAATCAGCCTTGTTAGTCCTCCCCTGCTCCAGGAGTTTTTTCCCTCTGACAATCATCTACCTGCCTGTTTTCCAGTCTAATCACCTCATTCCCCTAACCTGTGTTTCTCTGCCCATCTGTCCACCTGCACGTCACCCCCTCATCAGATTAGTTTGTATTGAAGTCCTGTTTTCATTTTGAGTTTTGCTTTTCCTGCAAAAATCTTTAGTAAAGAGCTATTTCTTCAAGTTCCTGTTGTTTGCTGGGTTTGAGTCTACTGCTCTACTCTTTAAGACATTATGTAGATTTTTTTGTTTTTAGTTTTAGGGTGTGCAAAATATGCTCTCAAATAAGAGAAACCTCTCACAAAAACACCCATGTAAGTTATGCAAGATTAAAAACTGTAATATGACGATGGCGACAACAAAATAAACTTTGTTTTAGCCACCAATGTAAATCTATACACCATAAATAAAATACACACCTGCGTAGGAGGAAGCGGGCCAATTCTGGCTAAGTTTTTGAATACATCTGTTGAATGAGCGACCAAAGTTTGCCCTTGTTCTATCACTGTCCCTTTAGTCTAAATCCACGACCGGGATTGTTCTGTTGCCGCTGGAAATTCCGCCAAATGACAGAAGACACACATTTTGGCCTGTTGTCCGTTAACTTCTGCTGTTCTTTCTTCTTGCTGTTCCTCAGATCTCTGCAGGGTAAATTCAGACAGCTAGCTAGACAACCAGTCCAATCTGAGTTTTTTTTTGCACGACTAAAACAACTTTTGAACGTACACGTTCCACCAAAACAAGTTTCTTCCTGAAGCTCTTTTGCAGAGGCACCGCGGCTTTTCCTGGTGCTTAGCACCGCTCAAGACAATTGTGATTGTTTTAAAGAAATGTCAATAAACCAGAGAATGTTTTTCTCCCATCCCGAATAGACGAGCCAGACCCTCCTCCGCAGCAATGTGGAGAAGGGTCTGGCAAAGCGAAACTACTGTCCCTTTTAGCTTTTTATCTTCATTGACTTCATTGCCCCAGTCTCAGCCATAACCACGAAATATAACAAAAAACATTCTCTAAAGAAAACTGTTAAGAGAATAAAAAAAATAAAAAAAATGTAACCATAGGCTCTACCAGTATGTGTGCTGAAATTATTTTGCTTATTTTGTGGGGAACTGCACCAGGCATTAAGAATAACTTGCTTATGTAGGTCATATAGAGGCATCAGTATTAAATCGAGACTACTAATCATTTCAAAACTCCTGCTGCTTTAACACTGAACAAGTAAGTAATTTATGTTTTCTGATGCTGTTTAGGGTTGTTTAATAGTCAACACATTGGGGCTTTAATCATAATAACAAACACTTTGCATCTGTTGCTAATCGGGACTTTAATAGAAGAGCTTTCAAAGCCACATAAGACAGCGGAGCTCAAATAAGCCAAAATCATCTGTGCCCGGAAACAAACACAGACAAGCTGTATCAACAAAGATACAGTTGGTACATGGATTTAAGAGACATATACAGTACATAATATGGTGCTATTAAAAGCCCTCTTTATTGAGCATCTTCTAATTTTTTGTTTTCCTCACCGGGACTTATCCAAATATGAGAGGGCTCTTGTCTTCAAAATGTGAAATGCTGCAATACATCTGTGAATTTTTTGTTGATGATGATGACAGGTTGAGAACTCCACAGGTACACCCGGCAGGTGGTGCTGGATCGGAGCCAGGAAACAACCAACTGTGTGTTTTTCAAACGCGGCACTGGAGGGGTTTGACACGAACATCACAAGAAAAACAACGTACCAAAATCCCCTGTGACAAAAGTCAAGCACCGGTGCAAAGTTTGGTAAGTTTGCTCAAGGTCTGTCTGCTGAATGTTTATATCAGAGGATTAGATACAATGGGAGAGGGGGAGGGACAATTTCCTGTTTTAAACAAAAATGAAAACAACGTTAAAACAGGATAATATATGGATGGTTTTTCAAATTAAAAAAGAAAAAAAAAAAAATTGCTACGTTATAAACAAAACAAGCTTAAAAAAACTTAAAATCCACACATAAGAACAATCAGCTTGCTCCTGCTCCAGTAAATCTGACTGCTGTGCTGGAAAGAAAAAAATGCTGAATGACTTCTGCTGATGTCTTCTTGTAGTCTACGTAGATTGAGTATGTGATAAGCTGTCAAGCTGTAAAACAACCATTTAAAACAGCACTCAAACAGTTATGGCCACCTGATACACTGAAATAATTTCAATGGTTTTATAATGTTCAGAAATCCACTCCACGCAATTGTTGCAGTGTATTTGTCCCTCATGCAGCTTGTCACAAAAATGCATAGAGCGACACAAACATCGCTCTCAGGCCACTAACCCAGTCAATATGTCTTATCCCAGTGGCCCTCTTTATGCTGCTTGTGAGCACAGCTGATATTTCAGTCACAGTTAATGTTTGTGTCAATAGGTGAGTGTCAAGAATAAATTAAGAGTATATCGTTTTGTGGCTAAATGGCCTCTTTTTACCACCATGGCTTGATAAAATGCCTGTGTTATTGCAGCTAGAGTTTTGTCACCCCAGGTTCCAGCGCTTGGTCCTGGAGATTTGCAGGAGGCTGGCATCAGCAGGCCGATCTATATCCACAACGTTCCACTTCTGGGATTGTTCAGGTGACGCCGGAATGCCGCTAGATGTCTTTCATTTCAGGCGGATGTCTGTTACATTCCGCTTACTTTGTGTTGGCATTTTAAATTTTTTGAGGACTATGGTTAATTGCTCCTCAGATGTCTGCAGGGTAAATCCAGACAGCTAACTAGACTATCTGCCCGAGTTTTCTGTTGCACGACTAAAACAACCTTTGAGGGACACATGTCCCTCAAAGGTTGTGACTGGTTTAATGAAACGCCAATAAACCAGAGCACTGTAGCACTGCCTGGCTGTTATTCTTAAGTAATAGCACATTGTGATGTAGTGGTATTGATGGATGAACTGATTCATCTCATCCTTTCATTAAATATTAATAGCTGGTAGCAGCAGTAGCATCAGACGTACAGACCGGAGGTCAGCAGCAACACTTTCGTACTGTAATGCTTTGGGTTTGGCCTCAGGTTGCCTGAGTCAGTTGGGTGGCAGCCTGTCAGTGCCTGCTGAAGTTCCCTTTGGCTTTTCCCTTTATAGCAACATTAGTACTGAGACAGCAGATACGAGAAAGCAACATGATACATGAAAAGCAACCACAGTATATCAATCACTAGTGTCAAATGTCATCTCTATTAATTTTGCAAGGGCATCATTGCTGCATCTTGGGGCTTAGCACCGTCCAAAACAATTGTGATTGGTTTAAACTTTAAGAAATACAAACAACCCACAATGTTTCCCCCCATCCCAGAATAGATACTGGGAACTTGTTATTTTTAAAGTGTTACATTTACCTTAAACTTGTTGCACATTACATCACCGGAATACATGAATACACCCCGTTCCTATACTCTGCCCCTGTCTCTTTGTGTGTCTGAGGTGAGGGAGTCCTAAATGAATGGCAACACCCTGTACTTTGGTTCCAGGGACACTCAGCAGACACCTTTAAAGTTCACCTTAAGCACACCATTACCACATGCACATCTTACGTCAATAAGTTACACATACACACACGCTCATCTGCAGGCTTCTCTGTGCCATTCCTACTTGAGGATTTCAGTACATCGTGTTCAACTGCTTGTTCTATATTTGTTTTGTCTTTGTTTCTAGTGTTTCCTTTATTTTCTATGCTTTATGCACATTTAGCACAACTATTTTTACTTTTTTGAATGATTTCACATCCAAAAACCCTGAACTCTATTTTTATAAAAACAAGGAACAAGTTATCATAGCAAAACGAACACATTTCTTCCAAAATGACACATACATTTTCTGATCTGGCACCACATGTCTCTTTCTCTCCCTATATGTCCTGTCTGCAGCTCTACTGACATTATTAAATAAATGCAAACTATTGAAAGCTCCAGAACAGATACAAAATGAATCTTGTGGTTCCCAGGTCAATCTTTAAATCCAAGCATGCACAAGAAATCTATCACTATCCATATACCAACTCACCAGATTGTGTGATGCAATCTATAGCTCCAGAACATCAACTAAATGGTCCTTGTCGTGGATATGTTTCCTCATCTAAAACTTCTTGGTTCAGGCCAGAGAAAGATGATAATAATGGTTAAAAGAATCAAACATGTGGCTGGGTTGGCTCAATTGGTAGAGCAGGTGCACATAGAGGTTTATGCCTTGACGCAGAGATCCAGGATAAATAAAAATAATCTAAAAGAAAATAAATTTAAAACAAAAATAAACGCTGAATGCTGGTAGGACTGGTGTGACACATTTGCTATTTTAAAAGCCCAAATTTCCACAACCAACTCAATAAGATTAGAAAACAGATACTGCAAACAAGCCAATTGAATCATTAAATCAATATAGTTGTTTCTCAGGGAGATTTGCTCTTACAGTAGTTTATTATACTGACTGTAATTGCAGGTTTTTCCTTTTCTTCTCCTGCACTGCTCGCGCATTAATTAGCTTGTGCGTGCATGCAGCAAAATGTGGGACATGAATAGGGTTTTGAATCGCACCTAAGCTACAGAATGTCTCAGACATGTCAACACAACACAGATATGCTTCCATTAATATAATTCTCTCGAAGCCGTGCATGTACTCTGTCATATTTTAGCATGCTTGCAATTACCCCCTAACCGCAATAATGTACTGGCTTCCTGCCCTAGGCAACTAGTAATCTCCAAAGTTACTTCATCATACATGAAGGACTAATTGTAGGAGTCAGGTTGTTTTGGAAACAGCTGTCCCTTGTTTCCTGGCATTGATGTTTGTGAAGGAGAAGGGCAGGGGGATTGCAGTGTGCAACATTAGCTGTGGGTCAAAGACAGGATCTTGGATCATTATTTCCACTCACGCCTTCAGCACCACACTGAGAGCAGTGCGCCTCACAGACACCTTGATTAGCTTGACAACTGTCTGCGTGTCCATCAACATGTAGAGCTCTCAGGTCCGATGAAAGGCTTGGGTGGTGGAGGCTGTGATGGATTTTGGAAAGGACAAAAAGGGGAAGTGAGCGGACATCCAGTAATTGTACTGGCGTTGTGCTCAGACCTGTTGGCAGTGATTTCATTTTGAGACAACAAAGGGGAGGATGCAGCCTTTCTGTCACCTTTTGTCTTTGAAATAAAGTTGTATTATCACATGTGGTGAAAAGTATCTAAGTCCATTGGGTCTTCTGATTGGGTTCAGTATGTAGAAGGAGTTTGCACAGCACCTTGAAATGGGGGAAAAAAGGACATTAACTCAAGTTAAGTACCTCCAGGGTGACATCTCTACAGATGTTTATTAATATTAGGGTTGGGTACCAAAACACAGTGCCAATAGGGAACCGGTTCTGATGTAAACGGTAGTAACAAGACCAAATAAGAACAAAAATTTCGGTGCCTGACTTTTTTTTTTTACCACCCCCTGGTGTTCCGGCATCAACTTGTGTGACGTCACTGCCACTACTTTGCACACTTGTTAAACTGATAGTGAGAGGATTAAAGGAGAATTCCGGTCGATTCCAACATGTAGCTCTGTTGTTTGTAAATTTGGAGTGCTGTCAGTAGCGAGAACAACAAAAACAATCGGTGTTGCCTACACCGTGTTATCCTCCTGCTAGCATTAGCACCCAGCCGGCTTAAACAGGGCAAGTTTTAAACCGGTTTTTAGCCACTAAACATGTTCAAAATGTCATTAAAAGTGCCTAGCCATCTGAAGTGATTCCTTCCAAGTGAACACAGTGAATCTGACAGTTGTAGATTATGACAGAAATGCATGAACGTTGTGTTAATTCAGCTGTGTTTAGTTCAGTCAGGGTTCCAGCTGCAGCTCATCTACAGTAATCACCTCTGCTTCAAATACACGGTCAACCTACCACTCTTCGTCAGCTCATAGTTAAGATGACCATGTTAGTTTTCGTACCTGTTGTATTTAGTGTTTGTGTTTTTGCTCGCCCTGATTGTTCTCTTTCTGCCACAGCTCTGTGAACCTGACTCCTGCTGCCACTTCACTCCTGCCCTCCACCCTTCCTGCTCTCCACACTGGATCTCCGGACTATTGAACACAGCCTTGGAAACATGGTACCAATCTTGCTCTGTACCATGGATATCCATGGGAGTTGGACTTTGCTTTTCCCTGTTGCATTCCCGAACTTGGACATTTGGAATAAACCTTTTAAACTGTCATTTGGCTCTGCGATGTTGTCTGCACTTGGGTTCAACTTTAGTTTCACATGTAACTAGATTCAATTGGGAAGTCCACTCTCACAGTTGCTCTGAAAACAGCTTTTTGTTTTCAAGCCAAACTTTGTAAAAACAAACTTATCCCAGGCTTCACTCCTCAAAATGGTTTTAAAATGTCAAGGATACAGCCAGAGAGAAACACACAGCCAGAGAGAAACACACACACACACACACACAAATCTAAATACCAAATCAAAAAATAAAGAGAAATAACAACGAGGAAATAGCAGTTTACTGTTCTGTTTTCCTCATTATAATAAGCAGACATATTCACAACGATGCTCAGCAAGGGGTTGCTTTTAGAAACTGACCTGTAGTGATCTTATTTTTTTATATGTACTATATATATATATATATATATATATATATTTCACTTTTCAGCCAGACATGAAAATGAATACCTGTGTAATGAGACAGACCATATGCAGCAGTAAGAATGCATGTTATGGGTTCCTTTTATTGTGCTGCAGTCAGAAAAGTAAAATATGGCGGTAAACAGTAATCTTGAGGATCAAAGGAAAACACACCGAGCAGAGTACACTGCGCACGGGTACAATGAGTACCTGTCTTGCCATTTTTGACTAGGAGCAGCCAAAGGCCTTTCAGAGATGCGCTTCACTCCCTGTCTTTGTTGCCAATTTTGTCAACAGCCAAGTGATCCAACAGTGAAAATAAAGTGTATCAATTTGATGACTCAGTTTTTAATAAAAATTCAGAGTGCTTTCAACTCTTTGAACTTTTCCTGCTCACCTACAGCTTTGAACATTTGATCCTTATATGATAAGTCCTCTTCTGTGATCACAAGAGGCATGTGGGCTTCAAATGTTGTAATATGCTTGGTAAAAATGGCCAAAATAGGACTGACAAGTGTGAATCATGTCCAGCACTTCTTGCGTCATGAAACTTCACACAAAATGGAACATTGTGGGATTTGTAATATTTGTATGCACCTTAATGCTAACAGACAAATGTCTGACTAATTGTGTAGGTAATACACTAACTATGAACATTTACCTCTAACAACCCCACTTCAAAAAATCCAAACTAATCGTTTTTTAGAAAAACAAGTCTAAAAAGACACGCCAATCATGTAGTTATAGTAACTGCAGACATCTGCATGTAAGCAAAGAATATTAGAAGTTGTTTCCACCATTGGTAAACATGGTGAGCATTATGTATCTCACAGAGGCAGTAACATGGCTGTAGATTTTTAGTCTCGTTATGTCACTCCTCAATCACACAAAGTACTCACCATCATCATAAATTATCATTGCAATGATTGTTTCTCTCAACCTGTCAGGAAATCATTTCTGTGTTGTTGTACTAAGGTATAGTTTGATGATGATGATGATGATGAAAATCCAGTCAATGCAGTCGCCATCATCTCTGTGGGTTTCATCAAATATGTATTAAAGACATTTTCAGGTTCTCTTTTGTTTTTCTTACCTCCAGTTCATCTTCACTTATTCATGTTTTTCAACAGGAAGGGATGTTTGATAATGATAATAATTATTGCTAAACACAGTCTGATTAAATAAAACAAGTCAGCAGTTTGCCTAAAAGGCAAATGCATGTCAAAATCACCCATACCTACAGCTGCCACCACCAAATATTGTCAGTTTGAAACCATTTGAAAGCCAGACCATATGTGGATATGAATTGATTTTGTCTGTTATGTTGCATCTCACGGCTAACAAGCCCTAAGTGATGTTAAACAGAACCACGCAGAACAACTGGATTTCCTGATGAGCCTTTCCAGTGCAGAATGCCCCCCCCCCCCCAGTTTCCAGTGGCCCCATCTCCGACCCTGTCACTATCAATTGCTTGTATTTGTAATTGTGTGCTGTTTACTTCTGTCATTCCCTTTAGCAGTGGCTAGATGCTTATGTAACATAACATTGGATGCATGATTGTCAGCGCTGCTGTCTCCCTGAGAGAAATCAATTTGCCCCATTGCGTCTCAACTTGGCCTTTCCAATAGCTCAATTCTTTTTCTTTCTTCTCTACGTGGCGTGTGTTCTCCAGCCTGTATGGGTGAACAGTGGGAGTCTCTTCATAGTTACTAACTACTGAGGCGACCCACCCTTGCCCACAAACCAAAACAGTTTGAAGCTTATTCTTTGTGAAACATGGCACACAGAGGCGAAATATACTGAAGCAGCCGGATGGTGCTTTTGGGTTCAAATCGCTCACGTAGTATTTTGCATAACATTTAGCAGATTAAGTGTGCCTATGTGCAGTCCATTTTGTAAATGCTGTCATAAATTTTTCAAAAACGTTCACAGGTCAATCGGAGGTATGGGTACAATCACATTCCTATCAGACACATGCCATCCTACATTGCACTTTATGTCCTTATTGGACAAATTTCACATTGCACATGCGACATGACCATGACTTCCCGGTGCGCTTCGCTGCACAAGGCGGGCAAGAAATCTATTAACCTTTAAGACAGCAGGAGAACCTCACAGCTAGCAGGGAGGGAAGCAAATGCAGCTCTATTTAAAGGTTAGGGGAGATGTGGAGTAACAAAGCACACACAAAGAGGAATGGAACGGGGGTTTAGTAGCACTGGGATATCTAGGAAACACACAAATTACTGTTGAAGCTCACCAAGGTGTTTTTATGTGTTCTCATCAGTTTGTACTCTATCTCGGGCGGAATAGAAAAGCTCTCCATGGTGGAACCTTTTCACCTATCCACATCACTCTGAGGCTGTCACAATGTTTGGATATGAAGAAGTGCATGCCGCATTGGTTGGCTTGCTGGTGAAATGCTGCAGTCTAAAGAAATTACAGCTTGACATTGATAAAACCAGGGAGATGGTGATACATTTTACACAGATAAGGATGGAAATTGCAACATCAACAGTCATACAATGGAGAGTATTGACAATTTCTATCTTGTTCCCATGATTCAGATGCAGAGAAATTCTATTTCAAATTACAAGCCTGGATGCTGCTTTGCCTAAAATAAAGAATGCCTCCACTAATGTCAGAAGAAATTATACGATTTGTAATGAAAATAGGCATTTTCCGCTTCAGGGAAGATGATAAATGTGGTGCTAAGTCACACAGCAAGCCCACATAGTTTATTAGCAAGGAGGTTTCTCTTTTTAAGAAAAGGGAAATTTGTCTTTGAAATGGCTCGTAAAAAAGAAGCAAAGTGCACAATTTGAGCAAGTGTTCCCATTCAAAGTCCTTAAGTGGTGGTTTATAATGTTAACGGCAGTTGAAAGGTTTGACTATTGATAATTGAAGCTATTTGCAGCAGCTGAGGCTAAAAAAAAAAAAGCGTGTTCACCATGTCACATGCTTTAAGAAGTCATGGCAAATGGGATTGTGTTGCACAGAATTGAGCACAGTGCATCTTCCACGACTTCCACACACACCGCCAGAGTGGTTGGGAAGGTGCAGAGATTACTGACTATTTACACCCTGCAATCATCCTCTTACAGATGTTTTCCTCAGGAGGGAGGATGCAGAGTGCAGGACCTCTGGCTTATTTAACACTTACAGTATCCCTTGCAAGTTCTTGACCTTTGAAGTAATCACATGTTGCCATAATTTACTTGTGTACTTAAACTGCATATATAAAAAAATGCATTTCATTTGAGGCAGAAATGCAGTTTAAGTATTTATTTATTATGTGCCTTTTTCAGCGCAGTTTTTATTTTTTACTAATAAAGCCCTGAAACTTGAAAGTGAAATGAATGTTAAATCTTGCGGTTTCCTTTTACATGTTTACCCTAATTAACAAAAGCCAACAGACAGCAGGTGTACAAAGCAATAACAGAGCAAGAACTCTTGAGTCACGACTTTGCTAATTGGCAGAACTAAATCTATTTACCACGTGTACCAGTGAAAAATGTATAATTTGGCAATAGGATGAAGACAAATCATGTCAATTCAAGTAGATGCATAGCTGACATTGGCTACCTGCACGTTGTGGCGCCCATGCTGTCAAAATAACCAGCAGCTACTGACAAAAGAAACACAACAATTTAGGGAAAGCTCCTCAAACATGTAAGAGACTTAACACAATAAGCACGCCCACACAGATGTGGCAAAGACACCTTATTCAGGATAATACTAAGGATAAGAAAACACACATGTGCACACATATTGTACAGTACACACATTAAGGATTACAAGCAAAGCCTACTGTGACCTTAATATATAGACAGCAATTTATTTATTTATTAAACCTGCCAGTGCAGCAGCAGCCAGAATCACATTGGACTGGATCAGAAAGCCACCAGGTACACGTTTGTAATAATCCACCAGTGTGTGGAGGAAGAGCAACATGAAGGTTTAATTAATCAAATTAATCAGGGTCACTATTGTCAGATGCTTGAAATGAAAAGTGATCCTGGAGAAGTTGTTTTAATTGTATTACTTTGCGTCTTCCAGATGGCATGGCTTCTCTAAGTCTAAGTGAGTAAAAATTATTATTTTCAAAGCCTGGAGTATAGGAAGAGTAACAAGGCCTTTTCCATGACAACGGTTATTTCTAAGTCCAACCATGGAGGTCAGAAGCGAAGACATTGTCATTTTGAATGGTTAATGAAGAGAGTGAAAGTCTTGATCTTCTGTGGTTCCCTGCCCTAGGCCATAATAAAAATGTAATGAGATATTTAATTGATAGCTCTGCGTACCTATCTGACATGGAAGGCATGATCTCTCACACATGCAGAAGGCAACACTTCAAATGACTTTTCTTCCCACTTTATGTGACACTGTGTGTAGCAGTGTGTAAAACTACTAGCATTACCCCCACTGGTGGTGGATAAAATGATACTTTGAATCCATCACTTTGGCAATCCCACACAAAAATGCTTCAGAGGTTTTTGGAGCACTTAACTGAATTGGGGGAGAGTCAAAGAAAGCATTCAGTCAATGTCAATAAAGAGTCAAAGCAGTTTTCAGACCCAGACTGTCATACCTAACACAGACAGACAGTCTGAAAGCTCTTATCAAACCTGTTACTTCCCAAGATATTTTTTCATTTTACTTAGCAAAACAAGGAGGTTGAACTCAGTAAATATATAGGCTTTTAATTAATGTCCTTCATACTGTCATTTTTTAAACCTAAAATTAATTCTCTCATTATTATTATGCTTAAGGGTCTGTTGTTTTACCTTTATTTAATTGATTTATTAAAGTTGAATTCAGTATGTTTGAAACATTGTATAGTTGTAAATGGTTTAGTGTTTGTGTGTATGCTGTATTGATGCTATATTGGCCAGGGCTTCCTTGAAAAATAAATGGAGAACCTTCCGTCTGTGAAGCCTCTCTTCACCCACGTGTTACTACTGAAACAGAAAAACCTCTCAAGTGCTCATCCTCTTCACAGGAGTCTTTGAGGAGCCATTAGCACACAAGCACAGATCTGCCGAGTAGTTTCTCTTCATGTTTGTTAGAAACTATGATCCAACCCTAAATTTGACCTGCGTATTTGAAGTTAATGCATTTGATTTCAAAGTGTCAGAAAGTGGCATAGAGTGGTTATTTATCCTACAGATGGACGTTTTGCAGGTCGCGTAAAGCCACTGTTCACATTGATAACCAGTTAGCTGCAGAAGTAAAATGGAACTCATGGGGGGGGGGGGCGGGATCACACTTGAAGGCTTGTGGGCCAGACTGACAGAAATTTCATCACCGATCTTTTCCACCAACAACGGAGGTGGTCATTAATCTTAATGTACCGTTCTTTTGTACTTTTTCAGGTAAGATATTACATATCACAGAAAAAACTTTTTATTGCCCTTTTTTTGGGACAGAAAATTGCTTTACACTAGGGCTGTACAGGAATGTAATTTCTTTATTTTCAAAGCTTCTATTGAGGTTTTTTCGAATTAGGCTTTGAATGTCATATTTAATGACGTTATCACCCTAAAAGGATTTTTTTTTTAATGACTATAATGTGTCAGTTTCATCAACATAAATACATATTGGCAGCGGGCTGATCCAATATGGGCATAATTTAATAATAAAAAAATAATCCTGCCCTGAGGCTTATAGCAGCCTTACACCACGATAGAAATGGAAATAAAATAAATCAGATTTTCTTTTTGACTTTACGAGTCGTTGACAATCCTATACAGGAACCACTGGAATCTAACTCTTAAAACTATAATACTATAATAATAATATTGTTAAAGCCTGATTTTTATCTGCAACTGTGCAGGAATATTGTGTTAAAACTAAATTAATAGGCATGCAAAAAAAAGGATGTGCCCCATTTTTTAGAATTTGAATATAAATGTTATACTTGAGGCTTTGGAACTTTGAAATACTCTGTACATGATAGAAAAAGAGTGAATAACACATGCTCATACATAACTGTATGAGGCGCAGATCAATGACTGTTTAAAGTCAAATTTTCTGATCCAACAAGTTCGATGATGGTTGTCGACACTGTTTTGCTCGGGTACATTTTTCATAGCTCACACCTGTGAGGACTGCAGAATGTGTCAAAATATATAAATAGGATTATTGGTGAATGGATTCGTTCCTGAAGTAGGAATCATTTTAAATTCCTTTCAAAACAGCATTAAGAATCGGACCGTTATCTTACAATGAAATCAAAAAATCATCCATGAAGATTTTGTTTCTCTTGCAGCTTTGGTAGTTTTCCTTTCTATTGTTGCTATTTCTGTTCGTCCCCCTCTCAAACCTCTGCTCCCTTCAAGTCTCACAGTGAAATAAAGAAGAACTTGACAACGCAGATTGCTAGTTTTCACATCCCTGCCCTGTCCATTCCCCAAACCCATTACCCCCCCCAGTCTGATAATTCAGTCCGATAAAAAGGAGATAGGCCAAGACTCAAGCGTGTCTCTGTTAGCTGTGATTACACAACAGTGTTATCCCTTTCTCCTGCTTTGGCCTTTTGTCCCAGGTGATGTGCTGATGAGCTGCTTTTCCCTATGGGCACGCTATCTCTGTGGCTCACCCATACAGGGAGTGCAGACAGCCAGATAGGATGATTGCCTACCTGCAGGAGGCCAGAGCCAGAGGCAAGACAGGGTGTCCAATTTTAAGGGTTGTTTCACAGATTTTCTGTCCGTTTGAGGCAAGACAGAATCAACAAGTGATGTAAATATATTTGGAGTCTGGCGACTTTTTATATTTGATTTTTGTTTTCTTCTGTTGATTTTCTTAAAGTAATATACTATAGTACTATAATCCACAGAAAAATGTTTTACTTCTCAATATTTAAATTTACAGATATTTTCCTAAAAAAAAAAACAATAAAAAACTGAAAACCATGAAGTATAAGAATATAGCTAGCACAGTGATCTTTGAAGTAGGAACATCATAAGGACAGCATAACAACCAATTTTGGTTAGTTAATTTCTCAATTAATTTAAATAGTTTTCTTCTTGCCTGTTGTTGAAACCAACTTCTGAACCCAAACCTATGTCCTTGAGCCTTGAGTTCTATAGTTGCTAAAACATATTCTGTAGGTGGCATTACTCTGGTACAAAACTGCTCTGATCAGGAGAGGCGGCATTCATCGCCGCTCTCATATCTAGAAATCTGACCGAGTTTATAAGTATTCCTTAACCATTACAACACCGAGTTGAGACCAGTAAGCAGAGCTGCAGTCCGACACGCCATTCTGCGCTTCCATTTGAGCAGTTACCCACTCATAGTTCCATGACAACGGTGTCTATCCCCCCGACTCAAATCAATTAAATCAAAAGTAAATAAAAGAGGAGTTATATACAAAAGCTTAATAACAATATAAACCACTACTGCTATAGTAGAACATAATCGGGTAATTCAATGTGGACTTTTCAGATCAGATCTCTGTCTTCTAGAGCGGTACTAGTAAACAATTTGTTATTCCTTGGTAAACTTAAACTAAATTATAATAATAATTTAACATTGATAACAACATTGTGACTACAATGGCATTTAATTCAATGCCATGTCTTCATATAACAGAGGACTTTTATGTTAACTTTAGTCCCTCCCAAATTGGTCATTTTGTAGACGGTGCTGCGGACTTGATAAAAAATGGCTTTGTTAGAAATTGGAAGTAAATGGCATTCCACCAATCTAGAAGAATCTCGTTTAGACTAGCAAGACGGTTTGAAATCATATAAGGCCCCCCCAGACTTGCCAGAGCAGTGTATTACTCATCATTAATAGAACAAATAAGAACAACCCACTGTCGTCTTTTCAGCACTGTAGCCAGGCTGACAGAGAGTCACAGCTCTATTGAGCCATTTATTCCTATAGCTCTGAGTAGTGACAACTTCCTTAGATTCTTTAATGATAAAATTATAACATTTAGAGATCAAATTCATCACCAGCATACAGTCAAGGAGACCAGACATCATAGAAGATGAAGCTGCATCAGAGGTGGAGGAAGAGGAGTGCAGCTGTTCCTTTTTTGTGGACTCAGATTAGCACCAGTCAGTCATCACTAATAAAGTAACACTTTGTAATAGCTTTATCATTATGAGTATAAAACTCTGTGGCTTGAAAGGCTCTTTGAAAACGTTAAGCTTGCTCTTTTTGTAGAAGGCAGCAGTCTGCCTGGACTCCAATTGAGAATAACTCAGAATTGAGATAACCCAGTTAGAAGGTTCCATATAAATGTCTCCACCACTCCTGTAGCAGTTTAAAGAGCACTAGTGGTTTAGAGAAGTGTTTTGTATGCATGTTTTGATATTGCATTTGCAAGTTTATATTGACCATGCCAGTATTAGTTTGACAACAACAATACAAATTTCCCTTTGTGACATGGGAAATCAATGATTAAAAGTTTTTTGTTTAAATAAATATTCTAATAGTTATTATTACTTATATTAATTTTGTAGCATTTTAATGTGTATTCTTACAAATTAAAGAACAATATTTTTACAATTCCAGTTTTTCACCTTTATGAGGCAAAAAAAGGCTTGTAAAAAGCATTTAAAAATCCACCTGCCTCAGTGGCTGGTGGTCAAAAAAGTTAACTTCAGGCCCTGCTGGATATGATCAATATGTTTTTATTAACAAGTTACGTACCACAGTCATTTAAAGTAGCTGTGATAAAGCCTCTTCTTAAAAAAAAAACACTCTTGATCCACAGGTCCAACTATAAACCTATGGTACATCTAACCTCGCCTTTCTCGTCAAGATCCTTGACAAGGGGCTCTGGGACGCGTTCTGCATTCAATACTATTGACCATAGCATCCTGTTGCAGAGACTGGAACATTTAATTGGCATTAAAGGACCCGCACTAAGCTGGTTTTAGTCCTATTTATCAGATCAATCTCAGTCTGTTAATGCTAACAATGAATCCTACTAAAGTTAGCCATGGTGTTCCACAAGACTCGGGGCAAGGCCCAATTCTATTTACCTTATATGTGCTTCCTATAGACACAATTATTAGAACACACTATTATGCAGATGATACCCAATTATACCCATCGATCAAGGAAGATGAAACCAATCAGTTAGTTAAACTTCAAGCATGCATTAAGGACATCAACTCCGGGCTGACCTATTATTTTCTGATGTTAAACTCAGACAAAACTTAAATTATAGTGCTGAGCCCTAGACACTATTTTTTTGGGCATTTCTAGGACTTTATTGACAGGACAGCTGAAGACATGAAAGGGGAGAGAGAGAGGTGATGACATGCAGCAAAGGGCCTGCAGGTCGGAGTCAAACCCCGGCCTGCTGAGTCGAAGCGTGAACCTCTATATAAGGGCACCTGCTCTACCAACTGAGCTGATATTATTATTATTTGCAAGTGACGGGATGCTGCTACATGTTTTGCGGCCCAGACTGTTGCCAGCTGTACATGGAGCAAAAAAACATAAATTGGTCCCTTTGACCAACAGTCAGGCCATCCACGTGTTTTGTTACTTACGTTATTTTTGTCGTCGGTGTCATTGACTAAAGTAACGTTAAGGTTGGTAGCTGCAGACTCCTCATTAATGCTCGTTGTTCAATGTTAACGTTAGTTTGAAGCTCAGGAATTGTACTTGATGTTTCTGGTTGGACCTCTGTTCACGTGTCTGGCTCTGGTACACAAACTAGCTTTTTCAAACTAGCGTCCGTGAAGAAGTGAACTTCTGATAGGGGTGGGCCAACTGCTTGCCTTTACGTGATTCATCAAGATCTGAGGTAAGTCAAGTAGCGCCCTCTGGGTAGTGTAGTTTATGTAACGTTAGGGTCATTATCGATCTCTCCGACACCGGCTACATGCAAGAAGCAGCGGTAAGCAAGAAAAAGTGCTGGTACACTTAAGAGTAAAATGTAGAAGTGCTGGTACTGCGTACCGGTGAGTACCAGCCCACTTCAAATTAAATCAGCCAATTTATGATGCTTTGTTCAGTTTATTAATTCAATTAAATCCTTATCAAGCCATGCTCCAGACATTGACTTTTTCTGAGTGAAAAGGTGATCTTCACATCCTGTGTGTCCATCACAGCGGTTGCTTTACACAACAGGTGTTACATAACATAGCCTTAAGTAACTGCCATGGTGCATCTTAGCCTTGCCTTTTATTAATAACCACCCAGCTAATTTTGTGCCTCCATATCTCCTTTAAACACTGGTAAAAATAAAGAATAACACGTTGATACTGAAAAGAAAGAACAAGAGTCATTCAAAGGAAGCTTCATTCAGGTTCTTTTATGTGTGTGGGCGAAGTTAAGAAAGGGTTACAGTGTTCGTCAAGGGATGTCAGTGTAGATAGACAATGAAGTGCAAGTAGCTCTCCAGCAGTGTTTGTTTGGGTGTCTGCGCTGTAGATTTCTGTCAAATGTAATTCAAGATTTTAATTAAGTCAATGAGTGCTTGTGACTTTATCAGGGCTTATGTGTTCCTGTCTTCCCCTCTCTCTCTCTCTCTCTCTCTCTCGGGGGATTATCTGATCTAGTTGTTTATCTTCTGGAATGTCTGCAATGGGATTTATATCATAACTGGAAATAAAACTCATGATATATTGTGCCATTCTTCTTCTATCCAGTGTTATTTAAATTTCAGCTCAGAGCATTATTTTTAATCAAGCTGATCACATTTATTCCTTAAAAAAGAGGGAGAATAACTTATGCCTCTGTTTTGGTTGATGTGAGGTTATCACGCCATTTATCTTAGCATGCCAGTGGTTTATTCTCCAGAGGATCACACTGACACACACTCTCCACATCTCTGCAATATTCTCAACTGCGCCACAGAGAGAGATGTGGTTTGCTCTAAATTGTGTTTAATTATAGCTCTGTGGATACGAGGAGAGTCTCTCCGTCCATCCCGGTATCTATAGAACATTCAGGTCACCATGACAACAGCTCAATCAAAGACTAACACCACTAAATTATTGTGGATGTCTGCCCTGAGGTAATCTGTGGACAGAGGAGAGGAATTGATCAGCCGCAATACTTAACCCCATACCATGAAAAAAAAAAAAACTTACTATAGACTATAAATTAATAATTCATGTTGCACAGTATTTAAATGTGGCTCTTGTTTCCTCAGGAGTAATATTTGGAGAGGGCAAAAACATAGTGGGAGGTGATGTGAAAATGTAATCATTAATATGAAGAAGAAAGAAAAAAAATCAAATGCCATGAATTATACAGCAACATATTTCATTCCCACCTCCTGGTAGGAGTGAAAGCATGTTATTGATTAGTCCGTTTGAAAGAGAATACATTAGATGCAAAGCTGTCTGGATGTAGGAGGGAACAGCATGTATGGTTTTATTATTTAAAGAAAATCTCTTTCTCACTATTGATGATAAATATTGTGATGAGGATGTCATCCTTATTCTTTTCAAAACAAAGTTAGTCAGGTTAAATGAAAAACACTATGTAGCCAGCGCTAACTTCAGCTGAGCCTCGCTGTTACCATCCATGCTGCAGCGCCTTTAATAAGAGAGCTATGACTGCACATTGATTATCATGATTACAGTGCCCATAGGTCAGACTTGCTGTTTCTAACTGAATATACAGTAAAAGGGGAAATTAGGCCAAGACGATAAAAGGCAAAGCAAAGCTGCAATCATTCCTAAAGCAATAAGTATGTCCTTGTACTGCTCTTGATCTGATTATGCAAGCATAAATCACAAAAGTACATGGAATTTAAAAATGCTGGTTTCCCATCAAATAAAATATGCTATTGAGACATACAACACAAAGATATTACGTAGAATGTACAAACATGTTAAACTATTACTTCTCCACATTTAGGGCCTGAGAAAATGTATATCCTTCTAATCATGAGATGTTTTACATTTGGTATTCAATGTAGCTAAAAAAAAATGGTTATTATAAGTTAAGTTAAGTTTTTACAGGTCCAAAAGGAGGACAATGGGTGTTTAAACATTCACCAGATCTACATACTACTGATTAATCTATATATGGCTTTGCAAGAGTCCCTGGAAAAACAGCCATGATTACACACTTTGCAGTTTGTGTTGTTGTATGAGGTACCTAACCGTAGTCAGTGTATAAGCTACAGTAGATGGCGGTCGGCACGCCCCAAGTTGAGAGAAGAGACAAGAGTACCGACACAGAAGCTCAGAAATGTTCTGCTGTGGACAGAGACAGCAGCTAAATGTATTTTAGACCCCTAAAAAACCTTACACCTTTCCAACGGGGAACTGAAGCCATTATCTCTCCTCAAAGCCACTAGACTCATTTGATAAAAACAGTAAAACCTTGCCAAACACGGGAGTTGCTGGTCTTCCTCTGCCTCAATCGATTGGTTTCTTTGTTTTAAAACACAAGTCACACAATAACACTAACTAACCGATCAAGGCAGAGGAAGACCAGCAACTCCCATGTTTTGCAAGGTCATGTTTTTGTCAAAGAAGTCCAGTGGATTTGAAGACAGCATAAATGGATACAACTGGTTCAGTTCCCTGTTGGAAAGGGCTATGTAGGCAAGGTAAGGCGGTACAATGTTCTAAATAAATAGAACACTTAAATTGATATTGATCTGTTTAAATGTTTAAAAAAGCAGGTTATTAGATGGCAAAAGGAAACAGTTAATCAGCCCTACAGAGCTGATAGCATGGCTGCAGACCCTTTGCTACATTCTTAGAGGGGATTTAAAATAGATGCAAGCTGTGCATGTACTCCATATGAAGTAAACAAACAAGAAAACAGATTCTGGAGTTACTGGAAAGGCGGTACTTTCACCTTAAAAAAATCAAACCACCCGTTCATATGCCACAGCCTTTCTAGGATTCATTGTTTGTCTTCATGCAGCGAGAAATAGATAACAGCAAAAGATGAAAGAGAGAAACATTGCCAAATCTCCTGTGCTTCTATCCACATGAATGGCCATACTGTTGAATAAAGTGGTTCCTATTGCAAGAGAAAATAGTCTTCTCTTAGCTAAAAGTTGGATTTTGACGCCTAGACCCCCCCCTTACAGTTTTAAGAGGATTCGAAGTAACAAATGAAGCAAATCACTACTTTGAAGTTGCGGATTACTTTGATCATCCCAAAAGTGCGGTTTGCTTTATAGCTTCTGTGCAACAAAAAACTAATTTAAAAAAGTCCCAATTTTGAGTACCTTGCCTTGTCCAGTAATGAGTTTAATTGGATCCATGCATCCAGATGGCCCTGGTGGCCCAAGCTCAACTGTTAATGTGAATTCATTGTGACTATAGTGAGCAGCCTCTGGTTTAGATAATGACTTCACCTGAGGGGTCCTGAGTGGCAGTGAGGCAGAGGTAATTGTTCCGAACATCCCAGTGAGGCGCTCTCAGCGTGATCAGTCACTGCTTACCCGGTGTACATCCGTGGTGTGTAAGTGTGTGTGTGTGTGTGTGTGTGTGTGTGTGTGTGCACCCTAGTGTGAAACAGAAATAAAGAGAGATAAAGATAGTCACCTAATGAATTCAAACTGTGTTTTTTTATAGAACGGAAAAATAATTTACAGTTGGCTGAATTTTATTTGATTATTTGTGGAGGGCAATGGCCTGCGAGCAACAGAAAAATTGTAAATGAGTTAACCAAGAAGTCAAATTTCTTAAGCTTAGTTTTATTGTTTCTGGCCACTTTGCAGTCAACAGTGTAGAAGAGAGACAGGAAGCTTTCATTTATGTGTTATGCACATTATGCACATTAACCATTGGGGAAACAGGGTGTTTTAAGGAAAAGACCTTCTAAATGTTGTCCCCGTTCAGATGTTTAAAAAGCTTTATTAAACATCAACATACTTTTTAAAATACACAGTATAAAGGAGCATAGCAACAAACAGCTTGCAAGGGACTATAGAGCCACATGCACCAACAGCAGAACATGCAATCTTCATCAAACGCCATGAAGCTATTCTCGTGTTTACAGAAATAGATGCAGAAAGAAAAAGAAAAGAGAAAAACATAAATGAGGTGAAAGCATCACGTCCAAAGAATAACATAAGAACATTACACGGAGAATAACAAATTTCTTTCTCCTGCATAATAGATGCAAAGCAGCATAGTTGCAAGCTAGAAATATCTTGTGGTTAATGAATGATTAAATGAATGAGAGAAAAGTGCAAAAAGTCATTTCATTGAATCCTGTGTTTGATATGGTGTGTGTGCCACAAATTGGTCAAGTGTCTCTATAGGCCTGTTGTGACAAACGCGCCGGTAGGTATGGATGTGCAAGGCCACATGGAGTGAAAGTATGCTGGGTCAACTCTCATTACTTATATAAAATGCACTGCACAGGGGAAAAAAGGCACCATATCTGTTTCTCCATATAGGACTGGTCTAGAGGGAGCACGGCCGTGACAGATATCTGACTGCTGTGAATGTGGGTGTAGATCTGGCAGTTAACCTTTAAATGGCCTAATTAAACCAAAGAGCCATTAGGTAATCCGTGATTAAATCAGACCTGCTCCATGAGGGGAATGAAAGATGTCTTTTTAACAGGTTAACCGCAAATAAGACATTTTTTTTTTTTTTAACAGGAGGCTATTAAATGTATTTCACTCTCTTTTGCAGCACACTTGGTCAGTTTGTGTGTTGATTCATTTACTGTGTAAAATCTATATCTATCAAGTAATTGAAGTAAAAGTAGTCATGCAGAAAGGCTCACAGTGTTTTTTCCTCATAGAATACCATATTATTCAGTTGTTTTCACTATTAAATGTGTGTTAAATGTGGAGCCAATAGGAGATAAATTGCATACTGTTCTAATGGGTAGATTAGTAGTTTATCACTCTATTATATTATAAAAGAATGTCATGTTTAATGTAAAAAAGTAAATATATGTAAAATAAGTGTCAAATAAATGTAGTGAAGTAAAAGTATAAGTTGGCATAAAATGGAAATACTCAAGAAAGTATGTCAAAATTGTACAGAAGTATAGTACTTTAGTAAATGTACTGAGGAGTGCTGCTTCACAAATGCAGGTATAAAAACAGGTGCTCTTTGGATCAAAGGACATATCATCAGATTGAAAAAGAGGGGTTAGACTTGTACTTAGCTATTTGATCAATAAGTCATAATAACCTAGAAATACAAAGGCATAATGCTTTGCTTTGATAAGGAAAACTAAAGAAACATGCTACAAAGAGAAAAACAAACATTGTGGATCTTCAATTGAAGGGCCATTCCCAATCCAGGCCTCAATGAAGAGCCGGATTATGTAGCACTTGAAAAGGTTTTGCTTATTTGTTGATTTTTATGTACTCACAAGATTCTTGCCATTTTTGGATGGTATCTTCATGGTTGAATGCACATATGCACAGTATACTTTTACTGAATCTGCAGCTTTACAAAGGTTTAATCGCAAGTTTACGTTCATCGTTTATGTGCCCGAACTATTTTAAATTCAAGTGTGAATTGTTGCCTGTTATGAGAGCCCTGTGATTGTCTGGCGACCTGTCCAGGGGGTACCCCACCTCTCAGCCAATGTCAGCCCCACCAACCCTGAATAGGATCACAGCTCAGTGTCCTCTCATTTCAAAAAATATATTGAGCATGGAGGCACCCCTCTCTGGAGTGTGTAGACCTAAGAAAATAATCCCTTGTCTTGTTGCAGAGGCTTTTAAATCTGCCAAATGGCACTCAACAGCCAACAAATCCCAGCTTCAACGGCTTCAAGTGTTGTGAGAATAACACAAAACGGTTATTTAGGGAGCATGCTTATACGGGGGCAAGCCAGTGTCATTAAACTGTTAAGTAACAAATTAATCCTCACACATCGGCTTTTTGTGGTTGATACAGGGAGGCAAGTCAAGAAATACTATAAAATAAACAAGCAATTATCACACTGCACCAACAAGTTGTGGGGAAAAAAACAGCCACGAGAGTCTACATGTGTTCCCTTTAGAGACAAACACTGTATAATCTTTTTTGTGCTTTCCTGTGTGCTTGACATTCTCAGAGGACTGGCTCTCTTTGCCAAGTTCTGTTGCTGCATTCAGATTTCTGAGGATGTTCTCACTGTCTCTGAACTAATCCCTTTACAGCTGCAATATCAGTATTGTGCTGGCTGTTTTGTTTTAGGCAGCAGCACAGCATGCTGGAAGCCACCCATGTTCCCGCTCATGAATGTTAATGATTAAATCATTTCTCACTCACAGGCTCCCTTAATGTCAACCTAGCAGACCATGTTCCTGAAGCCTGTTTGTCACCACAAGGCTCCTCGGCTGTCTGCATTACTAAAATATAACAACAACATCATAACACTGAAGATGACAAACAGCTTTTAGTTTTAATTTGATGTTAGTGAGTATGTTAATGCCAAAACAACCTGTGCTTACTTTGGCTACCCCATTTGGCTATTCCATTACTTAAATAGAAAAAAATTGAACATTATGTTCCCTCCATCGATAGAGATATGAACACTTTCCCACTGCCATTTTGGTGGCCAACTACCCTGACATTTACCATGGCATGTGACATTCTCTGTCCTCTTGTGACCCAACAGACAGGAACGTAACCAAAGTTTAGAAAAAGAGATATAACATTTTCTTCAACAGTTCTACTCACAAAATGCACATGTGTATAGTGTATGTCTCTACTGGCACCATCATTGAGTGAAATATTGTCTGCCATGTTTAGCTTTAGGGTAGATTTTCAAGTTTACCTCTTTGAAAGTACTATTTTCAAACCTCTAAACTATCTCACATAAAATCATGTTTGGTATTCCACTCTTGTTACACCACTGCCCTTGTTTCCAAGGACAAAATATGAAACAATGGGCCCATGGCCACAGACACGTACTGTAAGAGATCCCCACCTGTCACAAAGGAACATGTAAACCCAAACTCAAAGAGTCTCAGAGAGTCTATTTTTACACATTTTGCATCTCTTTTTTGATTGTTTTGCAACTATTTTTATTCATTTTTTATTCATTTTGCATCTATCTTGAATCATTTTGCATGTCTTTGTGATTGTTTTGCATCTCTTTTTAGTCATTTTGTGTCTCTTTGTGATTGTTTTGCAACTATTTTAGGTCATTGTTTATTCATTTCGCATGTCTTTGTGATTGTTTTGCATCTATTTTTAGTCATTTTGTGTCTCTTTGTGATTGTTTTGTATCTTTTTTTGGTAATGTTGTATCTGTTTGATTGTTTTGCATCTACATTTAGTCATTTTGCCTCCCATTGTAGTGGCTGCCCAAAGCTCCTAATAGGATGTTCTCACTACTTTGTTGCGATGCATACATGAATGTGATAATATAATTAATACACTTTCCACTTTAATTGGGATTAAAGATAGAGGATGAATTAATAATGTGATTTTCCAAATGCAACTAGTACCGGGGTGATTTCAGTCTAGCTGCAGCTGGCAGCCCTCTCTCTCTGGGCTCTGGCTCCTGCTTCCATCGTGTTTAGTGATGTTGGTTTAGTTCTTTCCTTTGTTTTTATGCACCTTTTCAACATATCTTCTTCAACATACTTTACCGACATCTCACCCCATTACTTAAGTCAACCCTTTTATTTGGTTACATTATTTTGTCAAACCCTGATCATGGTATGTCTCCCTTTTGTTGTGGCCACTCGAGCCAGGTCAGAACAAAAATCATCATATTGAGATTTAAAAAAAAGATATGCTTCAGATTCAGCTACCTGGTTTGTTGTTGGTTTGTAAAAAAAAAATGCTGTTAGTTTCTTAGGTGATCCAAGTACTGTTATATATTGTCATATGCACAACAATTACTAAGAAGCTGTTACTGGCAATGAAAATCTTACATCTCAACAACAACAATGCTCATTAAATATGTATTAAGGTGAATATAAAGTTTATCTTTAAGAATCTAAGACATAAAATAGTGAACAGTTAAAATAGGGATAACATGACATAAATACAATCCTATTTGTGGAAGACAGTAATTGCACAATGAATAATAAACTATAATGTAAACAGGGCTATAGTATCAGTATATGCATAATGTCAACATGAACGCAATAATGAGTTAACGCAAATTCTTTTTTAACCGCACGTTTTCTCTTGATGCGGAGCGGGCCGCAGCAGCAGTAACGTTGTTCTACAGTATGTTGTGGATGGCTAGCACAAAAAAAACTCCTTGAGCAGAAATGGATATAGAAAAGGGTCTTTTGAATGACAAGTTCAGTTTCAAAGCCCTTCCAGATAATTCTCTCGACAAGACTGAAGTTATTTGCATGTGCTATCAACTGGAGTACGTCAAGTCTTAAATTCAACTTCCTGGCCAAGCATACGGCCGACGCAGAGAACCCTCCTCCCCCTCGCCAAAAGCAGGCCATACTGGATAGTTTGCAACGGAGATGTAACAAGTACAAAGAAGTAAGAAGTGTAAAGTGGGACACTACGTTGTGTTAGTATTACCAAGTAATGTTACATTTAGGTCACTATGCCCATCTGTTGTTGCTTGACAAGCTTGAGTTTGTATTATACTTTGTACATATTTCTTGAGCCTACAGTACCTTTGAGGTTATTCTGGAGAATATTTTAGACAGTATTTGTGATTGTTTGGATTGTTATTGTTATAATAAACATTTGCGTAAAGTAAGCACATTTCTTCGCCATGTTAATAAGAGAAAAAAAATCCCTTTTAAAGTACATCGATATCCTTGGACCCAAATGTACTGATAGCCCTCTTTGGAGTCATGCCAACCACAGTGACCCTGCCAAAGATTAATGCAGATTTTGTAGCCTTCCTAATGTTACTGGCTAATTGATCCTACTTCGCTGGAAGTCTCCTTCTCCTCCCTCATTTGAGTCCTGGTTCAGAGATGCTCTCCATTTTAGTAGGCTAGAAAAAATCAAGTATACGTTACGTGGCTCCTCAGCTAAATTCTCTCAAATCTGGCAGCCTTTTTTTAACCACATAGAAACAGTGCAATTCCACAGTATACCTCAGTGAAGATGACTGCCCTTGGTCTGACTTTCTAATACTTGACTGGACTGTGGTACTAATATAATCATTCCTGTTATAAGAAACAATGAAGACCATGTTCTGTGTGTTGTATGCATGTTTTATATAATAACGGTTTTACATAAGTGCAGTGAATATATGCGTGTACTTTTTTCATTTTATTTAAATAATTACTTTATATACACTCACCGGCCACTTTATTAGGTACACCTGTCCAACTGCTCGTTAACACTTAATTTCTAAGCAGCCAATCACATGGCGGCAACTCAGTGCATTTAGGCATGTAGACATGGTCAAGACAATCTCCTGCAGTTCAAACCGAGCATCAGTATGGGGAAGAAAGGTGATTTGAGTGACTTTGAACGTGGCATGATTGTTGGTGCCAGAAGGGCTGGTCTGAGTATTTCAGAAACTGCTAATCTACTGGGATTTTCACGCACAACCATCTCTAGGGTTTACAGAGAATGGTCCGAAAAAGAAAAAACATCCAGTGAGCGGCAGTTCTGTGGGCGGAAATGCCTTGTTGATGCCAGAGGTCAGAGGAGAATGGCCAGACTGGTTCGAGCTGATAGAAGGGCAACAGTGACTCAAATTACCACCCGTTACAACCAAGGTGGGCAGAAGAGCATCTCTGAACGCACAGTACGTCGAACTTTGAGGCAGATGGGCTACAGCAGCAGAAGACCACACCGGGTGCCACTCCTTTCAGCTAAGAACAGGAAAGTGAGGCTACAATTTGCACAAGCTCATCGAAATTGGACAATAGAAGATTGGAAAAACGTTGCCTGGTCTGATGAGTCTCGATTTCTGCTGCGACGTTCGGATGGTAGGGTCAGAATTTGGCGTCTACAACATGAAAGCATGGATCCATCCTGCCTTGTATCAACGGTACAGGCTGGTGGTGGTGGTGTCATGGTGTGGGGAATATTTTCTTGGCACTCTTTGGGCCCCTTGGTACCAATTGACCATCGTTGCAACGCCACAGCCTACCTGAGTATTGTTGCTGACCATGTCCATCCCTTTATGACCACAACGTACCCAACTTCTGATGGCTACTTTCAGCAGGATAATGCGCCATGTCATAAAGCTGGAATCATCTCAGACTGGTTTCTTGAACATGACAATGAGTTTGCTGTACTCAAATGGCCTCCACAGTCACCAGATCTCAATCCAATAGAGCATCTTTGGGATGTGGTGGAACGGGAGATTCGCATCATGGATGTGCAGCCGACAAATCTGCGGCAACTGTGTGATGCCATCATGTCAATATGGACCAAACTCCCTGAGGAATGCTTCCAGCACCTTGTTGAATCTATGCCACGAAGAATTGAGGCAGTTCTGAAGGCAAAAGATGAAGGCAACAGCGGGGTCCAACCCGTTACTAGCATGGGGTACCTAATAAAGTGGCCGGTGAGTGTATATATATATATATATATATATATATATATAGTATGTGTGTGTATGTATGTATGTATACAGTAGGTGCAGTATAGGTGTATGTATGTGTGTGTCTGTGTGTGTATTTATGTCTACATTTTAACCTTACGTTTGTCCTATACACAGATCACGATTGCACTGAAAATTGTTGTTTTTGAAAAAATGCTAATAAAAAGAACTTTGAAAAAAAAAAGAAAAAAGAAAAAGTACATTGAGAAAAGATAAAAAATGTGTGATTAAATTGCGATTAATCAATCCCGGGAAAGCGGGGCTCGAGTCCTGTTTGAAAATAAAAGTAAAGGGCTAGTTCTTTTTTCAACTTAACCAACATCACATTAAACGTGCCTAACCAAAAGGGAAGTAACGTCAGATTTTAACCCAAACCACTACCTTTTTCTAAACATAACTAAGTCGTTTTTGTGCGTAAACATAACCAAACTGGAACTTTGGCGAGTTTTACTTTAACACTACGAACGGCGTCACGTGCGTAACCCCCAAACCACGACATTTTCAAAACTTAACTACGTAGTTTTGGTGTCTAAACATATCCAAGTAGTTTTTATGCCTAAAGGAAACCAAATTGCAACCATTTAATGAAGTTAGGGACGTGTTTAAAATTGTGACCTTTACATTCACAGCCTCAAATGTTTTTAGGTTCCACCACCACCAAAGGCACGACTTTATGATTCGATCCTGTCAGGCGTATAGTTTGGAGGACTTGTTGGAACAGATTATTTCACATTATAAACTGTGCAAATATCTAAGTTACCAGGTATTTGTTACTAAGTTAGCGTCCACAGACTGCCCAACACATCCAGGAAACCTCAACTGAGCAAAGCACCAGCTACTGCAAGTACTTTGTTTTTCATAATATGAATTAGAGATACAATGATTTGTGGATTACATGATTTGATTGTTTTGATCATCTAATAATCATTTGTTATTTTTTAGAGCAAAAATGCCAAATATTTCCTCATTCCAGCTACTCACATCAGAGGATTTGACATGGTAGTAATAGACATTTTTTAGACAAAATGATTCCTTGATTAATCGAAAGAAAATGTTTCTGCCACAATGTTGGTTTCAATTAGCTATACACAATATGTTTCTAAACTTCAGTAAGTAGTTTTAGTTTCCTAAAGTCAAAAAGACATTAAACGTAGACGTTGCTGATTAGAAAACACCTCATGTACAGTACACAGTTATATAAAACTCTTAATCAATTATGTGCCTAATGTATGAGAATGTGTTGTTCCTAGGGCGTTATATAGGCCGTAACAATTTCCAATAATTTAACTGCAAACATTTATTATAATCAGTCCCGAATAGATAATTGCAAATTCACATGGCTAATTGCACATTTTGTGTTCTTCTTTCTGCTTCCTTCTCTTTGTTCAGAACAAAATACCAACAGGGTAACACAGACAGTGTGGGCAGTGATTACTTTTGTGTTTTGCATTAAAATAATCAGAAACTAATCCTTCATCAGCCGGCTCTAGCTCCTTCTAGTGTTCCAATTAGAAACCTATAACTTCCGTTACAATTCATTCTATAGTGGAGTTGATTTTCCACCTCTACTTCAATAGCTCAGTAGGCATAAATGCTGTTTATTTTATTTTTCTCCACAATGCTACACTGCACATACACAAAGGGACCTTAGCTGAGACACAAAACCAATGTCCCAGACAGTTTACTGACAATAAATGTAGTGTTGTCTTGGAGACAGCCCCTTCTGCATTCACGTCCCTCATGTCAGAGGATTTGGGGTTGAAAAAAAAACACCAGGGGAAATAGAAAAACAGAAGACATGGGCAGAAGACACCTGAGATGTGTTGAATGCACATAGTGCTTGACAAAAGGTTGACGTGTTGTTCTGTGTTTAGTCAGGTATGGATATTGACATTGTCCATGGCTGCAAAATGCCACAGGTGGCTTCCAATCAGATGTTTTAATTTTCCTAAAGAGCATTCTACGCTTTAATGATTGCATTATTGTCTCCACAGCCAAGACTGGCAAACTGCTAGATGTATGCACATGTCAGTTGCATGATGCTGAAGTAATACTGCTTAGCCGACTCCAATTCAGTCCAGCAATTGATTATTTTGCCCTTCTGTTGGTTAATTCCAAATTCTGGAGGTTTGCCAAACAGCTTTCTGGTTCTGGCTTTGTAATGTGGGTACGATGCAGCGATTTTTGTGGGAGCGGCAGAGGATTTTAACCTGCAATCAGAAACAAGTGGCCAGGAGTGAGGATTCTGACTGTATGCATACGCAGCTGTGTAGTTTGAAATCATCATCTAAACATTCAATACTTCTAGCTTCTCCATTGTGATCATTTGCTGGTTTATTAATCCATGAAGGCAATTTGATTTTGATCATGATTAAAAACAGGAAACAGACATACAGTATGCACATATAGGCAATTACAAGCAAACAAGCTATGTGGAAATATGTTGAGATGATAGTGCAGTCGCATTTAAAAAATAAAGATAAACATCTGGTTTAGAAATAGAGGTTGTGGTTTAAAATGCAAGTTTTAGTAGGCTATAAAATGCACTCTCCTACCAGATGCTTTTCTTACATACTACCCTGACTTGTAACGTCAAGAAATTCACAAACGTAATGTAAAAGACACCACTTCTTCAAAAGATGAAGAGACATGTAATATGTCAATATCGTTATGCAAAATGAGTTCATTGTAGGTGAATGTAAAGCGGCAGAATGCCTCTCCTAACCCAAGTATGCTTTGACATTAATTTAAAATGTTGAACATAGATATGTACAGTATATCACTTCATATGCAAGGGAAATGCTGTATTGACTCACTTTTCAAATAAAGTGTTTCATTTCAAATTAGCTTTAAAAATGCAAAACTCATGGGCAACTTATGCAAGGATGAGAAACATTTGTAGAAATACTGCAATAAAACTTGAATGATCACATGGTTAGGGTTTTTCTTTCCTGTTCTAGGTCATATTTATTCAGGACAGGTACTGTCCATGTAACCATAGCTGTATTTGTGTCACCCTTTCATTGGAGCTGTTGTTGTTGTTCTGTCTTTTGCCACTGCAATTTCCAGTTTCCCTTGGCTACAGTTCTATTCTATTTTTGCACATCAAAGTAGCCTAAAATAATAACATTTAACAACAATAATTAGCCCATTTGTTATGGATTTAAAGTTATAACAGACCTAATTTTTCTACATTAAGGGTTATTCCAAACCTGAGCCAATCCTTGAATAACTTTTAAAGTTTAAACTGATACCAGCGTTATCAGTAAAGACAGTGATTGGTTTAGCACTGATCACAGGCCTACACACTCACACTACACAAAGTTTTATGATGCAAAAAATTAAAATAACCATTAGACATGCAACTGAAAGTTAAAGAGTTCTTTGGACAACAATCACACAGTGTAAGTCCTGAGTGTACCAAAAGGTAATCATTGCTTTTAAAATATTAACTAAATAGATTATAGATGGATAGTTATCTTTTTTAGACTTATTTTATAGAAATATTAGCCATGTTTATGTTATAACTGTCCCTGACATGTAATTACACCAGCTTTGCAACCTGTTCTGTCTATTTTTCAAAAGAATTTCCATGTAATGTTTAAGTTGAATAGATAATTGGCAGGTAAAGTGATGGTGAGAAAAAATGTAATTATACAGGGGAAACGTGTTACAACTGTCCTCACACTGAACTCACAGACTTAAATAGTTATTTAAATTAAGAGTGATATAAAAATAAGAAATTAAATTGTTAACACCGCAATAGCTTAGACTTTTTAAATACTTAAACACTTTTTGAATATATGAAAAAGCCTCATTCGTGTAGTAACTTGTTAAGAGTCAGGTAGCTGTAGTGCATGTTCTAAACATAATACAAATATAGTTGTATAACTATGGAAAATAAATAAAGCAGTGTTGTGTATGCACCCTACACACAAGCGTATGCACCTAACTTTAAAGCAATTCACAAACCTGTTTAAAACCTTAAAATCAAAAATCAAGAATAATCAATCAACACTTCTGATAAATGCTACAAGAGGAAATAGCAAAAATACGGGATGACATTTTTTTTTTAGGTTTTCGAAATAAAAACGTATTATGCGAACCTATTCACTATACCCACAATCTCTTATAGGCTACTTTCTGCTGGGTCACAGGGGACAAATACCTGTTCGAGGTTGGGAAGAAGTCTATAAACCAGCATGAAAGGCGGGGACACCAACAGGTCGCTCGCGGGGCACAGTTACTCGAAAAAGTAATCTCGTTACTGCCACCAACCAACAGGACCCAATAGCAAACTGTTGCGCATCGCTATTGGACACAGCCAGGGTTGGACTCCAGCACCCCGCCGCCTGTTACTCAAACACAGAGAGCGCGTGTGGTCAGTCGCTCCTCGTTGCGCGCTGGATATGGATCAAGACGCAGCGTGCCTCCCTGCTGTCTCCCGCGGACGGGCTGCACTCTGTGGCGCATAATTAAAGGTGCCCAAATGAATCACCGCCCTCCTGGCTCCCCCGGCGTGCAATGGCTTAACAGGAGAGACATGAGTGTCCGGACGGAGGACAGCATCACCTTGTGCCAAAGGGCTCTCGAAATCATCACGGAACTTTGTCTCACGGGACACGTAGACCGGGAGAAATGTTCGGATATTTTCCCCCTGGAGAGCAACATACCAGGTAAAGGACACGCAGGTAAATGCAATAGTCTTAATTTTCTTTCCCGCCATTCCCTCAATTAGTCACTTTCGTGTGTTCTATTTAAAGAAAAAGATTACGTTGTTGCAACGTTTGGAATTAAAAAAAAACAGAAACCAAATATCAGCACTCACTTGTTACAACTACTTAGTTGTATGTATTTTATCGCGTTGAACTGTTGAAACTGTTTCTCTACCTGTTACGCATCCAGACTGATGAAATAGCAACAGGTGGAAATAGACTGAGGTCTGAAATCCTGGCTTTCTCCCGTCTTTCTCTCCGTTTTTTCCCTTTGCAATCTGGGTAATTTACTCAGTGTCAGTTTGATTAGCAGATTTTGAAAAGCTGCATGTATAAGATGCATTCAGCTTTCTTGCATAAGATACAGTCAGTGCAAACTTTGCATTTGAATATTAGTAAGAACAGTTAATGTCAGGAGCAGATGGGATACGTTTTTCACTTTGGTCATTGAACATGTAATTGTTCTGATGCTGTGGCTCCATGACTGAGGTTCTACATGACTTTATATTGTCCTGCTTTAACAGGTGCATATGCTGCCCCTTCTTTCTTACAGCTGGCTTTCTCTCCTTTTTTCTCTTTCTCCCTTGCATGTTTGTCTGTCATATTTTGTCCCTTGCTTGCTTCTCCTTTCTTTTTTATATGTCTCTGTCTTCCTCTATGGATCTCTCCATGGTTACATGTAGACATCTCTATTAGTCTCCTTGCTGTGGTCGTGGGTTTCTGTGGCCTCGCCCTGTTGGTAGTCTCTCTCTTTGTCTTTTGGAAGCTGTGCTGGCCCTTTTGGAGGAGCAAGGCTCTGTCAGCCCATGCTGAAAATGGCCTCAATGTTCGTTTCCCCCGAGGCGCCTCCACTCAACTCGCAGCCGGTCACAGAGTGCAAAGTGGCGGATGTGGAGAAGAAGTATCCGTTGGAAATGAAGGTGAATGGGCGGAGCACTGTCAAGCTCCTCGAGGCGGCCATGAAGATCAGTCAGACGTCTCCGGACATCCCCGCCGAGGTACAAACAGCCCTGAGGGAAAAGCTCAGCCAGCAGGCTAAGATCCAGAGGCAGACCACCGAGCCCACCTCGTCCTCCAGGTACCTTACATGTTGCCAATGCAGTCATAACCACTCCCTGTCTGTGCCTGCATTGAGGACATAATCCTGACAAGCTATTTATACACATGTATCTATCTGGTGCTTACAATAATGGTACAATGGTTGAATCCACATTGGTTTGTTTCCCCCAGCCATGCAGCAGAAGTACACACAAAATTGATGTCTACACAATGTAAAAACTGTCCTGACAGTTGGTGACAGTGCAGCCACTGACCTTGCGGTGGTTTGGCACGTGTCATGTAAAGCAGCATGGGCTATCCAGTGGCCCTGAAAAGCTGTTGCACATGTGAAACCGTCTATTCAGATAAAAAAAAAAACTCTCAACAGCCAGACTCCTCGTTTCATATCGAAACCCTATAATCTCTTTTATGTGTGATTCAAGCTGATGTGGTAACGGCGGAGAGCAACCACAGTAATTAAACCACCAGCTCTTGCTTCTCTTTGTTTCCCAGCACTGTGTTTAAACAAGAACGTCCATAATTAGCAGTGCTGGGGGGTGGGAGCTGTCATGGTCGAAGTTGGGTTTCTTGGTGAGACGCACCAGGCAGCTGCACTCAGTTTCTCAAAGGAACACGTTATTGATATCGCTTTGGTTCGTCGTTATGCTCGTTAATTTAATTAAACTGAGACCAAGGTCTTCATGAATTATACACCCACTAGGGATGCAGAATGGCCAGGTTAAGGATTACAACGCCTTCTGCCTTCATCCTCTCGCCTACTCTTTTCACAGTGATTCCTGATCATCACTAATTATTTCCTTTTTGAATGACAAAATCAAAATGTCAAAAACACCTACGACATGCTCTTAGCTCAAGACCAAATACTGTTTTAGGGCCAATCTTAGCTTAAGAAGAATGCTCTGAAGCCCTGTTGCTTAACAAAGCTACAACAACAAACAGGAGGTTGATACAGTGCTGATATTTCCAACCAAATTCTGTTTAAAATTGCAACTGCAATTAACAATTATTTGTATTATCTTCTAAAATATTCAGCAAATCCTCACATTTGAGAAGCTGGAACCAGCAAAGAGTTGGCATCTGATATGAAATATGATTCAATTGATTATTAACTAATTGTTTCAGCTCTAAATCATAGAGTGCCTGCCTTGAAAGTTCACAGTGGGGCCATGATTGTCATTATTGGAGATTCCTTTGACAATTATTGTGGGGCAAGAATAAGAATAATCCATAAAAGTGATAAACTCTTAATCCTACCAACCCTTCATTTAAAGATATTTTAAACAGGTAGCATCCGGTTTTGGAAAACAGCACAAAAAGTATGTGTTTGTAACTCTCTGTATTTTAGGAATGAGAAGAAGACAGAAAATGTCATTGAACTTATCTTGCCTCCAAATTCTTTAATTGAAAACTGAAACAGAACAATTCAATTAGGTTTTTATCCCTAGCATGAGTAGTGGATTTGGTGTATGATTTGATTTAAATGGTTTTGGTTGTATTTCAAGCAATTTCTCCCAAAGGTTTGTACTGGCTCTTAGACAACATTAAGCCTTGTATGTTTTTACGATACTTGAGTGTAGAAAAGAATTCAATTTTCAGCTGTGCTTTCTGGGCAACATTATTGTGCCATTGCTGTCAGATTGTTGTGATTGTCTTACTGTCAGAAAGGAGGAGGCCCAGTTGCTAGGTGACAAGATCAGCGAGTCGAACACAGCCGTTGTTTTTTTCAAAAGATGTCAACTTCACAGAAATATGCAGCATTCAGGTAATTTGTAAACAATATACAATCTGAATGCCAATCTGGGCCACAGCAGCTGTGTTCAGTAAGAAAGTGCAAGCATGTTGTGTATGTCAGTGTTCTTAGTTTGTCTACAAAATCAAGGATGTGTGGTCAAATTAAACCATTTTACCAGGCTCAGAAGGACTATATATATATATATATATCATAAATTGGCGAGGGCATTAAGAGCATTTTTTTTTCTTTTACAGTTATTTTTATTGAAGTTACATAAATTGCAAAAAGAACACCATTACCACTCGCAACGAACATCCCCTACCCCCTGCCATCACTCAATAAAGTTAAACTTCCTTTACTTTATAGAGGGATATACAACATGGTCTGCACAAATATCAATGTGAACACAGTAAAAGACAATTGTTAATACAAGGCACTTAGTAATGCAAAGGGAAATTGAGATATAAAAGGTCAAGTTTTAGCAGAAGCAACACGTCCAGGCCCGAATACAGGTGTGTATCAAAGGTCGTAACATGATAATTTCATTATTTATTTCTGTATTTGTGCAGAGGGTTTATTAAAAAGGTCAAAAAAGATTACAAAACTTTAACAAATTTCTTTTTAGAACCCAGTAGCATACATCAGGTTTTTTTTTAGCTTCAGGTTAGATAATACATCCCTTATCACTGTGAGCATGTTAAGCTATTTTTTTGCCAACATGCATCAAGAATATTGAAAGCTAAGAGGCACTACTGGTAAGAGTTGACTTGGGACTACAGTAAATATTTATGCTTCATTACTGGACTTCTTTTCTGAAGACTAAAGACCAACCAAATTTCCTGAGCTATTCTATCGGACATTAATATGTCATGAGCGCCACAGTATGCATTATGTTTTTCAGATTAAGTTCTCTTCTGACAAACCATTAGCACCCATCATAACAAAGCCACTCATGCATAACACTGACACTTGAGACATTTACAAGATGCCCTTTGCCCTTTTCAACAGGCACAATTCATTCCGGCGCCACCTGCCTCGCCAGATGAATGTCACCAGTTTTGACTTCAGCATGGACACAGTGCCTCTCCGCCAGTCTTCTACAGCGAGTATTGGAAGAATAAAGCCTGAACTCTACAAGCAGAAATCTGTGGACTCAGAGGATGAGGCTAAAGAGCCCGTGGAGACTTGCGGAAAGCTCAGCTTCTCACTGCGTTACGACCACGAGGAGCAAGCGTTGGAGGTGAGAATCCTTAAGGCCTTGGACCTGCCTGCCAAAGACTTCACGGGCACCTCCGATCCGTATGTGAAGATCTACCTGCTACCCGAGAGGAAGAAGAAGTTCCAGACACGAGTCCACCGCAAGAATCTGAACCCCGTCTTTGACGAGACCTTCTGTTTCCCCGTGGCGTATGATGAGATTTGCAACCGCAAGCTGCACTTCAGCGTCTACGACTTTGACCGCTTCACCAGCCATGATATGATTGGCGAGGTGGTGGTGGACAACCTCTTTGAACTCTCTGATCTTTCCAGGGAGGCTGTAGTGTGGAAGGATATTCACGCAGCAACTACGGTGAGTTGGCGTTCACACTGCCAAATACTCACATATTTGTATATTGTTGCTATGTACGAAGACTTACAGCTTCAGACTTCTTCTGTGCTATCTTTTACTCACAGTAAATACTTTTTTTAGAAAGGTCTTAACATGAAGTATTGCACTGAATCCCTTTTAATAGCCCGGATTCATCAACATCGTTCTACAAAAGAGTCAGGTGGAACATATTGCATAATCAAATGCTTTGGGAAATCTATTTCATCAGCCAAACACCCACACACACATTCCAGAAACTGCTGGGTATTCCACAGATATAAATATAGCAACAGAGTAACATTATCCAATCACGAGATATATGAACTGCAGCAATGTGCTCTCAAACGTTACTGTAAAGTAATTACACAAACAGGGTAGAGCGTATTGTAGAGGGAATGTCCTCATTTGAACTGGTAATTTAAACTATGATGCGTTTCACTCCTACGTTAACACACATCACAGTTTACTTAAGAGCCTCTGCTTTATTTATGAATGTTTTCATTGTGAAAGACACCAAGCCATTGTTGTCAGGTTCACAATAGCTTCTGTAGGCTATATTATACAGTATATAATTGCTACCGATTAACCATATATTCAGTTTTGCATACAGAGTGACTACAGATTATTCTCTATTTCCTAAATTAAGTTGACTGGTGTTCATTTATTGTGTATACTCAATGACAAGTGGTTGATTTTTAAATTACAATTAAAGTTAAGTTTTCTTTTTTAAGTACTTAGATTTGAGCCATTCTTTTGCCTTGCTTGTGTAGTCAACAAGAAAGATTATATTTGCCTCCTCAAACTGCAGGCCATAGATTAACCCTAAACTTCCTCCTGTGTCGAATCAATACACCTGAAAGCAGCTTCAGGTACTTTGTGGATTTTTACTTGAGATTAAGGTGTTGGATCTATCACTCATAAAAGATGTGTGTGGGTGGGTACGCGTGTGTGCGTGTGTGAGTGTGTTTTTTATGGCATATGCAGCATTTCCCAAGGTTTGTGGGTAGAATTGTGTTGTGATACATTTGACTGATACTTAAAGTCACAATGTATGATTGTATGTGCTACTATAGATATACATATTACAATATAATTAATATTAATACATTTTTAGCCAACTTGGTCCCCATGTGACTGCAGTAATGGGCCTTTAATTACATAAGTTAGGTACTTCTGAGTACTTTCTAGTTTTAAAAGACTTTTAACACTAATATTTAGTTTGCTAGATACAAATAATAAAGCCAGAAACAAAGCTGAGAGGTTGTATTAGACCCAGTGTTGCTTCACGATAAATACTATTATAAGCATGTTACCATGCCAAATACCTCACAAACCAATGTATTTGACAAATTAAAACGTTGATCTGAGGGTGTTAGATGAAAAGTCCAGATATCACAAAAGTGATAATTCATCCTGAGGAGGTTATGATAATCTAAACCAAATGTCATGGCAAAGTATCTAATATTTGTCAATATACAGTATATACTGTATACATTTAACTTTAAACTAAAATGGCAACATCATGGTTGTGCTAGAGGAAAGTTCAGGGAATAATCTTTTATTTAAAAAAAAAAGGAATAATCAGACTAAGAGAGATTTATTTTATGGTGACCATGAATGCCTATACAGAATTTTATGGCAAACCATCCAATAGTTGAAATATTTCAGTTTGGACAAAAAGTAGTATACCAACCGAAACTGCCATCCCTGCAGCCACACAGCTAGTCTGCCAAAAGTCAAATCATTCATTCCAACTATTAAGAAACAAGCGACAGCCGGCAGATGAGAGAATAGTAACAAATAAGAATGACTAATAGGGTTTGGTGCCTGTACTGCATTGCATAACAAAAATAGCACAGCCTGCCATGCCTCGCTGCTAAAATGTTGAGAACCAGCTGACAAAATACATCCTTCCTTTATTTAATTATCTGTTTACTCCTTTGCTGTGGTATTTTCATTCACAGAATGTGGTCAAAGCCTTTAAAATGCATGTCTTTCTTGTTTTGTCCTCCAGGAGAGTGTTGACCTGGGAGAGATCATGTACTCGCTGTGCTATCTTCCCACAGCAGGAAGAATGACCCTAACAGTCATCAAATGCAGAAACCTCAAAGCCATGGACATCACAGGCTCCTCAGGTAATCTGACAACAGATAAGATGTGGCTTACATCGACAGCACACACTGCGCCATAAATCTAAGTTAGCTGAAACAAGACAGCAAGTGGCCACTTAGAAAAGAAATGGGGATATGACACACAGAGGCCAATGAGAACAAATTATTGAACCTATTACAATTCAGAGTGTTTTAGCTGTACTTTTATATGAAGAACAGTTTCTGAACTGAATGTTAAAAGACATGTGAACATAGCACATTTAGCATCATTTCCCTTAACATTTGTATTTTTAGTTTCTAACATCATCATGACAGTAAACGTGTCTCCCAGACCCATATGTGAAGGTTTACCTGATTTGTGATGGACGGAGGTTGAAGAAGCGAAAAACAACCACCAAGAAAAGCACTCTCAATCCAGTGTACAACGAGGCCATCATCTTTGACATTCCCCCGGAGAACGTGGAACAAGTCTGTCTGTCCATCATGGTGATGGATTATGATCGGTAGGTCAAGCAGTCACTAGATGTCTCTATAGTACATGCTAACATGTTAGCTACAAGTTAACTTAATTTACACATGAGGAGAGAGCGATATGGGTTTTTGAAGTGTAACTTTGATCAACAAAAGCTATGGAACACAGAAACTGGTCGTTTAAACAAATTTGACTGCTTTTAGAAGGTGTGCAGTTGATTGTTGTTTGGTTTAGATCTGACCTTGATAAACTTTCAGCTTCTTATGAAAGATCATTTTTTGGGCTTTCCCACCTTTATTTGGTAGGACAGCTAGGTGAGAAAGGGGAAGACATGCAGGAAATAGTCCCAGGTCAGATTCGAACCCTCGACCTCTGCATTGAGGCATAAACCTCTCAGTATATGTGTGCCAGCTCTACCCACTGAGCAAACCTGGCCACTTTCAGCTTCTTTTTGACACATTTATTTAATCTAAGACTGGTGAAATAAGTATATAATTGTTGAGTTTAGTCAGTTTTTTTGTGTCTGTTCCAGGACTACTAGAATCTTTACAATGTGCATCCAAATGTGTGTGTTTTACTACTAACAGGGTGGGACACAACGAGGTGATCGGTGTGTGTCGCACCGGGCCAGATGCTGAGGGTCTTGGACGAGATCACTGGAATGAAATGTTGGCTTATCCGCGAAAGCCCATCACACACTGGCACGCCCTGGGAGAGGTACATACACTTCTTTATCCCTAACTCCAGTTTCCCCCAGTCTCAAAGCAGTCATATTTACAGAGCTTTCTAGAAGTGCCTGAATGTGACATTGGACAGAAGTTGATAATGTGCTGTGCAGCTCTGTCTTGCTGAGCTTCTTCCTCCATTTCCTTAAAGTAGATTACATTATTTTCAATCTTAATCTTTGGTTTTCTTATTTATAAAAACAAAATCCATCAATGCAGCTGTACTTGTTTTGAATATTAGAAAACACCAGGAAATCCAATTCCTGTCTGCAAAAGGATCAGCAGTAGTTTTCTCTTGACTTACTGAAAGCATGTTCTGAACATTCCTCCTTCACAAACAGCAGGAAAAACAAGCGCTTGGTACATGGGGACATACAAATCCGGGTTTAAATTATTTTTATCCAAGTTACTCCTAAAAGGTCAATGTATTTCTCTGTAAAAATCACAAAAAACAAACAATGAGCTTGAAAGGATATTTTGAGATTGGGGAAATTTATCCACTGTCTTACCAAGAGTCAGATGACATTAATATCATCTTGGTGCTTTGCTGTCTAGTTTGCTAGCTAATGAGATACCATGTGTAAATACTGTAAGACAGTTGTACAGTTGCTGGAAGGCTAACTGTGCCTCCCCCGTTTTTTTTTTTTTTTTTTTTGTAATTACGTATTTTACATCTTATCAATGTTTCTTCCTCTTTTGCCACACCTACTCCCCATCTGAGGAATAGGAAATTACAGGTGATTACCCGTTTTCAGTGGTAAATCTACTTTATAAGCTTTGGTTAAAAAAAAAAAAAACTGTGATCATAAGCAAAAACCATGTCTTCTGTAGCTCTTGTTAAAACATTGTTCTGTAATAAACATTCACTGCATAAGAAAATGGGAATACAGTCAACTTGGATTGTGTTTGTCATCTATTATCAGGAATACTTTGTGCTGGGAAAAATGAAACAGCGTGCTATACATACAAAAGTAATGTTATAAAGGAAGCATTATAAATCATCCTAAAATGACAGTCAGCAACAGGAACAGCTAAGACATAGCAGTTGTCCAGACCAACGGAGGAGCAGGATGTTTCAAACCTGCTCACAAGCTCAATAGAGTAGTGTGTGAGGTTTAAAATGGAAAATGTGTGTTTAGCTATATTTTGGCAAAACATGCAAAAAGAGAAGAGGAGTTGGCTGTAAGTTGGGTTTGACATGTGTCTAACAATGTTGTGATAGTTTTGTGAAGTTAAAAATCCCGGATGTGATCCCCAATGCAGTCTTTTCTTATCTTTATCTTTTTTTTCCCACTGTGCAAAATGCTGGAATCCATCGTAATTGCCTAACAGCCACTATGCTCCAAGAAGGAGCTACTCATTTAGTGTCTTTCAGGCCTACAGTGGCTGTGGCACCTCTAAATTTTAGACCACATATTGTAATATGTCATAAAACTCACATGCCGTTACACTTAACACTTGAGTTAAACTTGTCTTTTTATGCCTTGGCAAATTGCCTCACTCATTCAACAAAATACACTGAAACTGTATGCCGTCACTGCTAATGTGAAAGTTGTTGCAGTACTCAGTATGAGGACAAAGTACATTGCAAAACTCAACTACAGATAAAGATGAATCATCAGTGTATGCACATTAGAGGATGGATACCCGACCCGAGCCCGACGGGACCCGACGGTACCCGACGGGTCGGGCCGGGTTCGGGACAGATTTTTAGAAAGGATGCTCGGGTTCGGGTCGGGCTCGGTCACATCAGCGCGATAAGGCATTGAACATTTTGAATTTAAAACAGCTTAAAATAAATGTCAAATATTACCCTAACATCCGCCTTCCTGTGTGCTGTGACAACGAAAGACGTGCGTATTAAGCTACAATGTGGCAGCGCAACGATGGAAGATGTTAAAAAGAAGTTGGCCGCAGGAGATTTTAAAACTATTGAAAACGAAGGAAAGTCAGCGGTGCATTGATGCGCTTTAACTGTGTCGGGCTCGGGTCGGGCTCGGACAGAAATATCTTAATGCCTGTCGGGCTCGGGTCGGGTTCGGTTACTGCTCTGTCGGACGCGGGCCGGGCTCGGACAGAAAAATCCGGCCCGATCCGCACTCTAATGCACATGTGTACATACAAAAAAAATGCCAACAAAATTGTCAAGACTGCAAGGGGGACAATTACAACCCATGTGGACGCAGATGCATGCCACACACGCCAAGTAAAGGACAACATTTTCATCACTAATCATTTTCTCTTATACTATAGTTTTTTTGGCCACATCCCCTGGCTGACACAAATCCCCTCTTTTAAAAACAATCATCTGGCTCTGCTGCTTAATGTGACCTGAACCAGCTGGGTCAATCAAAGTTGTTTTTTTGCCTATGATCACAGTACATCCTGAGGACTAGAGAAATAACCTGCTTAGTAACCACAAATTGAGAAAAGAAATCCTCTATGATGTGTTGTGTTTTATGATATTTTACCTTGCAGTGGCCGGGAAGAGCAGCAAGCTTTGAGAGTCAAGGTTCGTGTCCTTCACCCAAACCTCCACAGACACCCTGATGGTCGCAGGTAGAGTGAGAACATCACCTCTGTAAGGAAGCAAGACGTTCGTTTAGAGTTGCTGAGTTTCCTGAGTCTCTTGTGAGCATGTTGTATGAAAATACATCCCAACACATTTATGTTTATATGGTATTGGGGCCTCTCTACAGAGTGTCTATGCACAGCACTCTCTGTCATTCAATTCAAGAGTTTGTTTTTCATACATCTGCTTTGAAATTCTTAGAAAGGCTTTGTATTCCAAACACTTACACAAGCCACATTAATGGTAGGCCTCACTACAAGAAGTCCTCTGTGATTCACATACAGTTGTATCAACCTCTTCAAGATTCTGACAAAACATTTTTTCTGGCCCTCCAGCTCTGTAGTGAGTCGCATTTTACTTTAAAATGACAAAAAGTCAAAAGGGCTACACTGCTCAATACCATGAAAGCATTTGCTTGATTAAAAATACAGTCAATAAATCCAGGGAGTCTTTATCCAGGTTCCGGCTGACGACTGCAGGTAATTGAGCATCCACAATGCTGGGTAAATCTCTCCTAAAATTCACCTGCCACAGTTGTGTAAAAGTGGCCATTAACCAGCCACTGTTACATTTTTTATTAGAAAAGTCAACAGGATTCCCAGATTTAGAGAAAGTGTAGCATATACTGTACATGTAGCAAAGACAGTATAGCAAGATAAACAACAGTCACATCAAAGTGTGTTAATATAACAATTTCATATTTATTTTTGTACACACCAGATTGATTTTGGCACCTAATTGTAAATTGAACAAACAGCATCAACAAATTAGACTCATCATGTTATTACTCCTATAACTATTACATATAATTCTGTTGTTTACACTGCAAATGTGCTAGAGAATGCATGCCAATGATATAGAAAATAGTGTCCAGTCATTGCTTAACAACCGTAACTAGACACAGCAAGTCTTTGGTTTCTCCAAAATGAAAAAAAAAAATGTAAGAAATGATTATAGTGTGTTTATCTGCTCTAAGCAGCAAACATCAGCATACCAGGCTAACTAGTCGAAACCTAGTCTCGCTTTGCCAGACCCTCCACACACTGCGGAGGGTCTGGCTACTCTACACAGCATGCTGGGATGGGAAAAAACGTGCTCTGGTTAATTGGCATTTCTTTAACCCTCATGTCTTCGGGTCAAATTGACCCGTTTTCCTGTATCAATGTTCTTTTTAATTACCCAAAAAAACATGATTGATTCCACGCAACGCTCTTTGGCAAGTAAAAAATCTCTACTTTCATTAATTTTATATTTATTTGAGAAAACAAATTGAAGTGGTTTTGAAATAGTATTGAGTAAAAGTTGACATATTCCAGTCTGTGATTATCTATCAACATACATTCCTTTAATTTTAGTCTAAATAATTCCTAATTTCTGCTTTTCTAACTCAAACATTCGGTTTAATTTCCTATAAATTAGGTTTATTGACCATAATAAGTGTTACGTAGTGTTGAAAACGTCAAAAAAAGTGACACACATTGAAAAAAAGTGTTGAAAAAATGGACAAAAATGTAAGAAAAAGTTAAAAACATTGATAAAAAGCGTCAACAAAAGTGTTGATTTTTCAATTTTGACAAGGGTTAAACCAGTCACAATCATCTTTGGCGGCGCTAATCTCCACACTAAGCCGCTGTAAGATAGTTGTGCGAGAGAAAGCCCGATTGGACAGTTAATCTACCTAGTTGTCTCAATTTACCATGCAAGCTCTGAGGCGCAGTTGACAAATCCACCGGGAAAAAAAAGCGTGAGGAAATGGAAAATATGTGCATCTGACCAAATTTCCTGCGGCACCGGAGCGATCCTAGAAGTGGAACGTCAAGGTTATAGACTAGTCGGAACCTAACCCAGCCTTATATCCAGGGCCAGTAGGATTTCATAATACATGATATTGTGAGGTTACAGGTGATAAAAAAAATTAAGTATAAGCCCTGTTCACAATTAGCACATGGACTGTTCAGCATTCCCCACTGTGTAGAAGCCAAGAGCCTGGATGCAACTATATCAGAAGTTTAATCTCTGTCCTGCCCAACTGGATTTGGGGAAGTTTAAGTTTGTTACCTGAGATAGCTTTACATTCGCCCAACACATTTGTTAGACCTCATCCTACGAGCCTTTTCTCTTATCAAGTTAAAAGTGGAGGTTTGAAAAACAAGACAATAAAGCATATGATGAATAAAATGAGAAATTAAATAAAGGGCACATTGTTTCGAACAGTAAATCTGCCACCATTATCATTATAAACTAGTCTGGCTATCAGCAGACCAAGCCAAGTTCAATAGATTTGAGACTGAGCATTGGTCTGGGGAGTCTGCTCTGTATTTTCTCTGCACAAAAAGCGTGACCAACGGGCATAGTTTAAATGACTCTGTACGCAATTGGATAGTCCTTCAACCAATCAGACGAACGATCCGGGTGACGGAGAAGCGACATCTGCATCCACGGGTTGCTGCACTTTGGTGGCGTTCGGTGGCCGCCGCTATGTTGAAAGTAAACAAGAAGCTGCTTGGTTGCTTCTTTATCGTCATCGTGTTAAATCCGGTGTAACACCAAATTTTGTGACCATCATATTTTGTGACTGTAGGGGGCGCTGTTGCCACTGTGCAAGTTTATCTTACTTACACAGACTACTTTGTTACGACTCTGTTACGCTATCAGCATAAACTGCAGGCTGTTTATAATGAAGGTTCAGCGCCGAGAGTTTGGAAATGTTGTATATACATACATGAGATATAGGCTGTATTGCATTTTGGATGACTAGTGTCTAATCGTAAATCTAAATAAAGAAACTAAGATATATGTTTCTGTGTGTGTGTTGTGTGTGCGTGTTTATTCTGTTGGCCCCTAATAAACATCACAGAGTAGAATTAATCATGAGGATGCGGTTGATATAAATAATAATAAAACTACGTCAGCAGCATGAGGCTGTTACCTAATCTACAAGAGCTGTGGGAGGAAATGATCAATAACCAAGTAATAACTTGATTGTGAACTCATTGTGAATTGTCCCCATAAATACATTCATATATATTTGAACATTTCAAAATTCACCTGTCACAACAACCAAACCATTTCAGGTGACTGATTATATCTTTATACTTTATGTATAGACAAGAAACAATAATCACTCTACATTCAGTCACAAAATACAATGGTCACAGAACTTGGTGTTACACCGGCAATAGCACGTCAGGTAGCTAAGCCAGTTTGTGATTAGTTCTCAAGCAGGAGAATTAAACCTGCAGGTTTAATTCACTCTGCAGGGTGCAGAGTGGGCGGGGTTTACCCAGTCTAATTTTAATCTAATTGTAAACTTTTCTCCTGGGGGGAATTACAATAATTTTTGGGTCCTTGTATATTATAGAGTGTGTTCTAGACCTACTCTATCTGTAACGTGTCTTGCGATAACTCTTGTTATGAATTGATACTATAAATAAAATTGAATTGAATTGAATTAATGCGTAAAAAAGGAAAGCTTGACTGGCGTAGCAACAACAACAAAGGAGGGTGGAGCTTAGCGAAAGCTCAAAGGCCAAACAACACCAAAAACATAAAGTAGAGTAACTCAGATGGTAATCTTAATTTAAAATCTAGGAAGAAAAAAATGATTATGTAACAATTTTTCCTCACCAGTTACAAATTTATAGAATTATAATTATAACATAATTACATTTCCAAATCGTATGTATGTTTTTTGCATCAAGCCATATGAACTAAAGTGCATCTAACACAGAAAATTGACTCAGCTTCTCCTCATACATGAGTAATAAGAAACCATATCTACACCAAACATGGCAAATAAAAACGGCTATGTACTGTTATCTTACTTGCACATTCTTATGATGCTTTTTGTCCCTTGCGCTGCCCTTAATATTAACAAGAAATATTTTTACTTGTAGCATGCCTCTCACCACTTTAAAAACACACCCAATGAGGGAAAATGTAAAAAATGAATATATTAAGAGTATTTAAAATGTCAAACTTTGTGTTTACATTTGTATATATACTTGTCAATGGCACTGTTTATATATATACAAAAGAAGTTTGTAGAAGAAGTTGTCGTGAACTTATGGAGACATCACAATGTATTTCTATTGTTTGGTGATAATTTGAACAGCTCAGACTTGTAATTGAGTGAAATTTATACACGTTCTGTAATAGTTGTGAACAATTAGTCAGGCTGGAGACCCAGTAATGCCAACTCTACCATATCAAGTTATTTCATGTTTAGGAGTTTAGAGCTTTTATCTGTAATTATTTGCATATTGGTTACATCTATACTGAGCAACAACAACTGCAACGGCTGTCATGATGTGTACAGTTTGTGATAACTTTTGTAACACTTTAAAGTAAATCTTTGGAATATGATTTATTGTATCTGTTTCATATGTATTTTAACTAAATAAATAAATTAAAAAAATGAAGAGTCACAGTATGTCTCTCTTTTTCTGGAAAAGAAGAATGAATATTTTCATCAAATTGTTTCTGAAACAGCATTTACTAACAGCATACACTATTGCCATGTCCCCAGTTTGGAGAAGCAGGCAGGATTACTGGCATGAAAGCTAAGTAATGTACTGCAGGCAGCAGCAAAATGTATTTTAGCAAACCAAGAACATCAATATCAGTTTTGGCGCACGCTATATTAACAATATTTTCTCTGCTTTACCTTGCCCTTAGACAGCCCTTTCCAACGGGGAACTGAAGCTGTTATCAAATTCCTCAGACTCCTTTGACAAAAACATTTTACCTCGCAGCACACGAGTGTTGCTGGTCTATCGCCTTGATCCGTTACTTTGTTTGTGTTACTGTGTGACTTTCGTGTTGGAAAGGTTAGTTCGGATTCACCAAAGACATACAAATCTGGACAAAAACAAACTCACACCCTTGCCATACATTCATGCCACATTAGGTAACTTTCATAAAAATAACTATAAAACTATATCCTGAGACAGATAATCTGTGTTCCTCTGCCTCCACGTAGTGCTCCAAATGGCATTTGTAAGTTTCCGCCCAAAGATAAACATCCAATCAGAGCCGAAGAATCTCTAACACAATGTCAGTGAGTACTCATAAAGTTTAATCAAACTGTCAAAGTAGGCGCTGATCAAATATGAATCAGGATTCTGTTACTGCATGGCCTTTTTCATAGGGCTGGGCGATAAAACTATTTTGAAATGCAATAGCAAAAGAATTCAGGTAAATAACGATGATAAGCTTTGGACATATTTACCCAATAACACAACTACCAGAGTCTGGCTTTTTGGCTTGCCGGACACATTCACTTCCTATTGTGAGCGTTTGTCTGTTGCCAGTGATGTGTGGAAGTGTGTTCCCCTCCTGTGTTGTTTACTCTTTCCCTCCTGTTCAAATCCCCATCCATAGTTGTCCATAGGTTCAGGTTTAGGTAACATTAGGGGGAATCACAAACTGACGCGGGGGAAAGTTTTCGACCGTGAAAGTGGTGGTGGACATGAACGTGAACTTGCTCTCAAGCTGAAGACATTGTTGATAAAATAGGTTACACAACGTCAGTTATGTAAAATTGGATTAGATTCCACTAAAGCGACGAGGAGCAGATTAAGCCAGTCTGGAAAATATGAAAAAAATATATATATGTCGGCGGTTGGTTCCAGCAAGTACGGGAAACGCAACAAATCTTTTCCATCACCTGACCAGGTACCATTCAGCGACCACACCAAGAGTATGAAAATATGGACTCATGCTGGCTCGACTCCACACAAACACAGGCTGTAACAGCGCTAGCATTAGCTGTGCTGTAGCTGCTGTACCAAAACAACAATCAATTGTGTCGTCATTTAAAAAGGAGCAAAAATATAAGGAGCAATATTTCTTATTGTATTGTATTGAGATGCTTTCTTGGCAGGAGTTTACATTTAATATGTTTCTTTTATGTAGTTTTAGGTTCAAAAGAATATATATATATATATATATATATATATATATATATATATATATAGTCTAGAATATAGTGACAGTTTGAGCAAATTACACAAAAAGTTATATTTTTTTAAAAAGTTACCAAATGTATCTTCAACACAGCCAAAATTTAAAATGTAAAAGTTAGTCAAGTAGCCCTTTCTCCAAACACCTGTTAATTTGCTCTGTGGTCGGCTGGGACTGTGTTATCAACCACTGCAGACACTTGAGTAGCAAATAATAAATGCCACACAACTACTGCATCAAGCGATACAAGGCCCTGAGTTTGTCAAATGCTTTTAAGAAGCTCATTAGATAGATGGATCCCCTCATTCTCATCTTGCATCTGTTTGATGGGGAAACATGAAGAGAACATTTTGATCTCTCATGCAGCGTGATATGCAGCACAACTTCCCTTTGATCTACAATATTGGAGCGAAACAGACAAAAGGAGGATGTTGCATTAGTTTCCCTGGCAATGACACTGAACGCTAAACCCATATTTAGAGTGGAGTTGTAGCTTTAGTTAGCAAGGGCTAATCGCTCCACGTGGTGATGCATGTAATTAAAGCTTTGTCATTTCCTGAATGCTTGTTTGAGCTGGGTATTTAACACCACTGCTCTGAGGACTTAGGAGAAGATTGGACAGGCATCATGGCTCAACAATGCACCTGCAGGATTAGTCATAATTTGGGGGGAAATCATCCATCCCAGTTTCAAATTGTCAACACAAGAATAAAGATGAGAGCTTTCAAATACTATTCTTTGAAGACATATCCTGTTTTGAATAATGGCACTTTTAATTAGCCATCACTAGCTTATCAAAGAGACTAAGTAATGGCAATATGATAGAACCTTTTCATTTAATCAAAAATATTCATTAAGATTTGTTTTTAAATATTTATGAAGACCAAGGCGTGTTGTCATATTCATCTGGTAACTCCAACGCTCAAATTTACCAAGATTCCTAGACAATAACACTTCACAGTCAGATGTCTGTATGCACAGACAGGTCTGCTTTATTATAGCTCAATTTTCCATGCCGCGTTGGATACAGGGTCAAAGGTCAATTCATTAATGGCAAGGTAGCGGGGACTAGTTCTATTCCAAGAACAATTACCGTTAAAGGGGTGAATGGATTGAGTGTTAGGTAATGCTACCATCCATTACAGTCTAGCAGTCGTTTTTTATGGCCTTCGATGTCTCCACTAAAAAAAAATAAAGAAAAAAAAAATCATGGTTCTCAGACACATGTTCATGCCTAATGTGCATCTGGTAGACGCTGGATTATCATTCACATATACATTACAGTATTTAATATGATTCTATCGCAGTCATGGAAAGCATGAATACAAAAATGAATTACATTAAGGGAGATGTAATAATATCTTGATTGGTCATCTTCATGGAGTGAAAGTAAAGCCCCCTGACATCCTGCAACGTCTGTGGAGAGTCAGACAAAGCTGATCTGACATTAGCAGTCCTCTCCTGTCTTGGTATGGAGGGATAAATAAAGAGTAAGAGGTGAGAGGGTGGCTTTTTCCTGGAGGACGTTTAGTACTGTAGATGAAAACAAAAAAACAAAAACTTTATCTTTAACTTTTTGATCTCGTCAAGTGTTTAAGGATGGGTTAGTTGAATGGGTCTCTTGTATATTTGTCTTTGCTCTAAAAGTCAAACTTGGATTTAAATGATCTGTAATTTGCAGAATAAAACACCCAGTAAGCATTGTTTTTAAATAATTTTGAGTACAACCTGTTGTACAAAACTGAAAGTCTGAAGCAGCTATCCATCAACTGGAACAAGCCATCTCCATCACCAGAATAGAGGAGATGAAAGGTTGAGATTTCATCTTTCATTAGACAGTGCTGACACAGAGGGAGGACATACTGATGAAAGTGACTATAAATACATGTTTTACCCCATGGGTACAACAGCACAGGAATCCTCATTACTCTTCCTTCTTCAATTGATTTGTCTTGACAGAAACATCCAACTCTTAAATAACCTTGACGTGGATTTATATTTACACCTGCAGTTGCACTATTAAACCTAACATTGTGAATGTTATTTAATCACTCATGGGCATAATAAATCCAACTCACACATAAAATACTGTCACTTCCAAAAGAGTCATTATTAACTGGTACCACAGGCAGTTAACACACACAATATACCTCAGAGACTTCAAAGGCTATTTCTTCACAGTTGATGAGGGAGACCACACGATTTGGCTTACAAGAACTTTAAAATCCAAGAAGACACAAACAAGGTAGTTTTGAGTGTGTTGTTGGAACAAAATACTTGAATTAAGATAATACACTAACAAGAATCTATGTGCTTGTGTGTACAGCGCAAAAAAAACTCACTTTGCTTCACTATCCACAATTGTTTTGTGCAGATTATAAAATAAGATAGATAGATAAATTAGATAAGACTAAAGACTAAGGGCCCCATCTTGCACCCGGCACAGCATGACGCAAAGCCCGACACAAGTGTCTTTGCTATTTTAAGACCGATGCGGTTGTTAATTTTCCCAGCCATGTCATTTAAATAGCAAATGCACCTGCGCTCATCTTTGCGCCCATGGGCGTGCTGGTCTTACAGGGAGGTGTGTTCAGGTGAATTCTTGGCGTATTGCTATCTTGCGGCATTAGAAAGTGATTGTGCCATTAACCAACAAAAACCTGGTCTAAAGTCAGTAACGCAGCATTTCATTGTTATTTTAACAACGCATTAGTAAAATGTGCCTAGGCGCGCGCACACTATGCTTGTTACACACACAAGGAAGCACACATGCAAAAGATTAAAAATAAACATATTATGGTGCAAATCCGCCATCATAATAGCAATGCACCAAGGTACAAACACGCCTGGCTGTTAAAGGGAATGGGAGATGACACACTGATTGGTTTATTGCATGTTATGCCCAAAACACACCTTTGAATTAAGACACTAAGTACAATCCTTTTGAGCCATGCACCCGTTCCCTTTTTTCCACCGTCAAACTAGCAAAAGTGGATTTGGACACGCCATAAACACACCTGCGCCATGCACTTCACGCCATGCACTTAGATCGTTAACATAGGGCCCTAAGACTAAAGCTTTTTAAGGCCTCTTAAAGATTTACTCTCCTGTGATATGATCCCTGCTGCTCTGTTTGCCACCGATACCCTCTGAATCAGGCTTGTATTAAGCCCTGTTTTAAATCTAGTCTGAGGATAATTAAGACATCGAGAGTGACAATGAGATGGGAAACAAGAAGCTTCAGTGTGGCTTTGCAAGTTGCAGTGTGAGTGCCGTCACAGTGGCGTGAATAGTGGTAATAGCAGGTTGTGTGTGCATTCAGGCCACTTCAGCTGCTCTGCTGATTTACATGGTGAGCAGAGGTGGAGGAGTCGGCATGAATCACCCGAGAGACAGAGAGGACACCGTGGAGGATGTGAGCTTGAATCTAAATGCAGCCTTTTATCAAATGCCTCTCATGCCGTTACAGGTATGGCTCATCCGGCAGTACTACGATTCATAACCACAGACACATCCAATGTCCACATGAAACAGGTGGGCCGGCATATACTGGGAAACATTTGCCAGTAGAACATGAATTGCTCTCTCTTTTCCACTGATTAGAGGCTGAGGGGCACAAACAATTCTAATGACAAACATACATAGAAATATTGCCTTACTATTCTGCAAGCTTAATCACTGACATGCTCATAATTTGTAACCATCTTGCAAAGACATTGCACACACATTGCCTTACTCACAAAGCCCCACAATTTAGAACCATTATATTAAGATAGACATATTGCTCCAAGTTTGCAGCTCATTGTGGCGGACTGACATTTTTTGTTGGCTCAGTTGGTAGTGCAGGCGCACATATACTTAGAGGTTTATGATGCAAATGGTGACAATTTTTTGCATGTCTTTCCCCTTTCTCACTTAGCTGTTCTGTCCATTAAAGGAGGAAAAACTCCAAAAAATAATTTAACAAATAAATAATAGAGCAATGCTGCAAACAGACTGGAGCTGAGAATCAACATTTTACAGTCTACTGTATATAAAACTCACAACATTAGTCCCACATTAGAGCCATATGACCTAAACTACCTACTTCCGTGCAACTGAAAGCTTGAAACAGCACATGCCTTTGTCAAATTCACTTTTTAACAGTGGAAAAATTGCAAGGGTGTTGTTTACATTAGAACTGATATTGAAAATATTTGATAAAAACTCTCTATTTAAATTTTGGCATGGTTATGGTCATGGTAATCAGCGCAGAGAGCTTTTGTAGATACATCACATCAACACGTAAGGGTCTTTATCCGAAGCCTGTGCTAACAGTAGCTAGCAGCTGTGTGATGTCAGTGTTGCATTTGAATTGTTTTTCCATGAATGGACAGCCTGAGCTCCTATACTTCAGTGGTGAGTCATAGTTTTGACCTGTGATACACACATACACACACACACACACACACACACACACACACACACACACACACACACACACACTCACTCAAAATGACTCACTCACAGGCCCTGTGTATTCTACAGGAGTTTACCATCCTATAATTCAATACATCTGCATTTTAAAAACTTAAAAATTAGCATTAACAATTGCTATTATTAGAGAGCAGAAACTTAGAAATTATTCTTTAAATTAGAGGTATCATCTTGTTATTGTCCACTGCTAATGCTGTAAAAACATGAAGCCGGTATTCTTCACTACTTGATAAGATTACAATTGTACTGTTCAAAGAACTCACTGATATGCACTTGGTTTGAAGCTACAAAATAATGAAATTTAGCATGCATGCTAAATAAGGTGTGTATCCTGCCACTGTAATCATTGATGTTAGGAGGAGTTCAGTAATAAATTGAATCAGTATCACTATCAGTTAAAATTGAAAAGCAGGTAAGTAAAATGCAGGTAAATGATGTCATCTCTGCATGCCATCTTTAAACAACAGGTGCCATGCAAAGCCAGGTGCATTATGGTCAAAATCACTAATTTCAGAAAACATGTTTACCCTTGAGAGGAAGGCTTTAGCTGCCTTGACGGGAAACCTGGAGCTACTACATTTATTTCTAATTCAAGTTGTTACTATAATTTTTGTAAGACTTATTATGGTTGCTGTTTTTAAGTAAGATGACTGTATTTATCCTGAGACAACTGCAGTGCAGCATTTGCTAAGAGTAAAATAAAGAGTGCAGATACAAAGAGTGCAAATATACGTTTGCACAAAAGACTAAGATAACATAACAGTAGGTGCAAAATTTAAAAAACAACATAACCCTAAGGTGCAAATAAGGTGCTATCCACATATAGTGTATACAATACAAAAAACAGGTTACTAGTACAGATGATGAATATGGTAGGTTTGCTTATTGATAAGTTTGTACAGCTTAAAGTCTGCGGTAGTTAATGTCAGAGTTCAAGAGTGTATGGTTAATACAGTGTTGTAATTATGTCCAAGATATTTCCTTTAATTCCCATTATTGCACATTATGTTCGCTTGAGTCAGTAGTGAAGAGTTGAGTTGTAATGACAAGAATCCCATATAGTCCAAGTTGTCTACGAGACACAGTAATTCAGAGAGAGAGAGATTTTTCAGGTTAAGTAAATCTGTTTACAATATGCTATGTACAGTATTTACGAAAAACCTGTTTTATGTTCTATTTTCAATAACTGCTGCAATAAAGCTCTAGAAACCAAATACATGTTTGTCACCAGTGTGCTTCAGAGTGAGTAGTCATATGAATCTGTTGCAGTGATCAGAGCACAGACAGCATCTTTGGAGCAGTCTCCACCTAAGAGGGTCTGGTTACAAGTATCACAGCAATTTAGGATCCTGTGTTACTATTCCTATCTAGATTATATACTAGACTGATAGCTACTTTCCCGCACTGAAGCTATGTACTCAGGAACTCACTCTCAAAGGGTTACATTGAGGCGCTGGTAGGATGCATGGCGATATCAAATCCTTATATGGCCAGAGGGATCAGGGCACAAAAACTTGCCGGGTGCTTAGAAGGTGTGGAGATTAATGCCCTGTCGAAGAGGCAAAATCTCCTCTATATCTCTGGGTGCCACCAACTCCCAGCTCAATTTGGAGGAGGTTGGAGATAAGCCCAAACGGCACTGTCTCCGGGGCAGACTAATTTATCCTCAGGCATCCTAAAGGCATCCAGAGTGCAGGAGCTAAGCTGAGCTTGTTTTCCCACTGGTATTCCGTGTGCATGTGTGTTTATAGTAGGACTTCTGTTTATAGAAGTCTGTTTGCCAGAAAGGTAACACACTGTGTGCCTCGCATCGGAGTTTCATTATTTTTAATTCCTACTTGACCTTTACATGTAATTTAATAATGTGTCACGTTGCATTAATCATCTTAATGGGGGTTAAATCACCATTATTACTCAAGTACACAATTCTCGCCAATTTCCGCCCAGCCATAGGAGGACGAAGTATTCACACCCCAAAGTAAAGGAAGCAATATTACACTATAAAAATACTCCGTTAAAAGTCCTGCATTGAATATGTTACTTAAACATACAATGTGATTTTTTTTTTTACATTAGGGATCTGTCAATTTAAAACAATTACAAAACACAGTTTGTTGATGTTGTAAAATAGCTTGGAGTCATGGGAGTTGCTGTTCTCACCACTATTGCCGTCATTGCAGTCAGCTTCTCCTAGTAAGTTCATCATTCAGATGGTTTTTATCCAGGCGCTGAATTAGCTGAAACGCTTCCAAAAAAACATTCTCGATGATTAAAACTGATAAAAACACATAATAAAGCAGTTAAAAATCAGTGTTTTATCCGACGCTGTTTGGTACATCGGCAGAGAGGCTGTGAGACGAGCTGCAGCTAACGTTTGCCCAGCTTGTTTCTCTGATAACGTAACATCCAGTCATGCCGTGACTGAAAGCCTTCATAGTACATAGTACATATGTTAAAAACAAGAAGAAGAAACCAAGATCTAAAAAGTGTATCGTAATGTGCTTAAAACTGGATAAAACCATTAAACGGTGTACAGTTACCTTAAAAACCTTAAATGACAGATTCATTTAGGTTTAAAAATTGTTTGAAACATTTGGTATAATATAAGTTCACAATTCAACAAAATATATAAGTCTAGTCATTTTTAGACATTATAATGCAGAAAAGTAATATATATCATTAAGTAAAAATAAAGCATATTAACTGTAAAATGGAAGTAATGCACAAGTATGTCAAAGCTTAAGTAGAGTACTTAAGCAAATAGTAAGCACTTATTTACTTTCCACCACTGATCCCAAATGTCAATTTTTTTCTAGAAGACAGTACATTGTTATCATATAAAACCTTAAAAATCTTTCCTGAAATTTTAAATTTTTAGTTTGCCTCAGAAAAACAGATGTATAAGCTTTATTGTGACTAACTTTCAAAAACAACTCACTGCCTGCCTGAATTCATGACACAAATGCAACAGGCTATTTTTGTCCCTTTGTTGTATTTATTTATTTTTTTAACAATATCATGAAATCATGAAACAGATTTTCTTTGCTGTCATTGGATATTTAACAAAGGTTCTTTGCACCCCAACAATAAAAAAAAGAAACATTTATAATTTAATAAAAATGGAAAATGCTGAAGCAAACAGGAGTGGAAATGTGTTCTTATCTCTCCTGGTGCTTACCAACAGGCATAATGTCATTTAATTCTCATTAAAGAAAATCGTGAATAATGAATAAGCACCATGAACGACTACATCACAAAGGCTAATGGCAGCCATTATGCTGGATACCGTAGAGTTAAATTCACAATATATGGCAAATTCAGACATAATGACTCCGTGGCTACATTTACATGCAGGCAGTCTGTCGACTAGCTGTTGTTTATATTCTGGTTAGAGCCTTAAATGTGTTCCTATATTTACATGAACTCTTTTTTTGAAATTATGTCTCCTTATGGGATTAATTAAGGACAATCTGTGTTGGTATGAACGTCACAGGATCCTGCCTACATCTTTTTGGGATTGGGACTGAATGATCGTAGGGGTAAATTCTATAAGGTCTGGTCTCATTTCCTGCATTTTATTGTTGAATGGTTGAAAGAATTATAATATTAAATCAGTATTTATTGTTCGTGGCCACTTGTGGGCAGAAAACGTCTGCAACAACCTGAAAAACACAAACACATAATCTCTTCATCATGTTACTTTTGAGCTTCAGCTCGTATGTCAGCTAGTAGATTAAAATAATCAGTTTGGTGCCAGGTGGGTAGTGCACATTAGCTTTATCAAAGCCTGAAAACATCTGTTAGCTGCTGATGCACACTGGGTTGGTTCAGTGGATTTTGCAGGTGGTAGAATCAAATCCATTAACAAAAAGAAACTAAAAATCTCAGTAGAACTGCAGCGTTGAGGGATCATTCTCAATGGCATCGTCATTATAAACAACCACTTTCACATTAGACAAATCCATTCTTGGTATATGAAATAAACAATAATAATAATAAAATAAATTGTACAATTGCCACAGAAGTAGCAGTTATACTCCTGTATATACTACAGAATATACCGCCACCAAAGTCATGTACACATTCAGTTGGTGTCTGCTCAAAGTATTACTTAATAGTATCACATCATCATGCCAAAAATAAGAAGTCTGTCCGGCAGGACTCTCTCTCTCTCTCTCTCTCTGAGCAATTGGCTTGTTGTAAATGTCCATCATCTGAGTAAGAGTTGAAAGTGTGGCCCAGAAACTGTCAATCATGAGTATACACCTTTCAACTCCATGTGCATTACCATAAAGTGCATTTCAACCTAAATGGGAACCATCACAGCAGAGCAGGTGTAGATAAACTGAATCAAGATCCAGCAACAGCTTGTTTTCTAATTAACGTTTGGGAACATCTTGTTCCCTGGTGTGACATAGGTAGTCGATTGATGTGCCGGTATGTCAAGACGCAGTCGAGTCAGGCATTTTTCACAACATCATCAATACAGTGGGCATGTTTAGGCTTGAGGGATGTGGCTTCTCCCAGTCTCTATGGTAACCTGTTAGCATACTGCTGTGCCTGGGAGGCTTTTAATGGCTTGTCACAGCCATGAGAGCAGTGACAAGCCATTAAAAGCCGCAGAGGAGAGATTTTCCCATACCTTGGTCTGACATATAGTAATACTTATATATATATATAATTGAAATTTTGTGTCAAAAACATTAAATATTTAGTTTTTGAATCAAACTCATGGATGGTATTGTGTCTCTGGGCTCTTCTTTGGATCACTGAAATTAATCTCAGACACCTGTAATAATTAGTTTGCCAGGTGAGCCCAATTAAAAGAAAAAACTACTTAAGAAGGACGTTCCACATTATTAAACTTTAAAATTTATTAAGCAGGTTTCTAGCAATATGGCAAAGAAAAAGGATCTCTCTGCTGTGGAAAAACGTCAATTGTACTGTAAAGAAATTTGTGGCCGATTCAGATCACTGACGGGTTTGTGGAGATAAAGGCATAATTAGGGAGATAAATTCATCAAATTAAAAGAGCAGCTCCTAAACTGCCATTACGAAGCAGCAAACAGGTATTTGAAGCTGTTGGTGCCTCTGAAGTCCTGTGAACAGTCATGTTTACTGATGAATGCCATGCAACCTTGGATGGTCCAGATGGAGAATTTGATGGTTGATGGATGGCTTCTATGTCCCAATAAGGCTGCAACGTCAGCAAGGAGGTGGCGGAGTCAAGTTTTGGGTCGGAATCATAGGGAGAAAGCTGATAGGTGTTGTGAAAATGACCTCGGCAAAGTATATAGAGTTTCTGACTGACCACTTTCTTCCATGGTACAAAAAATAGAGCCGTGCCTTCCGTAGCAAAATCATCTTCATGCATGACAATGCATCTCATGCTGCAAAGAATGCCTCTGTGTCACTGGCTGCTATGGGCATAAAAGGAGAGAAACTCATGGTGTGGCCCCCATCCTCCCCTCACCTCAAACCTATTGAGAACATTTGGAGCATCCTCAACAAAAGATCTATGAGGGTGGGAGATAGTTCATCAAAACAGCAGCTCTGGGAGGCTATTCTGACATCCTGCAAAGAAATTCAAGCCGCAACTCTCCATAAACTCACAAGTTCAATGGATACAAGAATTGTGAAGGTTATATCAAAGAGGAGGTCCTACTCTGTATGTTAACATGTAACTTGCTTTGTTAAGATGTCAGTATTTACGACTTCCTAATGCTGCAAATTCAACAAATTCTTTACAATTCCTATAAAATGTTTTGCAACTCTGTTGTGCATAATAATTTGGAACAGTGCATTGTGAGTATTTTATTTATTGAAAAAAACTGTTTTCATTGGGTGGTTTGTTCAATGAAATTGGACTTATACCCTGACGGTTGATTACTTTATACTGATTGTCATTTACATCCACTATATAGTAAAATCAGTGTAAAATAGCATTTGCATAATAATTTTGTGAGTGTGTGTGTGTGTGTGTAATATAACCATAAAATGCATAAACACAGCTTGAGGTAATTTTATAATTTAATTTGTCAAAAAATATGTGTGTCTCATGCATAAACACTTAGTTATGTAATGTATTTTCTGTTCCACAAGTGTGTGTATTAAAAGCTGTCTCCTACAAACTGGTGCTCTAGTGCCTCTTAGTGGATATAATATTCAAATACTGTACACTTTGACATTCATTTGACCTACAGCATGATAATATTTTAGGACTAAAACTGAATAGGTGTAACAATTTAGATCATTGCAGTGTGGTCTTAAGTCTTTGAATGATCACTAGATTGATGAATGAACTAGATGAACTAGATTCAATCTAATGTAAATTTGTTTTTTTATAGCTTTTTTGCATTTAATTTAAATATAATTAAGTTAAATGTTGTATTTCAAAGATTAAGATCTGTTTGCGCAAAAAAAGATAAGGATAGTTGTGAAAGAAATTAGGTTCAGACTGGATTTAGAAACATTAAAAATACTTTAAATTGAAGATGTGAGGATAGTACTCCCAACATATCAATCAAAAAAAGTATTTAAATTGTGTTTCTGGTGCTACATGATCGTGATTCTAATTTGATTAATGAAAATAGAAACAGAAATAGGAAATGTGTTTTAAATTATATTGCCAGCCAGTGGCAATTTCTTTTTCTGTGCAGACAAGTGGATTTTGTTTATATGTCACTTCAGTCATACAGTAACATTAATTATCCAACGAATGTCAGAGTTAGAGGCTAATGATCAGAATGAGCTGATTAACTAATAATTGTGTTGTTGTTGAATCTGTGCCTGTATCTGTTAAGAGGTTTTCTGAACGGGGTCTTGTTGAGTGCAGTTAAATATCTTTACGACATCAAACACCCCCCCGTGAAGCTTCTCTGCAGACTCTTAGAGTTGGGGGCTTTTGACCTTTCAGTCAACAGTTGGGCCTTTTTGCTAAAAACACTTCAGGTCCTGCTAGTCCTGAGCCTCAGAGACTTTTTTTTAGCTCCTTAAAAAGTCAGCTGTGCAACAGCTGTTAGATCTTAACACAACCAAAATGGCACTCCTTAGCAGTCATTCAATTACTGTAAGAATCCCAAAGTTAACATTTCTGCCTTGAAAAATAAAACAGTGACGTGTTCAAAGAGGGTTCTTGGTTTACAAGGTAAGAGCAGTGTAAAAACTGCATTTTCAAGAATGCTTGAGTTTGAATAAGGTAACAAGATCAACTGGATTTGAGGCAGATTATTTCACAATTATTAAAATAATGTCACTTGACTTAAAGATGTTAAAATGTGATTTGATTTATACGAAACAAATTACAGTTTGGCACTTTGTTTGAAGACTTAAAGACATAAAAAGTTGGTGGGTAAAGAAATCCTTAACAACTATACAGGTGAAATTACTGTTGGTATGCAAAGATAAAACAAAACAACCACAAAGCACTGCATGCTCTAGTTGAGCAGGGAAATCAACACCACCACACATTCCATCAGATTTAATAAATCTACAGCTTGTAAACAGATGAATACCAGTATGACAAAGAACGATCAGATATTTATACACCATGTATATCATTCAACATGTTATGGCTTGGTTCACTTCATGTACTTCAGTTCCCCCTCAAATCCACTTTAATTATTTATATTACTTTATTAAACATGATGGTAGAAGGTGCAGTATGTAGATGCTGCTACTGAACTGAGGCATTTCAGACATTTTAGGTTGCAGAAAAGTACTTTCATGTTTATTGGAATTGTTTCTATTATTATTATTATTATTATAACTTTTGCCATTGTGATAAATGTTCTTTGTTTGACTGTTCAATGTTCCATGCTTATTAAAAGAGAAACACTTATTTCTGGCAGTTCATATCTATGTTCTCATCATTGCATAAGAATATAGAGCAGATTTGATGATGTCTCATTTTATAATAATCCAAGACATGTTTTATATGTTACCCAGTGAATATTGAACTTTAGCTAAACTTTTTATTTTTAACTTTCTTTTTTTTAATTGTGAATTGAATCGTAATCTCAATATCTGGCAGAAAAATCGCAATTAGATTTCCACCCCAAATCAATCAGCCCTATAGCTTTTATGATACATGTTGTAAAAAGGAGATAAATAGTCCAGAAACAACTTGGCAGTCTAGTTTACTTCCAGGAACCAGACTTGCCCTTGGCCCCGCGGGAGGTCTTGGATGCTTTGGAGCCCCTCTGGTGGTCGCTGACTCGGTTTCGGAGCACGTAGATGTCGTACTTCTGCCTCTTGAGCTTTTCGGCCAGCTCAAACTTTTCTGCATGCAGCTGGTGGAGCCACTGCCACAGGTCCTGCGCCTTCTCCACAAGCTTCTCCTGGTTCAGGTGGTCGATGTTGAGTGGCTTCCGGCGCTCCAACAGGGACTTTTTTTTCTCCTCCCGTGCTGTCAGCTTCTTGCCCTTCTTCTGGTCCACCTTCTGCAGGTAGCCGCCAAAGGACTTGTTGGTGAATATCATCTTCTTCTTTGCCTCCTCGTCGGCGCGCAGTTTGGCTGCCTCCTCCTCCCGCCTCGCCCTCTCCCCGGCCAGACGGGTTTGCCGTTCCCGTTCCTCCTCGGTGCGGACACGTTGTTGTTCTGCTCTGTCTGACCGACGGCGCTCAATGCGGTTACGCAGCGCGATCAGCTCTTCCTCCTCTTTCTGGCGGGTGGAGAAATGCGACTCGATCAGGGTCTGGAGGTCGTTGAAATCCTTTTCTACTCTCTTGCGGTGCAAGTCATCAAAATCCACCTTCTCACCATCAGGGAGCTTTGGAGGAGCTATGTTTGGCACATAAGTTGTCTTGGGCCGCCATTTGGAGTCCTCCTCCTGCTCGTTCTCCCCTGCATGCTTTTCTTTTGTCTCTGCTTCATCATCCTCCAGCTCTTCATCTACAACTTCTTCTTCCTCCTCATTCACCTCCTCCTCTTCTTCGTACTCCTCCACAATTTTCTCAGTGTTGGACATGATGTTACCTCGCAGGCCTTCTAGGATAGAGAAAGCAGGATGAACACCAAGACCAGCTGGTGTGTTGCACACAAGAGAAGACTGGGGTCTCGGGCGTGCAGCTTGGAGGTTTTTTAAGGGTTTGCCTTCACCATGTGACGATAGGCTGACCAAAGTCTCCAGAGTGTAGGTCATTAGCAGGGCAGATTTTGAGACAGATGGAAAAGTCTATTTTCTCTTCACCAAACCTTGTCTCCCCCCCCACTCTACTCTGACCCTACAGCGCCTCCTCATTCCTTTGTAAGGACAAGATGAGAGACTATTTCAGATACACAACAGATGCACTTACACACGTGTGCTTCCCAGTCCCACAAAGCAACACATAGTATCATTCAGAACAAATAACATTCAACATCCATACAAGGCCTACTGAGCATCTGGTGCTGACAAGAGACGGAGACAGATAATAGAAAAAAACTCCCTACCAAACTATGGATTTTACAGTGTCCACAATTTAGGGAACTTTCTAATCCATCATATTTTAAAAAGCCACTGTGGCAAAGCTTGTGGTTTTTAAGAACTTCCATTAACAAAGCACATTGCAATCTCTTAAGTACATGACAGCCTGTGAGGATTTTCAAGAATGGAAGTTACAGTTGTCCAAAGTGAGCCATTCCCTTGAATATCCTGCACCCCGTAGTATTAACAAACTAACATGTTATTTTTAAGATGAAGTGCAAAGCTGAGCTATATTTACACTCTTTATTTAGCAAATAAAGAACTATCTATGGCTATTAGTTATTTGACTTTGTATTTTAATATCTGGAAAACGATTTGTAAAGTTATCAATCTTATAGCAGTTAGTCAGTGCATTTAAAATATTGGTATTTGTATACCAACAGTTATTTCTGTAAAGAAACAACACTTAAAAGAACATAAGCACCACAAAAGACCTTCAGTAACAACAATGACATGAAAGATGAGCTTTACTGCTCCAGCCATGTCTCCACTTTGGAATGTAATTAAAACATTCTTGCTATTGGAGTCTTTTAGCTTTCAGCACAGTGGGGATTAAAGTGTAATTGCTCCCATGTTGCAACACTTAAATGCTGCTGTCAAGAATGGATGTTCCCAAGTCTTGAGTTATCAGTGGAAAGGGACACACGCAGTTTGAAGAGGACCCTTGCGTCTATGAATCCCAATTAAACTTACATGCGCCTCCTTCGAATAAGGTTTCTGATGTTATTGTGCTGTACATGTACGTGGCAGATAACGCATTATCTATAGGGGGTTGAATTTCAGTCTTAACACGAGTCTCCTGGAGCTCTGAGTGACGATAACCGTGGCCTCAAAACTAATCATGCCTATAAAAATGTCTCATGCCTGTCTTATCCCAGAGTGGACTAAGCTCCACTAAAACATGCCTGTGCACAACATGAGGACAGCAGGTGGTTCAAGTATTTTTAAGGCACTCTTGGTTGCTGGTGGCAAGGGACAACTGTGTATATCAGCAAAGAAAGGCAACAAATGATGAGGGCTATAAATAGCCTCACCTTCTGCTGTTTAACACAGTCCAAAATGAACACATAGAGTGATGCAGTAAAACTCTGTACAACTGTTTGTAATCAAACTGAGAAAACAGAATTGAAGAAGCTGACATCCTGCTAGGACATTTTCAAAGTATAAGTTGTTAAATATAAATAATAAACCAGCATCCAGAGTAAATCAGTCATTTGACATGTCCCAATCAAGCCAGTGCTTCTCCCCAGATAGAGTCAGTAAGGTAAACGTATTGTAAGACAGGAAAAATATACTTTGCGAGGCAGTGACCTCGTCTGGTCAAAATTGTGCAGTACAGTTACGTGTGTCCCACAGTATTCTCCACTTTATAGTAAATATAGTCTGTCCACATTCCTGCCAGATCGAGGATATTCATTGTCCATGCTATTTAATTCATATTCTTACATTATTTTTTTAAATAATTTCAATACTATTTATTAACAATGTGCCTGTCTTGTTATAGACACTGTTACAAAATATTGCAAGGCCTATGACCTGACACAACTCACTTATTTAGTTTCATGAAGGAACCATCACTTCTTGAAATACTCTAGTGAAAGAATATATCTAAATATGCATACACTAAAAGTACAAATAAAAAACGGAGAGACATAAAATCCATATTCCGGTACTCACCCATAAAAACGTATGCAACCTCCAATTTGATTGCAGAAGGCAGCAGTGAATTTGCAGCTTTATCCCCAGTAGCTCATGTCATGTTGTCTTCTTTTTCCAGTTACCTGTGTGCTACCAAAAGAAAAACATTAATTTAGACATTTTAACTTATTCATTTTTATCATACTGACTTTAAACTTTGTGTTGCCTTATGCATAAGGAAATATACACAGTTGCTAGTTATTAGTTAGAGATGTCTCTGTTATTTAGCCTGCCTACATTGATATAAATGGGGTAGACAAAATAATGGAAAACCTTGTTAAACAGTCCAACAGCACCACACACTGCAGCTTTTAAAATGCTTAGTGCAGCATACTCTAAAACTGTTTCAACAGAAAATGATTATAACTTTAAGGAGGATTATCATTCATTGCAGCGCTGGTATATTAGACTACGACATCAGCATAGTATGTTTTAAGCTGCTTAAGAAGGCCCGGGGTATCCAGAACCCCATAAAAACAGTTAAGATAACGCCAATTAGCTAACGCTAACATTAGTTTTTGTAAGCTAGCTAGTTTGTCACTTTAAGCTATGTCACAATGTGTTACTATGTAGCCTTTAGCGATAACTAGTAGCTTAATAATTCGTTAGGTTATCCATTCGTGTCTCGTAGCCGTAGTGTAGCTAATATATTGGAATAACTAGCATAACACAATCTAATTATTCAGTCAAGTTGTGTAGCCTTACATGGTAGCCTGCGTTAGCTTATAGCTAGTTAGCACAGCCGAAAGAGGATAGTTAAAACGGAACGAATTTCATAACTAGCCGATGTAGCTTTTACATTTTGAACATTAGCTAGCAGTATACCACGTTCATGAAAGTAGTTCAGGGGGTGGGTCAGACTAGCATAATACACGTGGCGGCGGTCGTAAATGGTCCGGTAGGCGGGTCTGGATGTTAAACTTCTTTAAATCTTTATTTCTTTGCAGTAAACTTACTTGTGTAGTGACTGCATTCATGTGGGCCCCGAGGTAAACTAAAGGTTTTTAAGGTGCAAAACTTAAATGCAAATCTTAAAGTGTGGTTGTAGAAATCCTTTTAACCTTAAACCATAGTAACATTTTTGAATTAATCTTCTTTCATTTTAGAGCATAAGGGTCCTGTATGCACCTCACAGCCTCCCTAAAATAAGGTAAAGTTAACAGGATCAGAAAGAATAAAACAAACTAACAAATTGATTTTTTTTTGTAATACTTTCTTATACACCAAACAATAAATCGATGAAACAAGAAAATAAATCTGCATAGAAATCATATAAGACATTATTATTGCGGGGTCAATAGTTTTATCTTGGTGTAGCTAATAAACTGGTAACTGAGTGTGTAACCTGGGATGAGGGATATTAAGTCACTGTTGCAATGAGTCCTAATGTAGTTTTTTTTTTTTTTTTTTTTTCTTAAAGGCGTCAGTGTTTAACTAAATGCATTTGCAAGATCAAACTAGGAAGGCTAGGGCAGCACCTTCCTAGTTCACTGCGCTTAGACATGTTTATTGTTCTCCATGCAGATCTGCTGTGCTTCGTGTCACCACTGCGTCCCTGTGCACCTACTGCCAGAGGATGAGGCTCTTCATCGCTCCCTCTGCCTCTGCCTTCACGGTGACTTCTCCCAAAAAACACTGGAAAACCAGCTCACAGTGGACTCCCTCTATCAACTGTCAGTGGACATTTGAAAGGTACGGAAGTTCAGGGGATGGGTTCTGTCTGAGAATTCTGCATATGTGTCAGAAATTGCAGACCTGTTGAGGGACATGGGTGCAGACCCAGCAATGATCGCCCTCATCCTTGAAACTCACCCTGAAGCTGTCCTGTGTCGGCTGGAGGACGTGGCCGCCCAGGGAGACCTTTGGGTGTCTGTGTTCCCCAACAAGCGTGAATTAATCATTGCATCATTGGAAAGTTCCCAGCATATTTCTTTACATTAACTCACCATAGCAACCAGTGGGGCTAATATCCTTTACCTCCAGAGTCTCCGCCTCAGCAACAGGATCATCGGCAAGCTGATGGCCAGCCCCCTGCAGAGCTTCAGTTGACCTGTGGAGCTGAACAAAGATGTTATCCACACTCTGAGGGAGATGACCTGGACCTGGGCGGAGATGAGGTCAACCTGCGCATCTGGCTGCAGAGCCTCCTGAGCCAGAACCCGTTCATCCTGCTGCGGCCGTCTCAAGCCTGGAGGGACAGTCTGGGCTTTCTGAGGGAGCATGGCTTAACCACAGAGGAGCTCCTCATCCTGGTTTCAAGCCTCCATTGCAGAGCTGCAGCCGGAGGCCACACATGAGGTGCTGGCCTACATCGAGGGGGCTCTCGCCTGCTGCAAGGACCAACTCAAGCAAACTGTGATCTGCTTCCCGGCCATTTTATACTACTCCATGCCCACCCTGGTGGGGCGATTCCAAGGACTGATGGATGTTGGAGTGAGCATGGAGCAGGTGAAGGAATCTCCAAATATCCTATAGCATAATATTTGATGCTGATTTTGGGAACAGGTTCAAAACACACACAAAGAAGGGAGGCAGTTTGAAATACCAAACCTCCAGCAGTACAGAGAACTTTATTATGACCAGAGGTGTCAAGTAACGAAGTACAAATACTATGTTATCTTGGTTAAGTAGAAATTTTGAGTATCTATACTTTACTGGAGTAATTATTTTACAGCAGACATTTTATTTCTACAACTTACATTTTCACACATACACTACCGGTCAAACGTTTGGGGTCACATAGAAATTTCCATTGTACTCCATTGTAGACAGATTACCAGCTGAGATCAGTTGCATTGTTTCTTTAACCAGGGCAGCCGTTTTCAGATTACATTATGTGCTTACATAATTGCAGAAGGGTTCTCCAATGTTTTCTCAGTTAGCTTTTTAAAATGATATCAGATTAGTGAACAGAGTGAGCCTTTGGAACATTGGATGAATGGTTGCTGATAATGGCCAATGTAGATATTGCATTAAAGATCAGCCACCCACTCAGATCAGCTGGTATTCTGTCTATAATGGAGTGGTATGGAAATTTGTAAGTGACACCAAACTTTTGACCGGAAGTGTATAACTGTACTTTCTACTTCTTAACGTTTTGTTAGTCCTATTTCTTGTTTTCATTCTGGCTTAATTGTCATCGTTCAATAAAACAACTTACTTACATTATTTTTACTTTTATACTTTAAGTAGTTCTGAAACCAGTCCTTTCACACTTTTACTTGAGTAAAAAGCTTGAGTTAATACTTCAACTTCTACAGAAGTCTTTTTATACCTTAGTATCTATACTTCTACCTGAGTAATGAATGTGAATACTTTTGACACCTCTAATTTTGACACTAATGTTTTAGCCTGTGGCCTTCATCAGGGTTCTTTGATTTGATGCTGAGGGCTCTTGTGAAAATAGGAAACGGGCTGTTTTGTAATCATACTCAATTTAAGTACAATATTTGACATTTATGTAGGGGAATATATTCTGACAAACGTTGAAATAGTGATGCGTGGGAATGAGTGCCAGTTGCTAAATTAAGATCTACTACTGTAATTACCAAAATGATTTGTGGTAACTAAACATGACGTGCAATAAATGCCACATCTACATTTATATTTGGTATGTCATTAATAAACATGAATGTCTCCATGTGTACAGTCTGTCAAGTGCAATGGGATTAGTGATTCACACTGCCATAATCGTACGTTTTAGAGTAAAACCAGAGCGCCAAACAGGTTTATTACATTGGAAGTCTTTTCCAAAGTATAAATATTACACATTACACTACAGATTTAAAGAATAGGCTGAAACCAATAGTATATTATATCCAGTTTTAATGAAACAAGCATATTGAGAAGGAACAAGTGAAGCAGTTCTCTCATGTGACACATTTAATGGAGATAATACAAGGGTGTTGGGGGGGGGCACCAAATGTAGAATCTGTCTCCCTGTCACCTTTTCTCAGTAGCCCTCTACAAGTGCAGCAACTTGATAGTTTACTTCATACTGATATTGCTACAGTGGTGAGGATTAACATGCGTCCACTAGTACTGAGATGGAGAAAGGTTTTGATTAAAACAGTTGATATCTTGGAACGGCTCAAACAGGAGAAAAATGGGAAGCAGACAGACAGCAACAGCCGTATTAGAACCGATACAAGATTTATCACCATTTGTTTTTGAATGGACGGTCTACAAATGTTTTCATTTTTATTGAAAATGTTACAAAACAATCAAGATCCATCCACAATGATTTCTCATATAAAAAATATATTGATGGGTCTATGGCTACACAAAGAGAGACACATACAATCTATTCAAATATGTACAAGTTGTATGTGAAATTAGCAAATTCATTATATACACAAGAACTTTTGTCCTGGCAAAATTAAGCACAGTGTAACAGCCGCTTCACGGATGTCAGTCCACTGGCCGGGTCGTGCAGTCCACATGATAATATAGTCTTTTGTGTGTGTGTGTGTGTTTAACGACACTCCTCTTGAGCTTGTGTCAATTCAACAGTACATTTTTTTTCAAGACTTTGTAAAAAATAAAAATAAAACCTTAGCCTTGGTGTTGGCTGTGTACACGGTCTGTCTGCAGACACTCCTGTAAGGAGACAGAAAGTACTCACATTTATGAAAAATATAGACAACATGTCACTCCTGATAAATGCAAACTGGACAGTGGAAGATATATTGAGTATATATTAGGTAAAATAATAATTTAAGGATACATCCTAAAGAGATTATTTGCAAGGATAGGCCTGGTTCTATATATTGTCAACACAATATGAAAAAAACAAATGCCTGAAATTCCTGTTAAGCTTGGATCATGTTTTTAACTAACCTTCCTAGTGAATGCTCTGTCTCTGGACTTTAGAGCCTTTGCCATTCCCAGAGTCCTCGTTGTGCCGTTTGAAAACGGTCTGAGTGGTGCAGTGGAGTTCACGTCCTGAAAAAACAGAGCACTGTTTAGAAAGCCGCCCTGAAATGACAGTTTTACCATCTGTCACTAACTACAAAACAGCAGAGGCATAGCTTTGGATAAAAGGTATCAGACTTTAAAGCATCGTTGATACAGGCTGGTGCCTTGAAGGACATACATCTTTAACCCTCAATTAAATAATTCATCCATTGTATTGAAACAGTCTAGGCACCCTTTTCGGTATAAAAGCATAGCAGTTCTCACCTTTCTGAATTGTAGGCTGTGCGCCTTGGGCGTAAGACTTCATACTGGTGCCTGCGTAACCTGGAATTCAAGCAACATTCAAGGATTAGCCGAGAAGTTTACTTTGCATGCCAATATAAGAGGGAGACAAATATACCGAAACAAAGAAAATGGATGAATGAAAAGTGTAGTAGCTGAGGGTTCTTACTTTGCTGGTGTGTGGCGAAGCTTGTTTGTGGATCATTCTGCAGGTACATCATGACACCGCTTTGCCTCTCTCTTTGGGAGTGAACCGGCATCTGATAGCCTGTAAAAACAGACAAAAACAACAATCAACTTCACCTCCAGAGGCCTGTACTATGAAGCAAGATCAACATTCCCTGGATTTATTTTTTTGTTACCCGGCTGCCCCTAACCTAACAACCATGGCCCCGCATACGCTGTGTCACAACGGTGGTTATCAACTAGTTCAATCAATTAGGGGTGTGCAAAAAATCTATTGTATTTGAATTGCAATTCAAGCTCTACCGATTCAAAATCAATTCATAGAATTCCAAAATCGATTAATATTTAAACATTTTCTACTGCAATCACATGATATACAGATAGATAGATAGATACTGTATTGATCCCCAAGGGAGAATTCAAGCCCCAGTAACTTACAGGCATCGCAACACAACACACACAAAAATTACTTTTACATACTGTGAATTGTTTTGTTAATCAAGAATTGTTTTTGAATCAAAACTCAATATTGAATTGAATCATGAGCCTAAACATCGGAATTAAAATCAAATTGTGCCTTTCTCTGAATCGTACATCCCTACAATCAACCCAGGGTTTCCCAATCTAGCGACGAAAGTTCCTCAGGGACAATAGAGCAAATTATAAAGAACCCTGACCTACTGCATGTATTATGCCACTTACGAGATGGAGCTGCAGCATTGTGGGTAGCCTCCGCAGACAATCCCATACCATATGAGGACATCTCCCCGTTACCGTTAGAGGTGGACGGAACTGTAGCCAGAAGGCCTACGGACACAGACAACAGTCATTTTATACAAAGTATAGTAACTTTAGATTGATAAAATTATATTCAATGCAAACCACTGCTGCTAGTTATATTAACACTTATCAGCCTTTAGATGTTTGTGAGGAATGAAAATGAAAATCTGTATCTAGTTTTCTAGTGTCCTTACCGAGGCCTCTATAACAGGAGAGCTGCTGGTAGATCTGTTTCATTCGCTCAATGTTCAGACAGCTGGCCTCTGCATGGTTCACCATGGGCTTGGGGTAATGCACTCCAATAACACATTTGGCTGCCTTCTGCACAATCTCTGGGGCGTTCCAGGGATCATAAATATATTTGGCTGGAAACCCTCTCAGAACGGGCAGGTAGCGCCTGAGTGAAGAGATAAAGAGGTTTACGAGCATGTAGGGTGGTATAATAAATTCAGTTTAAAATACTATAAATACAATCAGGGCTGGGCGATATGGACGAAATCAAATATCACAATATTTTTTACCAAATACCTCAATATCGATACTGCAACGATATTGTAGTGTTGACCTATGGTGCCTTCACAACATTTTTACACAATGAGATTTTTGATAAATAATCGTCAGTAATGTAGATATAATGACTAAGTGGGTAAAGGCAAATAACAGAACAGTTACAACAGTCTGGTAAGTTCAAACATCACTTTACTGTAATGCAGCCTTTAAAACCAGGGTAAGACACCATTAATGTCATATTACAATACCCCAAAATCTACGACGATATCCAGTCTCATATCACGATATCAATATAATATCGATATATTGCCCAGTTCTACATATAAAAAGGTGTCCACATGCATTGCAGTTTGTCAGCATACCGTATGTAATCTCCATTGGGGTCTGTGCGTCGGCCGAAACCCACAGGGCAGTAGCAGTGGAAGAACTGCTGGAAGAAAGAGCTGCAGGAAAGCCACATCCAGCTGCCTGCATTCACACTCCAGTCTGCATCCAGCAGCAGCTCTTCAAACACCTAAAGACACACAAAAAAGCCTCGTGTTAGCTGAGAAACGCAAGGATTCATATGGGCTGTGCAACATTTGCCATCTCTGAGCTGAGAGGGTTGAGCTCTCATAAACTTAAATATGAACTAGTCTTTATTTTTAGTCTTTTTGGTGGAATTTCCAGCTTACAAACTCATGCTATGTAAGTTGAGACAGTGGTACCCCAAGTCTCATTCAGGTCAGTGTCCAACATAACCTCATAACATTTACAGGCAGAGAAATACTTTGTGCTTCCATAGATTCAGGAAATCTAGGCAGTTGCATGACAAGGGAATGTTTTTTACAGGACCATCCGCACAAATAAGTAAGTACATTTATTTGTATAGCACTTACCACAGAGAGTCACAAAGTGCTTCACAGGCAAAATAAATACATACTGTACATTAAAACAGATCAATAGTCATAAAAAGCACAATAAATTGTAGTAAAACACAAAAGTATAAATACATAATAATACAGTCAGCAATGTGGCTAAATGAACACCTGACTAAAAAGATGCTCCTTCAGCGGTTTTTATGCAGTCACTCTTAAAACATGTGGCAAAGCGTTCCAAAGTCTAGGAGCTTCAAACGCTCTGTCACCTTTATTTTCAGCTTAGTACAAGAAACAGCCAGGATGCCCTGATCTGAGGACCTCATAACTGACAACAGAAGGGAGCAGTAGATCACTCATGTAAGTGATCTGCCACACTTTTGCATCATTCCCAGAGAGAGATAGGCTGAACTAGGCTTTAGCATCTGTGTTTTAGGCGCCTGCAATATCTTTGTATACACTGAAGATTCAGCTGAACTTAACACCTCCAGCATAAGTTTAAATATGAGTTTAAATACACCTTCAGGAAGACAAGAAGTTCAGAAGTTGGAATGGCACGTTCACTGTACTGTGTAATTCTAAACTCTCCTCAATTGAGAATTCAAAAAATGCTCCTATTCATCAAAGTTTCCCAAACCTTCTACAGTATGTGAAAATGAGTTGTGCTGCTCCTGAGTTTTTAGTTAGCAATGCCACAAACAGGAACATAGAATATAATCAAGTATTCAAAGTGGTATTATGGAAAGAGAGGAAAAAAATATCAGGATACTTTAAGTAAACAGAGAAAAAAAAACCATGAAGACATTAAAAACCTATATGAAAAACGTCAACATGCTCTACCTTCATGCCCTCCTCCCAGCCGATCCACAGGTCTCCTCGGGTCAGGAAACAGGCCACGGCATGTCGAGCCAGATGGTGGATCCAGCCCTCCTGCCTCAGCTGCGTCATGATGGCGTCGATCCAGGGGAAACCGGTGCGGCCCTCCGCCCACTTGGCCAGCGCCTCAGGGTTGCGATCCCACGGGATCTGAACGCAGATGGGGTTACTCTCCATCTTGTCGAAGCAGGGGTTGTTGGTGGCAGCCGTGTAGAAGAACTCGCGCCACAGCAGCTGACCGTAGAGCGAGAGAGGAGGGGAGCTGTTCTTCTTCACCTGGAGAAGTGGCAGGACACATGTTATGGTCTTGAGAAATCATATAACCTATCATATATAACCAAGTAGAAAAAAATAGGATGACAATCTTGGCACTGGCACCTCTGCATTAGGCAGCAGTAAGTATTAAAGCTCGATTGGACAGTGCCTTGACACAGTAAAGCCAATTCAGTTACATAACTAATTTTCCCTCAGTAACACTTCATATTTTTAAGACTGTAAACATTTGCATTGGAGACTGAATGTTCAACATCACATCTCAAGAGGGAGCCAGCGCAACAAAGCAAGACTGCAGTGGATAATTGACCTCATTACAGAATAAATAGGGAACCACTAGGTAGTGGTATAAACAACAGGAGCAGTCCATCACCCTCACACATGCTATAGAAGAAGTGCACCTCTAAAATGGCAGTGTGCAGATAGAGGCAGGATACTTTTATATCTTTTGTCTTTAAAGTCAATCCAAAATAAAATAAATGTAGCAGAAAGAATAATAATAATGTAGTCACAATGTGAATAAATGTTGACATTTGAATGAAGTGTATTGTTGTATGTTGTGTTGTATGACCTCTAATTTTGTTTTCTGTATATGCATATCTAGTTGATTTTTTTCTGTTATGATATTGCGAAGTAGGGGCGAGATTACATAAGCATTATGCTTCCGCCTACTACTTATCAAATTTATCATTTTTTTGTTTAAATCTGGTTGTTTTGTCTATGTTTTTATCTCTGTGGTTTTATTTCGTTTTGTTTTCTTTGTGGTAGAAATTCTAATACCTAGGTGAGATCTGAAATAATCAAATTAAAATCAAACTGTATGGTCCCAAATATAAGACAATCCCTCCTTTTACCAACAGCAGTTTTTGGGCCAAAACATAAATGCAGCCTATTGTTAGATACCAAAATTGTTCATTCATATGTTCAGACGTGTTTCAGGACTTACCTTCCTGTAGAGGTCGGTGAGTTTGAAGTAGAAGAGGCGACAGGAGAGGCAGCCGAAGCGCAGGTACGGGCTGAGGCCCGTCGGGCTGGCGAGCAGCGAGTTGGAGTTCATTCTGGGACGCTCAAAGTTGGCTACCCATGCCTGATGGCAACACAGTCACATAATCAGAAATGAAAATGCATGACAGCATGGTGTCATGTCATAACATTGGACATGGTTTCTTTTAAGACTGTCACACTCAGTACGTTTATATGCACAGCAGTAACCCGGGTATGGTCTTACCCCAGTGAAATTAATAACCGGGTTAGGCCAACTCTCCCCGTATACATTAGCTGGGAAGAATACTCTTCCTCCGGTACAGTAGGTGGCGCTCTGCCAACGCACAACGGTTTTTCTTCCGGTTGAACTATGTCAACATTACACAGACCGATCACTAAACGACTGTCTCACCACGCGCTGACGGAGTATGTCCGGTTCAAATTCAACTCCCCCCCGAGTGGGGAGGGCAGTTGAAGCAAACCGATCATAGCCCGGTTACCGTGTATACATGCTGGCATACTCCGGTTACTAAAGGAGTTTTCTACCTCTGTTAACCGAGTTATTATTATTCTAAGAGGATGGAGGAATGAAGGGGTGTCGTCAATCCAGGAGTGGCTAGGGTAGCGTTTAAAAAAATTATGTTAATGTCCATTTTTGTTATTATTTTGTTGCACAAACTTAAATTTTATAGTGTCATCTTTTCTTAAATTTTTGTTTGGGTGGGTGGTGATGACAAAAAATTGCTGATTGCTTCTGGCTCTTATCTGATTTGACTGACCTTCCTCTCCAAATGCCTCTCAAGTCGTGTGAGGGCTTCAGTCTCTCCCCCCGGCCACACAGCTGAGGACAGACCTTCAGTATCAAAACCTGCAGGGATCACATCAAAATAAAACACATTAAAATGCAGCCAATAATGTTGAAGTTCAGGATGTCATCATGTTTGCTTGCTTTATCTGAACCCAAACTACTGATTCTGTCTGGCCTCACTCACCCAGCTCCTCCAAGGAGGGGACGCCAAACTTGTCGTCATGGTCTTCGGAAAGTGGCGTACTGCATTTCCCCATGATGTCCGCCGTGATGGACTCCGCAGGCACCTCCACTGCATCCATACGACTGATGAGGGTCTGGAACCGCTTGTAGGTAAGCGGGGACTGACCCCCATTTAACTCTATGATCCTGCGGGAGTGAAATGAGCACAGAAAGAGTTAAATACTGGATCTATAACATTTGACTACTCTTTTGCCTTTTTGTATCTTGGAGGGTAAAAAAACAAAACACAAGCGCTGGACTGCCTGAGAGTTTGTGTAATACCTTAATGTTTCCTACAACAACAAAGCACTCGCTACGTCTCGCTTGTCTCTTTTCTTTCTCTCTCTCCTGTGAAATAAGGCTGCCTTCATGTGCGGTCGGAAACACTGAAATCTATAAACAATCTGACGGAAAACAGTAACTGTGAAATATCAAGTCTACTTGTGGTTTGTTAGCGGGGGTTTAAGAACACAACAGGACGTCACACATGACACTCCTCTCGCCGCACAACCCTGTGGCAAACTGCCGGGTTGTGTTTTCTTGGTTGGTCTGAACGCCCCCGTAAAGCAGGAGTAGAGTGGTAAGGTACATTTTATTTACTCAAGTACTGTACTTAAGTACGAATTTGAGGTACATGTACTTTACTTGAAATACTGTACTTTTTTACTCCGCGGCATGAATCTGAAAGCTATAGTTACTTTACAAATTTAGATTTTTGCACACAAAACACATGTAGTTTATAGAATAGGGTGTTTTATTATGAATTTAACTACCCAACAATATACATGTCCAGCTGAAATGATTACACGATTAAACAGAACTGTTTGGATTGTTTCTAGTTGCTACAATGGGAGGATTTTTCTGCATTGAGTACTTTTACTTTTAATATTTTAAGTCAATTTTCCTGATGATACTTACATACTTTTACTTAAGTACAATTTCTAATGCCGGACTTTTACTTATAACAGTATTTTCAGTGTGGTATTAGTACTTTTACTTATGTAAAAGTAATGTTATGTAATGTAATCTAAGTAAAGGATCTGAATACTTCTCCCCCCACTGGTGATTTTAACTCACTTGTCCAGGTCATAGAGTGTGTGGGAGATGCGAACCGTCACCTCCACTCCAGCCTCACAGGCCAGTTTCTTAATAGCTGCATCTCGTTCTTTCCCAAAGGGCTCAGAGTCGTACTCGTAAGACAAACGAGAAATGTTCCACTCCTGGAGAACAGAGAATGATCCAAAGTTAGCTACAGAACAGAGTTTGCACAACATGTTTAAAGCACACCGGGGCTTAAAGATATAGTTGGTAGTTTCTTTCCTCAATGAGGAATTCAAGGTAATGACAAAAAAAACGGTTGGCGCGTCGACACGAAGGAAAAAAAATATAAAATAGGATGGACTCTTCAGCAGAGGTAATTATCTTCACTCGAGTTTTCTTCTCAACACAGCCATAATGACACACAGTGAGAGTTGTGTGGAGTCTTAATTAGCTTTGTAGCATCTCATTTAGCAATGACTTGGATGTAACGGGTGTTTAACATAAAAAAGTTTTGCACTAAAGCTTTAAGCTTTATGGGGAACTTAGCCGTCACCTTGAACAGTCTTGGAAATACATCAGTGGGTTGGCCCCGTATCACAAACAGTCGAGAGTTGAGTTTACGGAGGCTGTAGTCCAAGTCCTCAAGACTCTGAAGTAAGAACCTGGAGGACGACAGGAATAAAGAAAAGGCGGTTAAAAAACACTGACAGCAACAATATAAGACATTTGTATAATAATAAGACATGTTACAATGTCTTGAGCTTCAGAGGAAAGATACATTGTGTTACTCGTTTTAAAATACAAGAAGCTAAAATAGTTTCAATTTGATCTGATAAAAAAATGTTACTCTGATAATTGTATGCAGCAAAATTTATTCAGACGACATACTCCAAGAATATATTGAAATAAATACAATGAAATATTCCTGCGTTCACAACCCAGCGCGGACACACAGGAAATCTTCCAGGAAGTTTGACGATTTAAAGTGAACTAATTAAACAAATTCTCTTTCTTTTTTCTTGACTGTGTTGACAGAAGAGGGTGTAGACAAATATTTATTCCCATTACACAACAATGTCCTCTCTGCAGAGATTCTGAAATGTGAACGTGCAGATTTGATTCCCCAAATTCAACGGCCAGTTCTTCCTCTTGCACTGGCGAAACACTCAAAGCAAAGAATAAGGAAGCGGGTAATGATGCAGTCCACGTAATATGGAGATTATTAAATTCACAATATTGAATATAAGGAAACATACGTAATTTTAGGAGTGCCAAGTAACCAAAGTAAACATTTTGGATTCCCTACACTCCACTAAATCTACAGGCGTTGTGCGCATCCATGTTTATGCCAACACACTGCGAAGTGAAAAGTCTTCATAAATGTCTGGTCACTGGGGATGACAATGTGTTGCCAACAAAAGCCGAAAGGGTCAGCAATGAGAGAAGAGCAGGTGTGGGAGTGAGCAGAAACGTCTGGACGAGATAATGTCTGTAAGCCAGGGGACACAGGAGGACAAAGGGCCGTCTTAATGGTGGTAAAGGACCCCATTCCTTGTGGATGTGTCCCTGCTGGTTAGATAACAAGTGGGAACATGGGACATTCTGGACAAGTATTAAAGAAACAAATAAATGAAAGCAACTGCTGACACATCAGGGGACACTGTTTTGTTAAAGTTGTTTTTGCTTGAAGCGTGCAAATGTCCCGTTATATAAATTTGGAATAATATCTCCTGACATGAGTTTTCTCCCTTCATATGACTATTATTCCTACTGACAAATAACTGCCTACAACATTGACCCCTTGCATCACTTCTGCAGAGCTTAGGGCCTGAAACCAGCAGTAAAAAAAAAATGTAAAAAAGGGTGTGCCCAGGTTACTGTGTTTCGGCAATGCCAAAGCATACAGTATTTCTCACACTCAAGTGTTACTTTGTTGAACTTTTGTTGTCGTCAGTGTGCCTTCTGACAGAACGGACTGTGATATATCACTAAATCATAAAAACACAGGCATTGAACTCAGTGGTGTAGTCTACTTTTTTGTCATCTGGCTCATGTAGCTTCAGGCTTACCAAAACACTGACAGAGTTTAGTTTGAGCTCAATTTTGTTTTATATATCCAATAGTCTTTATAATTATATATTATAAATATATTATAATAGTCTTCCTACGTGACTCGTAACACATACGGGGGTGAATTTATAAAGTGTAAAAGTTCTGTCACAAACCAATCATGGTTACGTATCCTCACGCTTTTGTAAGTGGATATACTCAAATTCTTTCCTAGTGGGTATACGCCGTAAACCTGAGTATCACGTAGTCTACACCACTGCTTGAACTCATCCTTAAAGCGCCCATATTCTGCTCATTTTCAGGTTCATAATTGTAATTTCAGGTTGTGCCAGAATAGGTTTACATGGTTTAATTTTCATAAAACACCATATTTTTGTTGTACTGCACATTGCTGCAGATCTTGTTTTCACTGTGTGTTTTTACGTCTCTGTTTTAGCTACAGAGTGAGACATCTCACTTTATGCTCGAAAGAGCGAGTGAAGGAGTTGTTGGGAGTCACACATGCTCAGTAGCGAGGTAAGATCACATCAGCTAGATAACTGTTTCTCCAACTTTGGTCAGTCCAAGGCAGGATTGGCTGGGAGACTTCTTCTAAACGAGGGGCACTTGTGGAATACCTGCAGAACAGGGACAGGAAGTAGTTCTTTTGGAGAATATGGGGAACTATTGTGTGTTGTAGCAGTGCCACCTTGTCTCAGCTAGTTACAAAAAGGCAGTGCAGATTTTGAACCGCTCACCCGGAGACTGAAGGCAGGACACATTCAGAAACCTGTATCTCACTCAAAACAGCGTGGATAGTGTTTTTTCCAAGTTTGTATGCGTATGGAAGCACCAGAGACACAAAATAACACCCCAGATCCCCAATATGGGCACTTTAGGGCTGAGTCATACAAACAATGGATGAGTCAACCACATGAGTGTGATCATCATGATCATGTACACTGATATGAATTTAAGTTTTAAGCAATTTAGCCGCTGTGAATTGCTACTGAGCGAGCACAATGTGACAGGACACTGATAAACAGCAAGGGACTGTTATCTAAGCAGGCCTTTCTGTGCTGTGTACCAAAGGACAAGCAAGAATATGAGCTGTGACTCAGAAGTAAAGAAATGTTCAGTTACATGTTAAATTCAACATCTGAGTGTTCTCTGGAGCAGGGGGTCTCACCCTGTGACCCACATTTTCCCATGGCCCTTAAGTCGCGAACCACTTTTATAGAATTCAACCAAAGCAGATTTATTTTTCATAAATAGCATTTTGAAAACACATTTTTTTATAACACAAATACACATATTTACATGTGCAAAGTGCATTTCAGAACACATTAATAAGAAACTGAGGAGGAACATGACAACAAGTAACTAAAATAAATTAAATTTCAAAACTGCACAAGATAAGTAAGGCCACAAATGAGATATTTATATTTTACATGCATTGCTTTATTTAGAGCTCATTAGCAAGAAACTGAGTAGGAACCATGACAAATCCAGAGTCTGGAGGACAAAAATGTTATTTCATAAGTAAATGACCATAATTCATGTATGTGTACGTCTGTGTCTCTGTCTACTGTCATAAATCGACTTTTGTCCAGTTTTAAGACACTTTTTAGATTTCTTTTTAGAGATATCTTTGGGTGGGGGCTTTTAAATCCTATCAAACTGGAGCAGTGTCCATGTGACTCGGTTTAACAGCTGCTCCAACCTGGCTTTTTTTTAGCATTGGGAGCTAACTTGCTTACAGGGACTGCAGATACAAACGCTACCAACTGCAAGCCGAAGCCTTTATCTCTGCAGCGAGTCCACTTCATTTATAAATCTAAATATATAAATATTCTAGAAAACATGGTGACTGAATGATTTCTGAACAGAATGAGATTTTCCTAGCCTTTAACAAACACTTTGCTGATACTGGACATCTATTTGAAAAGTACACCCAAGGCCCCTGCCTGTTAATGATGATTTTGTGTGAACTATGAAATGTAGTGCGGTTGCAGTAGCAAGAGAGACAAAGTAGGTCAAAAAGACGAGAAGTGTGGAAGAGGTTCACTCCTAACACACTGACCTACTTGTGCTGCGTGTGGAGTTGTCAGGGGGAGGGAAAGTTATTGTGATTATGTAATCTGCCAGCATTGAGCCACCGTATTCACTGAGTATTGCCCCCTAGCTCTCAAGGACAGGGCTGCTCACTGCTAACTTCATCTATCAAATGATAGCAGAAGTGCAGGAATTGCTAATCACAGAAGCTGCAAGCTTTTCATAGCCTTCAACACAAAGATGATGAGTTTTTCTTTCTTTGAGCAATGTAGATTGTAAGTTACAAAATCACAGACCTAAATGTTGCAGAGCTACAGAAATATCACTATGGTCCAAGTATATTAACAGTTAATAGTTCTTGTAATGCAACAGAGCCTATGTTGTCATAATTCTTTTACAGGCGTAACAGGCTATTTAATGCAACTGTATGCAAGTACATCACAAATTCAGTCACATGCTCCACTTAACCTCAACAGGATCTTTTTTTCTGACTTTTACATTATTTCTAAAAACAAATGGACTACACTGACAAAAACATAATTTATTGATAATATAGTGCACTCCAAAGGTTCTAAAGATGAAAGGTTTACTTGTGTTTGTGTCCGATATGCGCAGTAAAAATAAAGGGAGCGAGCGAATCAGAGAATACTGCCGACTGACTGTGTGTGTGAGCTCTGCGTCACCCCAAGCTGTTGTTGCATAACCATGTAAGCATAACCATGTAAGCATAACATGGATGCTCCATAACAGGGCAGGCCTTCTGTGATGCTGCCCTATTCTTCCAGTGACGGCATTGGATCAAAATGCAAACCTGCGTGCATAGCAGCCAGAAAAGGAAACAAAAGCATCCCGCGAGACAACTACTGTTCTCCAAACCTCAGGAGCTCTTTCATTCCGCACCTGCATCTGTAAATCTGCCAGCCAAGATGTAGTAATTTCCACACTGAAGCACTTCGCTGACTGCAGTACACATTTGTGATGAATAAAGTGTCTAGGTCACCGACCAAGCTGGGGATAACAAAGATGTCAACTGTTTGTTATAAGTAGAAAACTTTCCAGTGTCTGCTGATGGGTTACAGAGTTAGGAAGGCAGACAAAGCCAGTGGGACATAGGTTGGCAGAAACTCCACTAACCACAACAGTGCTTGCTCTTAGCTCTGTCACATGAGCCTGCAAACCGTCGGAAGCATTTTGTGTCACCAGACCCAAACAACGGCCCGTATCTCATTCAAGCACAGACAGACTCAATCTCGGGCGTCTTGGTAGCTCACCTAGATACAATTATATAAATGATGAGTCTTCACCAATGGAATGTGGACATGCAGGTCAAAGTCACACACATATTTTAAACTTCCAAACTTACTTAAGTTAAGAGTTAAGACTAAAAGAACCTTACATTACTCAGAAAGAGAATTAAGTATTAAGAGATTAAAGCAAAGCTTGCTAATTCAGTATTCTCAGCTCTGGCAAACAAAGACTAATTAAGGCCGAGACATTTTCCTATTTTTATCTCAGGACTACATTTTCCAACCCATTAGTTACTGCCTAATCTCTAATCCCTTATTTATACTGCTACAATCTACAAAATGGTTACAGTGCACAGATCAATGAGCTCTGGCACTCTAGGGAACATGTGTAGTGATAAATGACTTACAGTAACAAAAGAACACTTGCTACTTACGATTTTGGATAACACCATACTGATAGTTTAGCAGGGAGGTGACATTCAGTGCACCAAAATACCATTTACCAATTTCAGATCACCTTTTGAGAAGAAAAAGTTCAAATTATGAATTATGTGTAATGCCAGCAACTGTTATTTATTTCGCCTCACTTAATCATGTAACTGAAGGTCTAATTGATGTTTTGTTTTTATACTGATTACTGAGTAGACACTACATCTCAGGATGTATTGGAGGAGTGGAAACTACTTATCTGTCCTCTTATAGACACCTTTATCAATAATTGTTCATTCTAAAATGATGTCTGTAATACTGTATATCAGTCATAATCCAGATAATATAATCCAAACAGTGTCATAATATTCTCTAATTGATTGCAGCAAATGTTGACTGATTTCTCAAATATTTGGTAACACTCAAAAAGATTGTATTTTCCTCATGTGACAATAAACAAAATATACAGTGTGACAGTCAACATCTCAGGAATACACCTGCTGTATACATCAAAAATGCCACAGTTCTTCCTATATTTGACATAACTGCAGACACTTCATAACGATGCAGTGTTTTGTAACAGACTGGGACAGGTGCCAACAGGCTTAAAGACATGTGCACCAACAAGCATCACTGGTAATTTATAACAGTTATAAAAGAGTGAAACAAAATGATCATAAAAGGGGTTATGGGGGATACCAGATGAAACTTACTATTATTACGATTATCGCGATATCTGTTGATATCTGGATTAATCGTTTTGTCCAGAAATTACAAAAAAAATGAATGACTATAATCATCGGATATTAGCACACACAAAAAACATTGTTGAAGATGAAATGCTAAAATGCCCAGTGCGTCCAATTTAACTGCAAAAGAAGCATGCGATGAGAGTAAGGAGTGCTAGGGATTTTATTATAAAAATAAATATATTATAGTGGTCTATCCAGATGTGCATGGATCACCGTGAGGAGCTATGTGTATGGTGGCCCGTTTTTGTGCTTGGCTTGTTTTGCTCACCTCCACCTGTTGATCCCGACGTTGGAAGATCCCGCGAACCAGGGGTCGAGGATGTACACGCAGCGGACAGTATCCGCCCCCAGCAGAGATTCCTTAAGCGCCGGGTTGTCGTGGAGACGCAAGCCCTTCCTGAACCAGTGGATCGTATTAATGACCATTACTCAACTGGATGAGTCCTTTTTTTCCCTTTTTGTATTTCAAGAACAGTCTTTTTTGTGCTCACTCCACTCTTGCTCAGATTCACTGTTACAATGGTGTCCAAGAAAGAAGAAACTAGGTCACTGGGAATCCAAATTTCTTAAGTGCGTGTGCTATATTAGCTTGTATGCTATTGTAGCTTGTATGCTATTATAGCTTGTATGCTATATTAGCTTGTATGCTATTGTAGCTTGTATGCTATTTTAGCATACAACTCGTTGTTTTCAATGATGCAGTCCAAGTTTGCAATTAACCTTGCTCTAACAGAAGTTTTTCCATTATGTCGAAGAATTTAAAAACCGTTGGCCGATGAACCATTTGGGCACGAGAGCGGCAATGTGACAAGCAACCTGGCGGGCTTTAGGACCCGATTCGCTGACGTGCAGTAACCTCGTTTTGTGTTGTATAACTTATTTTTCCGAATAATGAAAGCTTGTAGAATTACACATGTACAAAAACGCTATTACAGGCCTGCACTCTAGAAACAGTATCTACGTATACTTAAGTAACAGAGTAATTAGCTAGTCTGTATTTGAAGGTAGTTGTTGCTAAAAACGAGCAGAAGATACCGTTGAAAGATCCGACTGCTCCCCACCGTGAATACACGTTACAGGGTAAAGCTGGTTATGTAAAAACCGTTTCTCCGATAATGTCCAAATCGTCGCCGTAAAGCAAACTGAACAAACACAGAGCTGTTAAAAATCCTTTTCTGTTCCGTGTGAGTCGTCTTCTTTACTGTCGATCGGATGTTTTAAGTCAATTTTCGTCCACGAACAGTTGATCAATCTCGTCGCCGTTTCACCCACGGACGTGACTCCGCCAACACAAAGACGTACACAAGCTATGAGCTTTGTGATTGGTCCAGCCCGCTGTGGGCGTTTTCTCAGCATGGTCACGTTTCTGCAGCGTGCGTATTCTCCTTTCCAAATGTCCAAGGAGAGGCGAGACAGATTACATGAAACGTTAACATACTTGTGGTCAAAATAACCTGCAAGTTTAGACTGATGTAAGCACTCCTCCGGTATTTTATTGTAATATACTACAAGTATGATAAGTTAATAACATAAGAATAAAAATATGAATAGTTGTATAATATGTGCAAATACACTTAGAAGATGTACTGTTTGTGTAAAAACGTAAGACTTTAAACAAACCGCCAGCCTGTAGAGCCGACTGGCTTGTTTACCATAAAACAACCCGGATAAGCACATGAAGTCAGGCATGGGCGGCGGTCACGGGTGGTCACGGGTGGGTGTACGTGTCTGTCCGTGTGTCGTCAGAACGCTTGGAGGCGTAGCTGACGCACTTAATAGCAAACCGTTGAATTTGCCCCACTTGCAGACGGAAATCAGTTGTTAAAAGCTGTGATAATAATAATAAAATCTTTTTAAAACCGACCTCCACAGAGCAAAATAGCCACCTTTCTGTTTGCCACTGCCTTTTATTCAATTTGTACTTCGAACTTTGTATCTTATTTATCTTTTCTTATATATTAAGAAAAGTACATTTTCTTATATATCCTTGTGTTCCTTACACGTCTTCTCTTAATGCCATTTTGTGATTTATAAAACACTGTTAATTGAATTGTGTTACGTGTGTTACGTGTGCTGCTGTAACACCGTAATTTTCCATTTTTCTTGGGATCAATAAATATCTATCTATCTATCTATCTATCTATTCCTTGCAATATGTATCCTTATCTATTGAAGTATATATGAGTTAAATTATATTATGATCATTTTTATTGAAAGTAGTAGCAGTTTGTATGTACCACTCTCTACCAATCTATTTTTTTTATTTCTGATGTTTTTCAATGTCTAAATAAGAAATGCGTCACAATATTCTCTTACATAAATGTTTTTGTAATAATGCTATGGGCATACAACGCAGCCTTTAGACTGTGGATGTAGTACCGTCTTTTAGCCACTGGGCGGCAGTATAACACCATGCCATGATAACTTAATGTCAGACAGTCTTGATTATAAGGAATTCTTATGGTGGATGCTGCACTTTTTTTTACACTTTACACTTTGTGAGCCAGTATTTTTCCAGAACCATGGTATTATGGTAATAAGCATAGTATTATAATTATCATTGTTGTTATATTGATAAATTATCAAAATTAGATAGAAGTCCTAGTTTAGTACCAAATGTACAGCCACATAAGAAGAAAATACACAGAGTATAACATTTTTTTTTAGAAAAGAAAAAGAAAAATGCTTTCCAATATTTAGAGATAACACAAGCAAAAAAACCTAATCACATGAATCACTTAAAAAACATATTATTTATTAAATTACCAAATCAAAAAACTTGACTGTGCAGCATGACTAAGAAAGCATGCCTCATTCTGCTTGCAAAATACTAACAATCTATCATCTTGCCGGGAAATTCATGATCCTTTTGCTGTTACCAGGCAACAAGGCCTTAATACGTGAGGACAAACTGAGCACAGTGCATGTAGAGAAGCAGCTGACAGCTGCCCACCTCCACCACTCTCACCTGAGTTAGTCAGCAAGATATGCTGCATTGCATCAAGAACTCATGGCAGACTGCTGGAGACTAACTGACTTGATGTCACTGAGTGGAGGAGGGCATGTTCTGATGGCCACATCTTCTTACATAGAAACTCTAATAGGAAGAGTTATTTATGCAAAATGCATTATTATCATTTAATTGTATTTACAATTTCATTGTTTTCTCTATGGAGTTCATGTAAGAATGATATCTCATCACCTACAGTATCATGCTCAGTCATATGTTGGCGGGTGAATAATTTAACATTCAGTCAAAATAATCTTCCCCGAACTCGTCCGTCATATTAAAAAAAAAGTCTTCCAATGTGTTTCCACGTGGAGGGTAAACAGAGATACTTTGCTCTAAAACATAAATCATGCAGTGTGGCAATGCTGTTGTTTATCGGTTGTCAGCCAAACAATGACACTAAGACACTGGTATGATTTGTGTTTACATTTCTCCCTGTCAATCACTCTGCAAGAGTGGGCGTCATTTCTCTAAACATTTTTTTTTTTAAAGATTTTTTTGGGGCTTTTCCCTTTATTGTGTAGAGACAGTGGACATGAAAGGGGGAGAGATATGGGGGATGACACGCAGCAAAAGGCAACAGGTCGGCCTCAAACCCGGGCCGCTGCAGGACTCAGCCAACACGGGGGAAAACCCCCTTACTGGGTGAGCTAATGGCCACCCCATCATTTCTCTAAACTTGATGAGTTTTTGGGCATGGGTACTGCAGTGTCATGATAAGAATATATGAAAGGGCCTCTGGCATGCCAGGCAGTGTGGACAGATGGTTGGTACAAGGAGAAGCCCAACAGAATGGATGAATCATCGCTTCACCAACTGTTCCTCTCAGGATGTCAGTCTCAGTTGTATTATGGAGAATAAATCGTTCAATAACATCACGATGAAATGATGCTAAACCTGAAACCAGAAGCACTTTCACTTGAAAGTATCACCAGTGGTGGACATGCCTGCAGTTGTTCACTGCAGGCCCCATGTGGATTTCATATTTTTTCCATTCAGAAAAATTACACTTTTCACAACAGAGGTTCATTCAGAGATGTTACAGATGTCAAGTTTAAGTGAAACAGGACATTATTATTAGGCTATTAGCTGAGAACAATGGGAGAAAGTGCACATTCAAGATGGGAAAAATAATTCAAAAGGCACCTGACAATAATGTTCTTAAAATGTGTTTTTCATTGAAGTTATTTCTACTTGAATTGTAGACATACATTGCAGAGGAATCTGATTTTAGGTTGCACTCCTACACCCATAATTTATCCTAACAGAGCTGCTATGAATGATGTAACAAATGTAAAAGTACATAACCTTTGACCTATGAAAAATTAAATATATAAACAAAAAGAACTGCTTATGTCTGTGTCCCAACCATTCATTCTCTTTTAACAGTGAAATCTATTTTCATGTAGTAAAGTAGGCCTATATACAAATGTTTTTATGCTGTCCCTCTCCTGCTGTTATGTGTCATTGGTCCATATTTTGTTCACCCTATCAAGAGCATTCGCATTTCCACCATGTGTTTTCTCAGTGGGAATCCACCTCTCATCCTGCCTCGATCACTTCACTGCAACTGCACACGAGTCCAAATACAGATTGGTTGGCACAGCAGCTTACGTCTATGTCTCTGATTCTGCAGTGATGTTTCACCAGCGCCAGGTAGCCTCTGCTTAAAGGTAGCAGGTAGGTTGTCTGTGTCAGTCAAAGCTGATGGAGATGCGGATTGGCTTGTTTCCGCCCGCGGGGCTCCAGGCTCCACCTCTCCATCAGATTCCTCCCCGTGCTGCGCTTGTTGCAGTGAGCGCGGAGGGTTTGTGCGCTCTCACGTTACGCGTATGAAGTTGTGGTCAAGAGGATATCGAAGACGTACAGCCACTCAGAGAAGTATGAAAGTGCAGGCTCCCCTCGGTCGTTTCACTCTTTAACCTGGGAAATACAATTAAGTCATCGGATAGCGGCTGAGAAAAATCAGGAAAACGAGTTTTGTGGCATTTAACTGAGGGACCAAGCATACCCAACAGTATGCGGTGCAGTTATGGCAGGCAAGGGTAAGACCGTCGTGAGGACGCTGGAGGATTTAACGCTTGATTCTGGTTATGGTGGAGCTGCGGACTCGGTCAGGTCGTCCAGCGTGTCGCTGTGCTGCTCCGACACGCATCAGTCCATCGTGCATGGGGGCAACTGCTGGCATCTGACCGAATCAATGCACAGCAGACAGAACAGTTTGGACACAGTCAACACCGTCCTGGCGGAGGACACGGAGATACTGGAGTGCTCGGGTCAGTGCGCCAAGCTGCCCGAGCTGGAGGACGTGCCATGGAGCCTCGGCGAGGTGGAGGGCGCACTGAGGAAAGACGAGGAGCTGATGGTGGGCAACCCGCCACCGGAGGTCCTAGCCCGGCTGTCGGCTCTCATCAGCCGCGCGCTGGTGAGGGTGGCCCGGGAAGCGCAGCGGCTCAGCCTGCGCTACGCCAAGTGCACCAAGTATGAGATCCAGAGCGCTATCAAGGTGGTGCTCTCATGGACCATCTCTGTCAACTGCATCACGGCGGCTCTCAGCGCCCTGTCCCTCTACAACATGAGCACCGGGGACAAGTTCAGCCGAGGCAAGTCGGTGCGCTGCGGGCTGGTATTCTCCGTGGGGAAGTTCTTCAGGTGGATGGTGGATAGTCGCGTGGCCCTCAGGATCCACGAGCACGCTGCCATATACCTCACCGCCTGCATGGAGAGTCTGTTCAGAGAGGTGTTCAGCCGCGTCTTGCGCAGCGCGCTGGTGGAGAGGGACAACGGGACCCCCAAGTTTACGCTGGAGTCTCTGGAGCAAGCCATCAACAACGACTCGGAGATCTGGGGTCTGCTGCAGCCGTACCAGCACCTCATTTGTGGAAAGAATTCGAGTGGTAAGAAAAAGTTCAAAAGAAAGAAAATACTGGGGATGCCAATCAGTGATTATTTGTTTAAATGTGATTTGCTGAAATATGATTGGACACTTTTTTGTCACCGCCATGTCTTGTCCTGTGTTTTATGTATTCAGTCAAACCCTCACACTGTAAAATCACAAATAAGCCAAATCATATTTAGTTTCCCCCTAAAACAAGTAGGCCTACCACTCAATTCTAACGGCTGTTGATGTTGTTCCAGTAAATATCTAACAAGGCAGAATGGTGACTCAACTGGGAGTGATGAGTCTTAAAGGTCCCATGGCATGAAAATGTCACATTATGAGTTTTTTTTAACATTAATATGCGTCCCCCCAGCCTGACAAAGGTCCACCAGTGGCTAGAAATGGCGTTAGGTGTAAACCAAGCTATAGATGAGAAAATGAAAGCTCAGATGGTCCAATCTGGAATTATGAGGTCATAAGGGGCAAGGTTACCTCCCCTTTCTCTACTTTGCCTGCCCAGAGACTTTGGCCCTCCCATGAGAGAGAGACATCATGGCTTTCAAACGAGCAAAGTGGCAGTTGGTCAGTGCCACACCCCCAGCCTCCACCTTGCCCCCCCTCCCCCCTCCTCATCAATAGCTGTAATTCTGCACCAAGGCTGAATTTTGGGAAAGAGACTTCAGATACAGTATTAGGGGACCACTAAGGTCTACATAAACTCATCCAAAGACTGTTTTTTAAAAACACAAACATATACCTCCATTTCAAGTTGTATTCATTTCTTTTGAGGACATGATATGCTTTAAATAGTATTTTTGATTGATTTCTAAGAGTATTTGATTGAGAAGATACTTTTCGCAGTGCACAAAGTGATAATACGTAGCCCAGTTGGAAAAGTAATATGGCTACAAAGTGTGTAATTATACTGGGATATAACCACTGTTTATCTAGCTGGTGTAATTGCATTCCAAAACAAAAAGACTTGACAGTTTCTTGACTATTTGCTATCCTCAGCTTAGACCTCAAGGCCCACCTCTGAAACAGTCAATCTTGGTTACCAAAGCCCTGGAGCTACTACAGTCAGAATAGGTATTAATTGTTAAAAAACATCAAACATGCTCCATCTTGTATTTCTTTGAAGCTGTTGTGTTCTCAGACTTTCATTAGAGATAAAAGTGTTAGTTTTAATGATTGTTTTGCTTTATGCATGGTGTGTATAAGATGATATAAGATGATACGGGAGTCATGATTTTACAGAAACAGGATTCTGTGTTTTTATTGTGTGCTGGCCTCGTTGGTGGAAATGCTATTACTGTCTCAATTCAGAAGGTGTACGCTGTCAGTGTGGGCTGGCCATCTTATCCAAAGCCCTGAGTTGGCTGAAACTGTGAAGCAGAAGGGACTTGAAATGTTATTTCTTCAACTGAGAGCCAAACATGGCTGCGCAATATTGACCAAAAGGATCTCTTTTTCATATGGTTGCAGCGTGATTGTTTTCTTTCAGCACTTATAAGACAACTTAATAGAGATGGAAAACAAAGATGCATGTGCAAACTGTCTTGTGTGTATGAGCTATCCTCTGTAATTGCACCAGAAAAGATTCTTCCAGAAGCAGTCAGAAGAGAAATGGATCTGAAATAGCCTCCTCAGTGATGACGTGAGTTGAGATTTAATGTTGTGGATGCAGCTTTTTCTCTCACATAACAGGTTCTTTTCTATAATCCAGACTCTTTAGCCTCTGTAATGCACAACTCATACGCCTACATCCCCCAAACCACAGAAATGTCAGTAAGAAATTTAGAGCTAAAGCAATTAGTGGATTAATCTCATGCAAAAAATGGCAAACATTTGGATGATTCATGCTTCTCAAATTTGAATATATTTGCTGCTTTACATCATAGTCAAATGGAAATTTTGTTGCTTTTACAAAAAGAAAATGGCACCTTGTGCATGAAAATGTCACCTCAGAAATTATGATCATAAACTGTGATGATGGACATATTTTACTAAACAATAAATAACTGGTTGATAAACTTGTTTGTTGCAGCACTAAATATATTGAACAAACAATTACTTTCATTATCAATTATTGTTTAGACAATAAAATGTCAAATGTAGATTACAGTTTTCCAGAGCACTAGGTGATGTGTTCAGGTGTCTTAAATTGTTCAGCCAACAGTTCAAAACCTTACGACATTTAATCTACAATGTTTTAAAACAGCAAAAAGCAACAGATTTAAGAAGCTAAGGCCAAAAAATGTTTGTCATTTTTGCCTCTGAAACGATTAATAGAGTATCCAATTAGTTAATGAATCCTTTTTTTGATATACTGACTGATACATCTCTTATCTGGATGTGGGACATTTTATCTCACCCTTTAATCCCCTCATCTGTCTTCATACAGCTCCTCATTTGACAATGACATTTGGCCTGGGTGAAGATGCTGCACACGACTGCTGCTTTGTCTTGAAATTGCAGCTGAGAAACTCGTACTTCTTTGCAGAAAGGATGCAGAGCCAATGCATGCATCCTGCTCCACTCCTACCCATGGAACACATCACTTCCTGATGGTGCAGAGAAGGCTACAATTTGAACTCACAGAAAACAGCATGATGTCATTCTGTGACAGTTAGGAAGGCAAACAATGTGAGGATGTATTTGTCACAATTGGTTTTTATGGCAGCACTGATCACATTTAAAAATGAACAACTCATTAAAATGCCAAAATGTGTCTAAATATTCATAAACATTCACTCATATGTTTGTAAGTCCCCTTTTCTCTTTGTAGTTTTGAGCTTTTGCAACCAAAGCTGACAGTCAGACGTGTGAGATATCAGGGTTGCCCTTATTGGTCTCCTGTCTAAAATTTCACCCAGGTAACAAATGCAGTGCAGCACATAAGGAACAAATCCACGTTGCTCTGCACTCCCACTGACCATACGTGACGTGACAGCCTCTTGTCTCTGACTAATGACAAGAGCAAAATAGCCTTTTTTCACTTGCTGTGTTTTGTTCTGCTGCTGTTTGAACTGCTACAATCTGATCATGTAAAGGATTTCTAACATTTACCGTTATAGTAAAAAGGCAGTGTGTGTGCTGTACTGTATGTCTACATGTAGTTTTGAAAGAGTGATCAATTTATTTTTATTATTAAGTCATGAGAGGCAGGGAGCCTTAAGACTGAAAGAGACAATAGTTTGCAGTTCAGGAAGGGCAGATATGTTTCCATTGTCAAGTCAGGAGGACAATTTCTGTTGTCATTTTGATTCAAAACAACTCATTTTTGATCTGGTACCCATCTGCAGAATGACATTGTATTCATTGTTGATTCATATGGGTGTTGTCTGATTTCCCAACTCTGTTCTTGTTAGCTTATGTCATGTTATGTTATGTTATGTTTAGGCAACTAAATGACTTGGTTACATTTGAGACGGTAACTATGGTCTCTCCTGTTATAGTCTATATCAATAAGGTTCCACTTCCGGGATTGCCCCGTTGTCCTTTTTGGCTGGATTTTTTTTTCCTTTTAAAGATTACTTTTTGGGGTCTTTTCACTTTATTATAGTGACAATGGATAAACATGAAAGGGGGAGAGGGATGGGAGGATTACACGCAGCAAAGGTCCGCAGGTCGGATTCAAACCCGGGCCGCTGCAGGACTCAGCCAACATGTTACCTAACGCTTTCTTTGTGTTGGAATTTAAAACTCCAGTCGATTTAACGTACACATTCCACCAAAACAAGTTCCTTCCCGAGGCAATTTTTGCTCTATTTATGTGTGTTGCACTCAACCTTACAAAAGCAAACAATACATATGCATGGTACAAATCGCCTTGCATAACCTTTGGTGATATATTGGACAAATATTGTTACGTGAAAATGTAGAAGGTGGATACCTCCTGACCCTTCTGCACAAGGATTCACCATGTTTGACTCTTTCTTCCGACAAGTGACGTCAGAGTCAATCAGCTTCCAAACCTGCTGGGGTGATGTTGGAATTTGGGAACCCGAATGACTTAATTGTATCTGAGTATGTCTGTCATTTGTCTTGACCTTCCCCAAGGAACTGAGCCAAGCTCCGCAGGACAGATGATACAACATAATGGAATTGCATAGCCTGCTATAGTAAGTTTATTAAATTAGCAGTGGGGTGTTTGCTCTCCCTCCTTCCTCGCTCTATGTCTTTCACACCATATTTTATTGTGTTCTCTTCTAGTGGGCGGGCTCGGTGTTTGCATATTTATTTTCCACAGTGGTTTTTAATAAGCTCAACTCATAACCACACGATCCTGGCTAAGCCTTTTGTTGTCCATTCTGTTATTATTTTCCGCCTGTCCTACCCCTCCTTGGGGTGGACTCACAGATGAGCTGACAGATTGCTGTCGTTCTGGTTGAGATGCGAGCACCCGGGCAGGCAAGCTGGTTGTGATGAATTTTTATGTCATGGTAATTGCATAAGACGAAGGCTGCACCCACACTTCTCCACCCCGCTTCATTTTCAGCTATGATCAGTGATTGTGAAGTTATGTGAAGTTGTTTACTGGGCCAAGATATTTTTTATGAGCTGCATCCATTTCTAGTTTCCCTCCATGTCAGTGGCTTGTGATAATATTGACTTTCATTTGATATGCTTCTCTGTGATTTCACTGGTAGGGATTCCACAAACACCTATAACTCTGCTCTGGGCAACGGGGAATGAAATGTTGTGGTTTTTATTACTTCCATGTCATTGGAGCGTGGGTAAATCCCCTTCCATTTTCAGAAACTAGGTGAAAGCACTGGGTCAGGATGAGATAATTCAAGGAGTATGAGAGCGTTGAAATGTTGGGAGTGCCGTGCTTGAAGAGAAACCAGGCAAAGTGTCAGCTGGAGGAGGTGGTGGTGAGGGGCCATTGGCGCAGGTCCCTAAGATATAATTATGCTGCTCTCTTTAATTAACGCTTATCTAGTAGTCATAAAGATTAGGAATTAGCAGCGAAAAAACACCAAGGAGAGAACAAAGAACAAAGATAGAGAGAACAAATATAGTATTTCCTCTCAAAGATACCGACCCTTCTTTGCCATGCCTCCTTCCTGAACAGTGCAACAAAGACTGTAGGCCTAAGTCACTCGTCCAATGCCTGCATTGTTAATCAGGAAATCAGCACGAAACACTGCTCATAGATTCCAACAAGACTAGTTTTTTAATGCATGACAGTGTTTGCCATAATGGCTGGGATACAGTAGGCTACATTTGGCTGTTTATCCCATCAAAAAAGGGCAAGATCATTATAAATTATATCCTGACTAGTCTCGCATGAGTCTCCTAATAATTTCCCAAAATGAGACATGTCGAAATAATGAGATAGGCTATATCTAAAAATGACTTAATTAGTATTTAAGAAACTTTCTCAAAATAATGAGTCATTATCTCAAAATAATGAGATAGTATCTTAAAATAATGACTTACTATATTTTGAGAAAGCTTCTCTTTTTTGAGATACCAGCTAAGTCGGTATTTTTGAGATTTTTGATAAGGAGGATTTTTTTTTCATCACATTGGCCGAAATGGGCTTCCGTAAAATTCCGTAACCTAGCTAGCACAAAAAATGAACATTATAAAACGGTTTCCATGGGACCCAAAGTCCACTCCGTTGAAAAAACAAAATGTTGAGGAAACTAAAGAAATATTTAGCGCCGAAACAAGTGCAACAAGTGAGGGAAATCCGCGGAGTTCGGAGCCAGACCGTCAGTACTAGCTAGCTAGCACAATACTGTGGCTGTTGAATCAGGGCCGAATCATTGCTGTTATACAATAACAATGCATTGGATGCACACAGGCTGCATTTTGTTTTTTGCCTGAGTGTGTTGGTTCTCTGCTAGCGATGTGAAAAAGAAGTACTATGTCCAGTGTCTTCTCTCTTGCTGTTTCTTTACCCTTTCCTCTCTCTTTCTTTTTCACACTCTGATCTTGGACAAGTTGGAAGACGTTCTGGCTTTGTTGCATGTAATCAGCTCCATCTGTAGACCCTTGACCCCGTGCTGTGGGTGTGAAACTGATGTGAAGTCGGTACAACAGGTGGCCGATTGATGTTGTAGATGTGTTTGATGAGTTCACCTGAGCTGGGGAGGACTGGAGGAAATCAACGGAAACAATGCTGCAATGTCAAGATGACCTATTTGTACAGTCCCAGGTTTATCAAATACACAACATCCAAGTGATGCCACCGTGAGATTAGATGACATGCATCCTGAAAGTCTGGAGAGTCCCTCGGCTTTTTTGATGTCGACACAACTTATTGTGACAGCGGCTGTCAGAACATACTGTGTTATTTGATGTTATCTGTCAGCAGTACGCAAACTTAATTCAACAGTTATATCCTAGGGACTCATAAAGCATCACTTGATGCTACTTCTGTTTTGAATTTGAACTTTTTGTACTAAATTTATTGAAAAAAGGAGTCTTTGTTTTTGTTTTTCTGTAAATAGAGTCACAATAATGCCAGAGAATGATGTTCACAGTCTCTGTGGTGCCGCAAAAGGTCTGTTTACCCAAATTACAAAACAACATTTTTTCACTAATCCCACATGGTGTCTGGCCATGCAGAAGGTTCTGATTTCACTTTTGATTTCAGATCACAAAGGGCATCGTTTTTTGTAGTTTTTCACTTCTGCTACACTTCAAGTATATTAGAACTAAATGAATCAGGGGTGAAATTAATACTAACTTTTAAATGATTTGTTTGTTACTTTGCTTTAAAGGGACAGCTCATCCAAATTACAAAAAGACATATCTTCTATTTAGCATCGGGATGGGTGGACATGACGATACTGTGAGATGACAGATTTTTAGTTTACTGTCATCCAGATGTGATGTTGTGATATTTTGTCTATAAATGGCTAGTCGTTTAATTTAAAGAAATATATCACAGGCCACTACACTAGGAATTACATTAATGTTGAACAATTTGGGGCTGACAGCAGCTCAGTCCGTAGGGAGTTGGGTTGGGAACCGTATGGTTGTTGGTTCAAGTCCCAGTGCGGACCTAAGTATGGAGTGTGGATTGGTAGCTGGAGAGATGCCAGTTCGTCTCCTGGCTGCCAGGTGCTCTTGAGCAAGGCACAGTATCCCCCCCCCCCCCCCAAGCCGCTCAGGGTGCTGGTCCAGCACTGGCAGCCCACTCACTCTGACATCTCTCCATTTGTGCAATAGGTCCTGAGCGTGTGTGTGTATTTAAGGCCTGTGTGTACTGATTACTAACAAAGCACAGCGTAAAATGTAATTTCCCCACTATTATTACAAAAAGACTCATTTGAGTGCATATGTGTGTGTAATGAGTAACAACAAAATTAATAAAATTCTATTTATTCACTTGTAGTTCAGCAGAAGTAAAAACAAAGTAATTTAAAATCCAAAGTGAGACTTTATTCAGCTGCTGTGATGTTCAATCATGTAGTCTGTGCAGCTGTGAGATTTAGATCAGGCAGTTTACATCTGCGGTGAAAACCACATTATATCTTGTCAGCTATACTTTATGTTTTCCTCCTTGCTAGGTGTCTTTGGGTTTCCTTTGTCACATCACACACTGTTGTTGCACCAGGCCTGTGGTTGTTCTTTGTCCCTTTGTCTTTGATGATGCTTTTTTATGAAGAAACAATTTCTAGGGCTCTGTAGCTCACAAAACTCTTCTTCGTGCTTTAGAAAACAACCCTAGTATTACTATATATTTCTTGCCCAATAAAACCCAGCTGGGCTTGAGCAGTCAATGGAATTCTTTACAATCCGCCCCACTAATATTGAGACTTCTGAGAAATGACTAAAGCTGTAGACTGGTTTTGAAACTCAGTCATTATTATATGAGTCAAGCTGTTGACCGGTTGTGAAATGTTATCTGTAATGCGGATGTCATTCTTAGACAGGGAATGAGGATGTTGGTCTAAAAAAAAAATCACACCCTCTGACACTCTTTTATTGAGTCAGAGATTGTTTTTTTTGTCTTTGTGGGGCTTTTTGTGATTGCTTTTTGAACCAATGGCCAGTGCACAGGCAGCGTCACTTCTAACTCTGTTGCTCATGTGCTTATTGTTCCCATGCTGTCAAAGAGGGGAATTTCTAGCTAGAATAAATGAAGAATTAGCATGGCAAAAGCCTTATGCGGCTACTCATAACAAGATTTGGTCAGATGAGAAATAAAACTGACTACCAACTGATTGCCCTCTTGAGTTTAATGCTTCATTAAATCAATAGCGAGAAAATGCACATTGCAATTTAGGATGCAATCATATCACTTTAACAATATATTTGTTTGGTTTGGTGGCTCATTACTACCCAGCCATTGTGCTTTTGAAATATGCAGCAGGGCAGATGACTTGCACTGTTCCTGCATCATGTGAAGAATCAAGCTATATCTTTTTTTCTATTTTTTACATTTTTCAAAGCCAGTTTTGGACATATTCGTGGCGACAGCATCTAAGCTTCTTCATATTTGTTGCTTTTCAACCAGCCAATATAGCGTTGGTAATGTACAGTTTGCGATGTAAGCCGTCTGTTCCTCTACAACATTCAACACTTAAGAGGGTTTTTAAATGGTAGCTAGGAGCCTAACTAGCCTAGTGTACTAGCCTAGCTTGCTAACATTAGCAGTGATTCCCACTAGACTTTGCTTTTCTTTCATGTCATTTCAACACGTGCTGAGTCATCGGCAGCTCCTGCATTCTCAGAGTTGTGTTTGTTCAGCATTATATAAAGGAGGGAGGCCGACTTAACGGCAAATTACCGGATCACATCAAACGCCACAGTTAGTCCTGTAACCTTAGCACCTTGTCCCTTACAGAGTGCATGATTTAGAGCTCAACATAGATGAAGTAAAGTACATTTTTGTTTTTGCAACAATGCAATGTTAATTGAGTAGACGTTTTTTTCTATACATTCTATATTACATAATTTTTTCTTCTGAACATATAGGTTAGGAAACAATATATCTCCCCCCACTTTCCTTACCCTCCCTCTCTCCTCTAGTCATCCAATCTCTGCCCTTTCATTCTTCAAACTGACATTTCTTCTTCTCTCCAGTAAACCTGGTTTCCTGTAAATTTTACGAGAACCTTCTACAGAAGCAGGAAGTCTTTTATGTCTGTCCCCTATTGACACACAGTCTTTTATGTTTGTGCTTGTGGTAGCTCAGAGCGTCTTCAGTTGACCTCCGCTTGTTTGTAGCTTTGTGTCGACGCCTTCCTGTACGGCTGCACGTCGGCAGGTCACATTTTTGTTCAATGTGAACACTGATGTGAACACTGATAGTCAGCTAACGCCTGCAAGCAGCCTCGATGAGCACAGCTTACTACAAACTATAACATGATTACTTGGCTTCTACCAGTCTGACCCTCATGTTCTAGCACGAGTGATTAAAAGCTTTGCTAAAATCTTTATTTTTTATGATTTAGGCAGAATCCAATCCAGACAAGAACTGCCCCTTTCCTGTTATGTGTTTCTATTTCAGACTTCACATTCATAATCAAGGCAATATCCTTTTTTTGTTAACTTCTATTCAACTTTAATTTAAGTGTGTAGGAGCTGCAGTCAGTTGGTTTTAAAGGATCAGAAAGAGATTAAGAGCTGTTGGATGATTTCATTAAAAAAAAAAATCTCACATGTTTTCAGCTGGAGGCCAGTGGTGGTGGATCCCCTTCACAAGGTTCTAGCCACTGGCTTACTAAGAACACATCATTTGTCAGCCTGCATTGGATTTTGTAATACTTGTGTAATACTTGTTATGTACCAAGAAGAGCTTCTAAATACAGCAGGTCTCCTCTTAAAGCTTATAGGCTGAAAGCAGTAATTCCAGCGGTTTGAAAAGCTGGAATGTTACACTGTTGTAATGTAAGTATTATGTATATATCTTTGTTTAACTTAAGTACCTGTTGATCCGGCCAAGAATACAGCAATTTATACGCAGTAATGCTTAGTAAAACAAGCAAGATAAAGGAACATTTTAATATCCGATTAATAAAGAAATGATTTGAAAATGTGGGATCCACATCTACAGCCTGAAATGTTGCGTTCAAGAGCAGCCTGCAGTATGATGGTGCTACTCTAGAATCAGTCATACACGTCCACACAGGAACAAACTAGTCTATGAGCTTTAAACTGGAAACTAAAATGTGGACTCCAGTACACCAGATCAACAGACTGTACCAACTCTGGTAAGTTTTTATTTTCTCATTGTTTGTTTTAATATAAGCACCCAGGATGCCACAGCAATGTTTATACGTGGGAGGGAGGGTTGCATTCAACTGCATCTTACTGTCTCATTCAGCAAATGTTGAGATTTGCTGAAGTCCATTTGCTAAGTGAACACTGTGAGATGCAATGTAACTGCTAGTAAGTGGACTGAGCTTTGTTACTAGGGGTGGTAGTCACCAGAGGCAACTTTTTTATTGCAATATTCTGTAATATATTTCAAGTTATTACCTATGTCCACAAAAGGAAACTTATCCTATTACTTTATCTTAGAAGATACATTTCTCTGTTTAGTCTCACTTCAATTATATTGCTGCAAAATATATTTGCAGCAGACAAACTGACCAACACATATATAATAATAGATCGATACTTGGCGTCTGTGTATCAACACAGTATTGCCACGGAAAATTTTGCGATGCTTTGCTGTGTTTTAATTTTTTTTCCCCAACCCCTATTTGTTACGTACTAAATATATGGGTTGACATTTTCCATTATTTTTGACATTTTTCAAGCAGGGCTGAATATTATTGTGTTTTCTACTTCCTGTGGAACCCAATCTGGACTTAAATTGTGTTATCATTCTGCAAAGTTATGTTGCTAAATTAAAAAAAAAAAAAAAAAGTATCCTGAAGGATTATAATGAAAATTTAACAACATTTGTCAGAATCTGAAAATATTCCCATTACTATTGTGATTTTCCAGACAGAGCTCCCAATTCAAATTGAGTAGTTTGGGTGATTAATTGATATTGAAAATAATCACCTGGTGCAGCCCACATAGATAGAGCTCCCTGAACATGGTGCATGTCATCGTGTTCACCGAGCCACAGAGTTTCAGTGTTGGTGTGTTAGTATCCTGACAGGACAGGCAGCTACTACTGCATGCCATTACTACTGCATGCCATTACAGCATTTAATTAATGAGGGGTGAGTGTGGGATCAGTTTCTGACTGTTCCCAGGTGGTGATGGGAAATTGGGCTTCTTGCTCTGGGGAGAACCATCTGGTGTCACAGTGACACAAAATAGGCCAATGATAGGGATTCTTGGCATGCTGGGTGCTGCAGTTTAGGTTCAGAGGAATACCCTTTGTGATTAAGACCCACACTTCTACTAAACTTGGACTTGAACACATCCTCCCTCCCCTGCTCTGCTTTGTTTGTCGACTCTACCACTTAATCCTGTCTTGACAAGTGCAAACGCCAACTCGCATTGCCCACAATAACAAAAGGAAGCCAGTTTCTGTGTTGCTTTTAAAGCCCACAGTTACATAAGCTGGTTGTCAATGACTGCTCTCTGAGAAACGGTGACAGTGACACAGTCCCACTACAATATTCCCGACACACTGACTTACTCACAACTTGAATCATGTGAAGATGTAGCAATTTTGTTCACTGCCATTGTGTAGGCAGGAACATGTCCTCCCACTGACATGAAGCATTTCATAACAATTACAGATGGAAGTTGATAAGAAAGCTACAAGCCGAACTTCTGCGGAGCTCTGTCCAGTCAGCTCCCCTTGGTGACTTTTCTTCTCAAACATTTTGTGTTTTTTTGTGCTAAAGATATTTGATGTCATCAGCCTGATATATTTGTCCTCTCCACCACCTGCTATTCTCTTTCTTCATAGTGGAAGTTTTATCAGTATTTTTAAGTGAGAAATTTACAGCATGTACGAGCCTTGAAGATACATAATTACATGAAATCTTGCAGATACAGTAAATTTGGCTTTTTTGTGTGGCAGAAAGTTTTGAACTACCGGGGTAAATGGTAGTGTGTGTGATTAAAAATTTGCCTCCAAAAATATACCTGGACACTGCACGGCATGTAATGAGAAAAAACACTAATATCAATGTTTGAATAGCGCTACTGCTCTTAACATATTGTGTTAAAGTTTTTGTACGTAGCGCTGGAGGTGATAAATGGATCCTTTTGGAGTTTATGTTCAGGTTATTAATCCAAAGCCCAAATGAATTGTGTATAAAGAAAGCAGGGAACTTTTGAGGGAGTGAAAGCGTATTATAAAATCAATAGACAGCAGGATCATCTGAGACTAAATGCAAACTAAAAAGAAGTGCCACTCCACCCTCTTACCAAAAATCAGCTCAGAGGAGTTCAATAGAGCATTTATTTAGTGAAATTGAAAGTGACACCAAAGAATTTGATTGAAAGGAATATGAATTAGTGTGTGTGTCAATATTTTCCCACTGATCACTCCCTCTGTTGCCAAGTTTGGTTCCTATAGATCCCATAGTGTCTCCTAATACATGTGTACACCTGTAGCTTGAAAACAAAATTGCATATTAACAACAAATCATGATTACCCTCTGAGTTTTTTTCATGTATTTACTTTACTGTGCTAACTGACACCTAACTGGTTGAACCTGCTTTGCCTCATCCTGTGGCTGACATGACAGACAAGCAGAGGCACAGCGAAGGTGTACAGTAGACCGGTTGCATCATCACAGCTCCTGCTTACCAAATCCAGATTCATTGCCGGTAACCAGCTTACTGCAGGCGTGCAGATCGACACACAAACCTGTGTGTGGGACACACACACAGGCATTTGTGCCTGTTTGTGTTACAGCACCCGTGGGAGTGTTTGGTGACTACAGCGATAAACCACTCTGCCCCATGTATATTTTAGCTCTTTTCTGAACCTTGAATCAACTCAAACCAATCCCATAAAGGTGTGAGAGTGAGCAACATTTCTTCATTTTGCAAAAATGATCCTACTCTGAAAGCCTCTAACACCACATAGTTCATACTAAAGCTGCAAAAACACACACACACACACACACACACACACACACACACACACACACACACACACACACACACACACACACACACACACACACACACAGGTTATGAGTGCCAGTGAACAATGCTGCATTGTCATTCACCTGTTGCTGTTGCTGCACTCACTGTTTCTGTTAACTGTTTCACAAAGCAGTCTCAGAACATTATCATCATTTCATCACATGTAAATGTAATCACATAACAAAAGCTCCTAATGCATTAAACAGCTTAATCGTGGAGTGCAGCCCCCATCAAGCGACAGATATTTATGCATATCCAATGCCAAGTTTTTTCACACAAGAACTCATACACCTACAGTGAGGAAAATAAGTAGTATGTTAGCAGTTGGATTCTTACTGATTGTATGGGGTGGACAGGTGTCTTTATGCAACGACCTCAAACAGGTGCATCTAATTTAGGATAATAAATGGAGTGGAGGTGGACATTTTGAAGGCAGACTAACATGTCTTTGAGGGTCAGAATTGTAGCTGATAGACAGGTGTTCAAATACTTATTTGCAGCTGTATCAAACAAATAAATAGTAAAAAAAAGCATACATTGTGATTTCTTGATTTTTTTTTTAGATTATGTCTCTCACAGTGGACATGCACCTACGATGACAATTTCAGACCCCTCCATGATTTCTAAGTGAGAACTTGCAAAATAGCAGGGTGTTCAAATACTTATTTTCCTCACTGTATGCTCAGGCACACCTACACAAGGCCACTGCACGATACCGCTCCTGTTTTTACACATTCAAAGTAGGTAATCCTCAGGCTTCGCAGTAGCAGATTTTTCCCACATTTGCAAAACAGACACTCAATCTTATCAGTACCCACAATCAATCATAACGTCCCAGAGGCTGTCTAGTACCGTCATCAAAATTCAGTTTTTTTGTTCTGCTGGTGGGTGGTAGCATCTCTCTGCTTGACCTGCATTTTTCACTGTGAATGCTTGGTTTAAATGCATGAGTCAGGCTGAGTCAATATGACTTTGTATAAAATGCACACTGAATTCAAAAAATATCAAGTACATCTTTCTTCACAAGTGGGTATTCAGTATACAATGATGTAAAACAAGTCATCTGAGCCAAAATGTGGTATTTTCCAATTGACTAATGAAATAATCCACTAATGTTTTTTGAGCAATAATAATTCCCGATATTGAGTTGAAGATCCTTTTTGCAGAGTCCACATTTTGTCTGCTTCTCTTTATCTCCATTAGCTATTTTGTGGTTATTGTAAATGAAATTGGGCTGATATTTTATCAATGTACTTGATATTCTGCCTGGGGTCTTAATGTACCTTTTGTGTCTATTATTCCAGACATCAGTTGACTTCAATTCATTTCTGTTACTGTCTCCTTATATTTCCCTAAAATACTTACATAAAGCCATATTAATAAGTTTTTAGCACTTTGGGGAGCAAGCTGTAAACATAACACTGACACAATATTGTTGCATAAAGTTGATATTGTGGACTCGTTAGTAAACAGTTGCCTGTTTACGCATCCAGCTGACACTGAGGAACATTAGCATTCATTTGGAGTCATGGTTCTGTGCGCCTGAGGAAAGTCCAATATGCATCCTCCTTTTAGCTCTTTTCAACTCCTTTGGGAAATATCTGGCTCTGCTAAATAATCCATTATGTTCAGCTAGGCGCTAACTTAGTCTGTTTGTGGTTTGCTGCAGCGCATGGTAGCTTACAGTGAGTTTATCAGGGTTGCTGCCGCTGGAATATAGGTTGATGAGAGAACCAAAACATTCAATTTCTGGAACAAAGAACAAAAACAATTAGCATTGCCAACCTGACTCATAATCAAAGCTGCAACATACTTAGTCTAAATATTAACCGAACAAAAGCATGAGCTTATGGTCAGTATTAGTCTTCATAAAGTACTCAACAATAAAAAAAATAAAAATCGACCCATTAAAATAAATAATGCAAAATATTTCAAATTTAAAACGGCAGCTTTATATAGTTTTTAAATAGTAAAGGTCTTACTGAATTTAGTTTTGGAGCATTCAGACACTTCGTGGTTGAAAGCGCTCAGGGTAGTTTAGTCATTATCACATGACCTATTGAATTTCAGTCCCGTGACAACAATGGAACCATCCCCATGAATACTGAATGAGAAATTACCAACATCGGCAACCAAGATTACAGGTTTCCCTAAGGTATGCATGTAGCCACATGTAGCAGTGGAAGGATGGTTTAGAAAATAGCAGCAAAAAAAAAAAAATAGGCCTCTAAACCAAAAACTACACATTTGTACATGTTCCATCAGGAATTTGATACGAAATTGGGGAGAAATAACAAGAAAAGGTTTCCCTGACATTAATGCATGTAGCTATGTATCAGTGTATGTAAAATATAAACACTGTAGTAATGTCTGTTAATTGAATGGTATTGAAGCCCAAGTGTTGACTATTTACGTTGACACGTGTATCAGGTGTGATCTAGCATCTACTGCGGATGAAGGCCCCAAGATCTTGCCCAAAGCCCCAAAAAATTTCCATTGCATTTTTTTTGTTGGAAAAAATGATTAATTCTTAAATATTTCTCTTTTGTGTGAATGGCATTGACAGTGTGATTATGCAACTGAAACAACTTTGAAGAGTCTGCCTCAATAATTGTCTACATACTGTACAACACAGAAATGAATGGAAACCAATGAACGCCTGATACGGCAAGAAAGAAATTACACTCAAAATATAAAAACTGTGTAGCATGAGGTGAAAAATAACAGGTATACATGATATGTAGCTCCAGAGCTGAAATACACCGGCCCTTTAAAGACAGACTTTCATGATCAATGGAGCTGAAACTGAAAATGAAATTCATTAAACTGGTTAACTCCGACTGTTTTGAGTTTTGAGAGGTTTTGAGCCTACTTCTTATTTTCAGTAACTGGCTACATAGTTTCATGTCTCAGGGTGACTCAAGATCACTTCCTTTAGTATATATATATATAGTATAGTATTTTTTTTTAAGTGTGAATTTGGCAACAGTTGACAGTTGTCCTTTTTCTTTCCAGTTCTCTCTCTCCCTCTCTGTTGGAAGTCAAGAGCTGTGAAATTGCCTCGGAAATATCAATCATGCCTTCATTTCCTAGGCTAGCCCCCTCCACCCCCCTACCTGCACCCCACCCCTACCCCTGCTTCTGGTTGGCTCGAAAGGGGTTTTCACCCAGGCTGTTCTTTGCTATCGTCTTGAGTACCTTCTCCGCTGCATAAATCCCTGCGTCCTCATGGGGAGGAGAGTGAGGCTGATAGAGTGCCCGGCTATAAGTTGTTGTGCAACATGGTGTTGATATATTTATGTATTTAGAAAGCTTATTCCAGAGGTTACAAAAAAATGACAGAGAAGAGCTATGTGGCAGATAACAGTGATTTCCCCTGCTGGGAGATAGATTGAATGTCCGAATTGTATTTATTTTTTTATTTATAAAATGTATTATTATAAAGAGAAATTGTACGTCAGTGTATATAAACGTTGTAGCATGTGGTAATACATGAATGGCCTATGCTGTGTTTGTATGCCTCGACACAGAGGTGAAAAAGCCCAAATAAATAATCTTTCAAAAACAAAACAAAAATATGTAATCAAACATTTAAAAATAAACATTTAATACATTTGATTGATAAATAATAATGTTAAATATTATAGATATATAATAAAATAAAAACAAAAAATACAAATTATCATAAAGCCTATAATAAATAATTACTAAACATTAAGTGTGCAAACCAATAAAAAAATATTAAAAATGCAAATCAGGAATAAAGAAATACTGATAAAACTACATTTTTTTTCCCAATGTAATACATATAAAATTTAGCATTGTTGCAAGATTATGTAATGTCAAAAGTGATCAATTTAGAGAAAAACGATAAATCTAAGAAAGGAAACAATTTCCAAATGTAGAATCAAGAATGAAAATCCGATTGAACTAGTATTAGAAATACATGAATGAATTATCTATAAAACTTTGTGTTTGCAAGGCCAGGCTATCTGTCTCTTACAGTTTCCTCACTGCGGAGACAAGACAGCGGGCTGACCTGCTCTAAATAATTCCAGTGTTTATAGCGAGCTGTCAGAAAGGTGACACAAGAGACACATAATGTGATCCGACAGAGGAAATTGTATGCAGAAGAGAGTTTACTGTGTGATAGATGGAGGAAAATGGTCCTGCCTGTAGCCTTGCTCCTGCATATATTTTAAAGCTTGGAAATAAATGTGATGTGGTTCCTCCTGTGTCCTTTCACATCACTGCTCAGCTTATAAAACTGTTATGTTTGTCAGCATTTTCTTTGTGTGTAGGGATCTTTAGCATGACAATAAGTCTACGAGACCAGATGTACTTATAGACCAATTTTTGCCTTCATTGTCAGGCTCTCCCAAGTGCCAGACGCTCTTTGTTGCTGTTATTGTGTGTGTTCATCTGTGCGTGAGCCTTTATGCCAACAGATACTGCTCTGTCAGACATTTTGCGGCTGACACCATTAATCACTGAAGTATACACACACAGATACACAAACAGCCTGAGGTGCATTCAAGCAACGAGTCCGCCAGGGGAAATAAGCAAGTTTTCCTCCGTGGAGAAAATAATCAAAGACTCGCCGCCAGTCGCTCAGAAATCGGCTCTGATCACCTTTCTTATGAAACCCAAACATGAAGTATCAAGCAAATGTCTGAATGGTTATGCAGGGGTTTTCTTTTCTTTTTGTCAGTGGAGAAATCTGTTGAACAGGATTAAAAGTCTCAAAGATAGTTCACACTCGAGATGACAGACAACAAAACATCACCTCAAAGGCTCATCAGAAGCATAAATATTGCTTTTGATCTGAAACTGTCTTACTGTGACTGTTTTCTGTTGGATTCATTTTGGCATCAAACCTTTGTTTGACTGTGTATGTGTTAGGGCTGAACAATATTGTGTTTTTGCATCGACATCGTGATGTGCGCATATGCGGTAGTGACATCGCAGGACGTTGCGATCGCGATGTTGACACTAATCCTTTTTTGCTACTTGATGGAAAAGTAAACTTTCACCGTTCTCCTTTTACATGGTTATTACCGGCTAACCCTTCCCCTTTAAGACAGGTAGCCATGTGGCCAATGCGTGTGTGACGTTAGTCCGACGGGGTTTGTCGTGTGTAGAAAAGTACCGTAGGCATCTGCTGCTGAAACAGTGATGTGCATAGTTTTCGGTAGGTAGTCAGTGAAGTTGCAGACGTCAGTGTTTTATGTTTGCTGCAAATACAAACTAAATCACCTGATTAATGCAACATAATCACAACGTCTCCCGGCCATTTCCCCCCGCAGAAAGCTGCTACCAGCCAGGCTAAAGCTAACATAGTTAGCCTAAAGAAACAAGGGGTCCATCCGTCCCAACTAACGTTACGGTTTGGAGCCGCAACACTGGAAGCGTAACACTAATCTACAACAGAAGTCTGTGTCTGATCTAACGTCATTTACACTGATTTAGTTGTTCTTGGATACACAGAGTGTGGCTCCGCTAGTCGACCACAACCTGAAATTTAGAGGAAGCAACATGTAGTCATTGTCATACACTTTAGCCTGGATTGATTATTATATGAATACAATGGTGTCATGCTAGTCAACTAGTTTCCCTCTCCAAAATCCCTTCAGAAGAGTAACGTTAGTCATAGCTTACTTGCTTTGGTGTTTGTAAAGTATTAAAGTTTAACAAAGAATGGTTCACATTAGAAAAGATCCTTTTTCATTTTTATCTTCTATGTAGATGCCATAAAGAAGAAGTACGCTAAAGCCCAATGGCCCAAGACAATAGGCAAATACATAGTCAACCTACGGTAGAAAAGGTACACACCGGTCAAATGATAGTGCTCCAACAGGATTTCAAATCTCTCTTTTGTTCAATCTGAAGTTTGTTCTTTCGGCTGTTGGTTTCAGCTGTTTCTGCTTTTTTGTGTGGTTGCCGAATGACTTTATCTGATTATCACGTCAAAGATTAACACACATACATAATGACAGCTACCAGTATGACACATCATCTCATGATTTTCTTCCATTTTGAACCTCGACCACATGGCAGTCACTGGTCTATCCTGTCATGTGTATTGTGGTGTGGGGAAAGATGTTTACTGAGAGCCAGATAGCTGCTGGTTTTGTTATTGTTCAGGGAATTTCTGAATATCACTGAACACTTGAGGCACTTGTAGAAAGGTCAGTAAGAGTTATACAATTAATATACATGCCCTGATCAGTTCAAGTTTGCGTTATTCGGTTATATACCTGTGGTTGAACTTATGGAACAGATTTGTGAGACATAAAAACTTACAGTGTTATTTGTAAGGATGTACACATCCAACTTGTTTGCTCCTGATATTGAGTTTAAAACCTTAACTGTGGGTTTTAGTCCATACTGAGAACTGAACAGCACGTCTCTTTTGTTTTGCGTTTTGTGTACCACTGTGATCTATACTAAAATATCTAAACAACTATTGGATGGATTGCCATAAAATATATGGTCCCCAGTGGATCCTAAAGTATCCTAATGACTTTGATGATCTGACCTGACTTTGCCTTTAGTGCCATCATGAGGTTTCATTTTTAAGTTTGAGTGTGATGCCATGACTATTGAACAGATTGCCATGGAATTTGTTGCAGACTCAGACATTCACTTTGCTTGCAAATTGCACACATTGTAATAACTGTGGGGATCACTTGCATTTTCTGTAAGCCCATCATCATTTGAAAAATGTCATTTTTCCAATACTTTGATTTATGACCAATTATCTGCAAAACTAATGACATTCCCATCCCCCATCAATTAGCACTGTTTATACTGTTGTGTTGTAAGACAAGCTTCTGAACTAAAGGCTTGCAAGTGTAGTAAATGAGAATATGTCTGTCTCGGTTTGTCACTGTAAACATGTCCAGGGTGTTTCTCTGACTTTTGCCCGGTGCATAGTGTGATAATGCTCTCCTGTGACCCGGTGAAACAATAGGCCTAGTTTTAATTGGAAAGCAGTTCTTACAAATAGCCTCCTGATTTTATTTACAGAATAAAATCTGCTTTGGAGGAGGTAACCATCGCATCTCTCCATGCCTCTAAGCTGCTCTTCAGATCACACAAATTCACGCTCAATGGTGGAAAGTCTCCACCTAATGCCCAAATGGATAGGCTCAAAGAATAACAAACTCCTCGTCGTGTGATCTAATTTGTTAGTGTATGATAATCTTCAGCTGCTAGCCAGCATTCATGAGTCAGCGTTGTGGAGAGCAGTAATTGGGATCAGACTAATGGGGAAAGACTATGCTGAGGTCTAGTTAAGCAGGATGTGGGGCAGCAGGAACATGAGCACCTCAGCATATTCAAGTGTACGTTTAGGGAGCTTACAAACCAACCATTTATAATTAGAATAACTGGAAAAAATAAAGCGAGGTACAGATAACTTTTTTCACTCATTTAGAGTATGTCAGTGTTCGGCCAACACCATCCTGTGCTGGTGCTATACCGTATCTTCTGGACTATAAATTCCATCAGTCAAAAAATGTGTCATGAAGACGAAAAAAAACATACAGTATGTCACATTAATCGAAGACCAAGAACAGACATTTAGCACACAGAACAACAGGCTGAATACGGTAGGTGTCCAGTATGTTCACGTAACACATTAACAGTTATTCAACTATACAATAGCACACAGAACAACTACCGTTACCGTTGACGAGCCTCTCCCGGCAGCACCCATCTGTGGAACCATTCCTCCAGCTCTGGCCATCTTGCTTTAGCCCGCGATTAGCTTCCTTTGTTTTCTTCATTGCAGTAAGAGTGATCTTTTCGCCAGTCCCTCACAAGTTTCTCACTCTCCAAACCTTCTTTCTGCTGCTTGATTACCGTTTTTGGCTGCATATTTTACTACCTGCAGTTTGTAATCTGCAGAATAGGATTTTCTTTTTGGGGGTGTTTTGTTTGTGTTCATTCTTTCTCAGTTGTCTTTCTCGGTTGTCTTGTCTTACCAGCTAGCGACTTGCACTTTGATGCTGAGCAGGTAGTGTACAGTTGCTGCTGTGGCCCAAAACAATGCGATTAGAGAGAAAAAAAAGCTTTGTTTCCCTCAACACTACTCATTTATTTCTAATCTACCTTTTGCCACCAACATGTTTTTAGAGAACATTTACCCAAGAAACACAACTACAGATAGAACATTTCATTTTCAACAAATATGAATTTCCCTTTCTCCACATAGCAGCTGGACCCTGAAATACACGGGGAATAACAATTGTTGAGTTGCACTGATTTTGCTGTCATACACCCACTCAGTCGCCCTCATCAAACCCACATGTTGAGATGAGCAAGCTTGCTGCAGTTGCTATGCTCTTGCTTGCTGTCTGTTGCATTCCCAGCAATGTGTCATGTTCTGGGTGAGACATCACTTGTCAAATGTTGATAAAAGCAAGCTTGGCCAAATCTAACACAGTGCAGTATATAACACAGTTTTAGAAAACATTTATATATCCATCCACTCCTCCAACAGTTTTCTGCTTTTGATTTGGGTAGTAGCCACCAAAACACCCATTCTCCTTAACTGCATCCTCCACTTTCTCCCAAAGTATCTTGAGACATTTCCAAGATGGGATATACAGTATAATTGCTAGGGCTGGATATCGTTAAAAAATGTTCGACAACGGTACCGATACCAATAGCATGACTTTGATACTGGTTCCTAAACAACACTTTTTCGATGCCAATTATATAAAACAAAAAGAAATTACAACATTACTGCATACATTTGCATTCTCATGGCTCACTAGCGCTGATGAGATTTACCCCTAGTTATTGACATTGGGGATTGAATGACGTGGCATTTTTCAATACTCAATATACTTTTGTATCTCTCACTCAGTCGGTGCCCTAAAAGGATCAAATTTGGTACCCAACCCTAATTATCCCACCAGTGTGTTTTGGGTCTGCCCCAGTGTGTCCTCCCAGTTGGACATGCCCAGAAAACCTTCAACATTGAGGCATAGTAATTGATGATGCCCGAAGCCACCTCAACTGGCTTCTTTCAATGTGAAAGACCCAGCAGCTATAGACACTCTTAGAAGAAAACTCTACTTGTGAATTTTTTCTTTTGATTGTATACCCATAGTTTGTGTAGGTCATGGTTAGAATATTAATCCAATATCAAATAGAAAGCATCAACTTCAGGCGCCCTCTTCAAGAAGTCGAGGTATTGTTTGAAGTTTTGCAATACTGGAGTTTCAGTACCAATACCAAAACAGTTATTTCTTTATACATTACTGTGACAAACAAATCATATTTCCTACAGTGCAAAACTTTTTCACTGTTCATGTAATATCATAGGACAAACTTCTTACATGTATCATTGTTTAATGTTGACTTAAAATAAGCATCCATACAGGAACATTGGCCATTATCGTTCATAATGAGCAAATCTACTGTATGTTTTATAGTAAATAAAGAAGTCGAAAGGAAACAAAAATGCTGTTGCTGATACCTAACTGTCCTATTTCCCAGCATCAATGCATGTTAACTCTTCCAAAAAAAAACAAAAAAAAACATTGCATTCGTTTGGTGGATTGATACATCCGAGCTACCTTACATTGAACTTGTGTCTTATTGGGGTCAATTGATGTGCATCAAATGATGTAAGGTTACAGTGATGTTAGAAATCTAGCGACGCATTTTGATGCCAACCCTTTTATAGTTTTTGACAAACACATTTTTGGTCAAGTTTAAATAAGGTATTGAAGTTTGATAGCCTTGAAGGTGTCATTAGGCTAGAAACAAACCAGCTTCTTATGGCGTGCCATCTGAAATGTTTTTAGCTATCTAGCTATTCTTCATGGCCACATTCAAAGGAGAGCTTCACCAAAGAGAGGGGCGAGACGTAATGACTCGTTAAAATAAGAAGACATAGTGTTGATGAAAAGTGAGCTTGTGGGTGACGTTCAAAAGTTGCCTTTTTTCTTACTGAAGCACACCTGGCAAAATACTTCACAAATGGCCATGATTGTCAGATTGTCTGTACGAAAACGTACAGATTTGTTGGATGCAGCCCATCCCCAAGTTCTGAACTCGAACAGGTTTGGGAAAGGGGGGATTTCAGAAGTTGTTAGTACCTTTCAACAGAACTGCCTGTCAAATGGTCTGAGACCTTAATAATTTAGGGTTGTATGAGGGATGTGATGTGGTCAGGAATTTATAGTGTTCAAGCAACAAGACAAGTAAAAATACAAGATGTAAATTGCAAATGTAACTTGTGGTTTGTGCCTTTTTTGATCCTTTTGCAAATCATTTTTCCTGCAGGATTATGAGGTTAGGTAACCGTGCTGTTTTACAACTGAAACTAATTTAATGCACTGATGCATGTTTCCTCTCAATGCCCTATCTGGGCCATAGACAGCTACATCCATCCAACTGCCCCAAATGACCACTGTGGCCTGCTGTGCCCATGTGTTTGTATGGAAGGCTTGTGATTCAGCCACAGATGGGGGTCATGACTTCAGCTGAATGTAAATGGACCAGCAGACAGAAAGGACATGCGTTAGATGACACAGCCCCTCAGCCGATCCTCTTAACCTCCTCTGGGGGGCTCAAAATATGGTGGCTAGTAGGATAGGTGAAGGAAGGCCAGACTTGTTCAGCCTGTTGGTTATGCAGGCTGGGCTTTAAAGTAGGCCAGCTCGTGCCTGGAAGCAGCCGTGCCAAATGAACTTCCTTGGTCGTCTTGTGAGGCGATGTTTTGGAGGAGCCTCCAGGGAGCCGGGACTGTCAAGGCAATGTGATGCACTCGAAATGCAGCAAAAAAGAAAAGTGGCTTGGTGTGGTTCACCAACTGTCTAGTTAACAGTGCAGAAAGCTTATATTTTAAAGAGAGCTGCAGCAGATTTTTTATTTTAGATTTTGATCAAGTGTACGTACATATGTCAATATATACAATAAGGAGAGATCAATTTTTGAGATATGATATTCATGGTGGTTGAGACTTCAGCAATTTAACTATATCTACGTGAAGCTGAATTACATGTAGGTCCATATGAATATAGCAGATAAGCTACGATTACCCCAGAGTCTAGACGCTGGTGGTGGTGTTGGAGGAAACCTGGCAGGTGACTGATAGAAACTCTCAGTTTAATCTCACTGGTCATGGTGGTGATGGGGAGGTGGTGGGTTACACAATACTAGGTCTGAGAGACAGAATGACAGTGATATTTAAAGAGCAGTATCCAAGGAAAGATTATTGGTAAGATATGGTGACTTCAGGATTGTGAATGAAGGGTCTTGGACAAAGATAGCGGCTGTGACAGAAAATTATAATCAGAAGAAACAACAGAAATTCTAAAAATCTAAAGGAATTACAGTTTTAAATGACGAGATGAAGACAATCTGTAATTCTCAGATTAGAGAAGCTCAAACATACAAATGTACACATTTTATTTGTTAAATTATAACAAATATGATAATGATCAAAAATGATCTGTGGGCTCATTACTATAAATGACCCATTGTTAATAATACTATATTGTTTAAGCCTGATTTAATAGAAAACGATGCCCTAAAATTTAGAACATTTGACGCACAAGTGCATATTTTACTGATTTGAGTAATCCTCCTTCAGGGAACACAGCAACTACTGCTTACTTTCGTCATTTTTTGTCAGCCAACCAGCTGATGGGAACACTTCCCTTATAAGAGCAACCAACACCTTTTTATCTTACATTTGGAAAGTAAAGCACAAAGCATTACATGCCCACAGGCAAACAATTCTTAAAAAGGAGAATCTAACGTTTATATTTCCAAATTCTTAAAATAATCGCGGAACTTCTATTGAATTTCAAATGCAGGTGATCTATCAGAGGATTAATCCCTTTAAGACATCAACGCTTTCACACAAATAAAGGATTCCTGCACATTTTCAGCAGATAGAATAGTACAAATCACACACAATCATACACACAATACAGAGACTGCCTAACTTGCAAAAAATGCAGCAAACAGTTCAATAAATAGTACAGGTACAGTACAGTAGCAGGTACACATGAGTGTTTATATCTTTTTGTTCAGAGTTTTGGGAGTTTAAAGCGTGATCCAGATGGCAACATCTGAAATTCAGCCTGTAAGGGATGAAAACTGACAGGATAGATTTAACCCTTTTTAGCATCTGCTTCAGGAACTCGACCCAACACTTATTTAACTGTCATAATCCACCAGGAGAGTCTGGTAACTGTTGTCGTGATGAAATGGCAATAGGTGTTAAACAGTCAGGGAATCCCATGCAGCCACAGATGGCTCTTTGAGTGAAGGCTTCCCTGCAGTATGGGGAAACACAAAGAGAGACTCATTGCATTGATGTATTCACACCCAGACACACTCCACATATGTACTATATCATTCATGCTGATCTGTACTGTGTAGGAGAAAGGGAAGTGGAGAGGTGTTGAGATGACGACAAAATGGGGGGCGTGCAATAATTGCACTGACTGAAGGGGGGACTAATACGGGAAGACAGAGGAGAAGTGAGAAGAGGAAGAAAAAGAAGAGGAGGAGGTGGATGAGGGGGCGGCAAAGGCCCGAGTGGCAGGGGCCCGTTCCCCCTGAGCAGGCCGGGATAATCAGAGCAGGGAAATGAGCCGAGTCCCACGTAGTCCTTGCCAACCGCCCTGGAGCGACCGATGACAAGCCTGATGGATGGCAGCGCACAGTGAGCACACTCCTCTGGGAGCGAGGGAGGAGGCAAAAGGAGGAATGTGAGGAGGGAAAGCAGGGAGCTGCAGGTGGTGGGAGAAGTAACAGGATACCAGAAGATAAAGGCAAGACTGAGGATAAAAGTGGAGGTGAACTAAGTGTTGTTAATGACCACTAAGTGCAAATGTTTACTCCAGGTACACAAGGGACATGTTTGAGATGCATTTATAACGAATATTTCTTGGAGGCAGAGCTGCTCTTTTGGTAGAAACTAGTCTATATTAACGTTGTTACACTTCCGTGATTGCTCTCGTTCTGCTGGAAATCCCGCCGGATGTCACTCTTTTTCTTCTTTTCGGATGTCCGTTACCTTCCTCTTTCTTTGTGTTGTAATTTTAAACTCCGGTCAATTCATGAGGACTGTGGTTACCTGCTTCTCAGATCTCTGCAGGGTAAATCCAGACAGCTAGCCAGACTATCTGCCCAACCTGAGTTTTCTGTTGCATGACTAAAACAGCCTTTGAACGTACAGGTTCCACCAAAACAAGTTCCTTCTTGAGGCATATCGTGCAGTGGCTCCACTCTGCACTTAGAACCGCCCAAGACGACTGTGATTGGTTTAAGGAAATGCCAATAATCGAGAACACGTTTTTCTCCCATCCCAGATTGCTGTGTGGACTAGCCAGACCCTCCTCCGCGGCTCTGTGGAGGAAGATCTGGCAATGCGAGACTAGGTAGAAAACAATCTTATTGATTAAGTTAAGCATCAGTAGCTTGATTACAGCGGGCTGATTCGCGGTCATATCTCCATTGTTTTTAAGCGTGTGGTGTTGTGGTTTTTGGACGGCCGTTTTACTTGTTGGAAAAAAACAAGCAAGAATAAGGATATCATATTCTTGTACCAGAGACTGGAAAATGGCCAGGACTGCACAGGGTTTCCAAATAAATGATCAATAGCCTTCACTTTATTATAATACAGTTAATTAGAAATGATCCTAATTAAAAGATGTGTAGACCGTTTCTTCCTCAACACTTGTACACGCAGTGTGAAGCGTCACATAATTAAGCAACTAAGTCATCCACAACAAACATCTTCGCATATGAGGCTCTTGTGGACATATTTTTATCTGCTTGAGCTCTGTGACATGGGAAATGTCTGATGCCTCATGCTCTTAACTCAACCTTGATGTATAATTTTTATTGCGGCAGATGGCCGCCCACCAAGAGCCAGGGTCTGTCCGATGGTTCTCGCCACTGTCGCCCCAAATGCTTGCTAGTGAGAAATTGTTGGGTCTTTATAAAATATAGAGTGTGGTATAGACCTACTACAACTCCTGTTGTGATTTGACACTATAAATAAAATTGATTTGATCTATTTTACTGCACTACCATGACTGAATTCTGTCCTGCTGCCAAAAAGCAGTTTGTTCAACTGTCTGGAAAATAGACGCGCTAAAGCTCCTTCTCTTTTTCACTCTTACACATCTCTATAAAGCACCACTGGGTCACACTCGGTGAAACATAATGTAAGAGAAGACCGAGTAGACTGTATCAGGGAATCTCAGCCTGAGTTTCCAATTGGCTGGACTGTGTCCCGGCCTGAAGTGTACCTTGTGGGCCCTTTGCTCAGAGATCAGCAGCCAAGAGACATAAACAAGGCAGTAAACACTAAATGCTGGGTGGAGGGGGGTTTTGCCACAAGGGAGAGCTTATTTTTCACTCTCCATGAGAGGTCTGTCCAATCCAAATATATCCTCTCCCCACAAAATCGCACCAATCAGTTCACCTGAAGGTTTAAAGGGATGGGTGGCTATTTAGAATGATATAAATATGTCACCATCAGAGCAGGGTAAAGCTGCAATAAGGAAGGTTTTTATATAAAGATACGCTGGTCTCATTACCTAAATCCGCTATAGTCCCAGCACCAATACTGATCCACCGCAGACAATTGGGAGACATTGTCAATCAAGTATTTGATTAAATGCATTCATTTTTGAACTTCAAGCAAAAATGCAAAATATTTGTTGCTTGCAGCTTTATAATTGTTCCTTTGCAATTTGGACTGTTGGTGTTGCAAAATTAGAATTTTTAATTCATCACCTTGGGCTTGTGGAACTTGTGGATATTTTCCACTTCAACAGGGCTGTAATCAATGTTTTTATACTCAAGGTGGATCAATTGACTGTGTGTAGAGGGATTGCTCGTAGTGATAAACCCACAGAGAATCATCATCTGACTCCGGGTTGGTGGCAGGTGTTTGGCACCCAACTCATACCGCAATGCCAAATAATTTCCTGAGGAGATCGTGGAGCGAGCCCCCCCCAAAAAAAAATTAAAAAAATAGAGTGAATATTGGACTTTGATTCATTATGTGGACAAAAACCCTGAATAGATATTAATGTTGCTCCAAACTGTTGCATGTGTAAATAGGCAATAGTTTGCTGACAAGCTAAGCATCAGTGCTGTGTGGACTGTTGTCCTTGCTGCATGTAGCCAAAAATCGGTTAATGCACAGTTTAAAGATTAATCAGTCACTCCGACAAGCAACCAGTGGAATATTTGATAGTGAATTAATAATTAGTTGCAGCTCTCTTCAATGTGACATTGTCAAGAGCAGCTTTAAGGTCTCCCATTGCGTAGGCCTGTGGATGTGTGATATGTATGTTTGCACGCTCAAATGTGTGTGAAGACACACTAGAAATCATACAGCAGAACATGTGTGTGTGTGTGTGTGTGTGGGAGGGGGGGAGTCTAGTGACATTCAATGCAGCTCATATTGGGTGCATTGGTTGACTCATTTTAGAGTGTGATGCTGATTGCAGATGGAGAGCGCACGAACGGTGAGCGTAGAGGAGCCTGTCACGCTGTAGGGAGGACCACAGGGCTGCACCTCGCCCGTCTCCTCTGAAATGCACGGCAAACGTGCATTGACAGGCTCACTGCTCAGTGATGTCAAAGACAACATGTCAGAGCTGATGAAAAGGGACTGATGAGCATATCGGTGTCATATTTGAATCCAGCGCATAATAGACGCTGATGAATAAAGCCATCAAGGGTTTTAGCTAGAGCCGGCCAATACAGAGAGGTACATTAGCTCATGTCACATATCTAATAAAGTAAACAGTTTCTGACAAAGGAAACTCGATGTGATGCTTTGTCTCTAGGCAGACCCTAGACCCGTGTGGTAAAACTCTGTCTCTTGATACAATTAAATTCTCTGCTTCAGTTATTTTATTATTACTGGCACAGATTGATATCTTTATTATTAATTCACTGCAAATAGTCCATCTAGTCAAGTCACAATTTGTCAATTACTGAGTCAAAGAAGCTTGAATTTTCTAGACTCAAGTGACCTGCCTTCCAAAATTTTGACACTAATTTCGAGAAAAATATTTTTTCTTATTAAAAAGTAAGATGGTTGGGTCTCAATAGAAGAATAAAATAATCTACCCCCTTGTTACAGCTAACTGCTAACATGCTGATGTTTAGCAGGTATAATGTTTACCCAAGGGGGTGAGCCAGCCTCCGCAAAGCGTTCTTACTGTGGAGCCACTTTGATGCTAACAAGCCATCATCCGCCGTTAGCATTCTATTGACTGCCATTCATTTTTGCGTCACTTTGACAGTGATTAACTTTACATCTGAAGTGTTTAAAGACTCTATTTGTCTATTATTTACATAGCAGGGCTCCATAGCAGACATTTAAAAATAAATGTAAAAATAACAATTGTGTCATAACCAAGCGACTTGCTGTTGCATAGTAGACAAATTACAGTACAGCATTAACTCACAGGCAGTTTCAAATTACGTTTAATTACTAATGATAACTAGCAATTTAGTTAGCAATAATTAGCCTGTGCCTATGTTATCTCCTAACAGATACAGTACCTACACTCTCCGTCTCTTCAAGTTTCTAAATGTTTGAGATTTCTCTTGGCACAGCTACAAGAAGACTTACAAGTTTACGACAAGTTGCTCACGTCACATCGGTGTCATCAAGCTCAGTTGGAAGCTGCGCAGTAACGCTCAGCCATCACAGGATCTAATAGGCTTCACCAGTCTCCGTCAAAGTATAATGGCGTCGCTTTGTCCATTTCTTTAACTGTCTATTTGTTTACCATGTTGTCTAAGATTAGCATGATAGCATGCTAAGACCTGCTAATAAGCGCAAATCACGCAGCTGTGAATGATAGGAATGCCATTAGTTTTGCTGGTGAAGACATTTTCTGTTGTGTTGAAATGTAAGATTTCTCAGACAGGCTGAGAGGCCATTGGATAAGCCTCGCCTTACCATATTATGTAAGATATTAATAAAATGTACATTCAGACACATGGAGTATGATGTGAAAGTTCACTCTTACGTTTTTTCAAGCATTGTCTTTCCATTGTCACCACATCTCCATCTTCCTGTGTTCTTAAGCTGCCATGGCAATCAGAGCCAGTTTGTGTGTGTGTGTTTGCATATCCCTGTGTGTCACTTTTTCAAAGTTAAGTCTTGAATTATAGAGAGATGAGACTGCTTACCTTCAGGGAATGCACCAGAAATAGTTTGTGGTGGAGATGCTAGCGCTCCTTGGTACTTTTACAGGTTAAATATAGGGACTGTTTTAAGTTACCTATCAGAGAAATCCAAGGTTTGCATGCAAGGCTGTTTCTGGCAGTTCTGGTGCTTTAGGCCACGGTGTCATTTTTTATGACCAAATCACTTTAGTTTCTTCCAACTTTGTGTAACTTAACATTTACCACATTTGGTAACATGTATGCTCTCAATTAGTATGTTTACATGAACACCAGTATGTCCGTCACTGGTCTTATCCTGATTTTGATCACATTTGGTGTATGTTGAGAAGGAACTGTTAATGCAGAAAATGTGTATGCAAAAAGCATCTCCGTGTGTGTTCCATCTGATTACACCAATAATTGTTATTGTTCGTTAGCTAGCTAGCTTAGTCGACTAAAATGTTGTAACAAGAGTTACACTTAAAGTATATGAATGATTAATATCACAAGCACTGGCTGCTGTAGTACGTGACAAAACTTTGCTTTAGCTAGTTAAAAAGATAGATTTTTTTTACACTCAATTTTAATAATTTTTTTATTTTTAATAGAAAATTATGTTTTTCACTTGTCTGATACTTTGGTACTTTTGGTCGGTTTCAGAGCTCAATAGCAGTGCAATATGTCTCAAGCTACATAGTAAGGATGGCATTAAATTGTTAGTTTGAGCTGCACTTCCAAATAATGTAGTGAAGGTGAAGAGGGCAGCTCACTGGTAAAAGCGGCACCAGGGTGTTTTCGAAGCTAAAAGGCACTTCCTTAAGAATGTGGTGGTCAGTGTAACATGAGAGAATAACCTTTCAGACCAGCAGTTGGACCAAAATGACTGCCTTGCTGCAGGATAAATGTACAAATGTGCAATGGAGATATAAAAATTCAACAACAGCCTTTGCCACCAACCTCAGTCTAGACCCACAAGCTCCAGAGAGCCTTATGAATAAATGAGCGGAGCAAAACGACCCCGTCTGACACATCTAATTCTCTAATTGACCAGAACACGGGCCCCAAGGCCAGTTCTTGAGATGATGTTGCCTCTTTGTTCAGTAATACTCACACCTGATTAAGCATGCATGTGATCTTTACTGTGAATGGCAAGCGCAGCCTTTAGCTGGGTCAGTCCAAGCCGATTTTGACATTTGCTTTTGTTTAAAAAAAAAAAAAACACCAAGTGGTTTAGAAATAGCATGGAAGACATACTTATTTGGGTGGGTAACAAAGATGGGATGATTTTTGTTCTTGCTTCACAGTAGGTGGAAATGATCATGGTAGGTAAAATGAAAGCAGATTAGCTAAAACTACACATAATGCATGATTGCATAGATTAGGAAAATCCAAGTAATACCAAGGCAGCAGTGTCACCTATGCATAATATTTCCTGGACCTGGCATGTAACTTCAGTACTAAGTGTTTTATATAGTCTATGAGTGGTACAGATGGTATTTAGTATTCTGAATGCAGAAAACTCTGCTTCCAGCTGTGTCTACCCTCTATCAAACATGAGACCAACCCGGTTCTGTTAAACTGTGTCGCTGCTATGTATGCTGTGCACTGTATGATTTCCTTGTGTGTTTCTGTGTTAATGGGCTGGTGCCCTTTTTTGCTACTGTGCTTTTTTTTTCTATCTCTCACCACATAATTCAACTCTCACTTTTACTTTCCCCGTTCTCGTCACCATGTGAAACTATAAGTTTTAGCGGTAGCCAAAGTTCCACCACACTGACATAAATCAGAGCCTAATGAGGCTATCTGTATGCTGGTCATGTCATCTGTGAGATTTACTGCAGAGAACATTGACACTGTGACATCTTCAGCATAGCTTGTTGCAACAGTTAAACATAACAAGCACATGAAGGGTCATTTATAAAGTTGTTGTTTTCTTGGCTCTGAGTAGTTCCTCAAGCATGTGATTAGACCACTCAGCTTGGTTCCTTTAGCAGCTTCACTGGCTGACTCGCTGCCTCCAGGTAGGATAGATTCATATTAATGTTGCTAAAATCAACCACGCCTCAGCAGGTGCTACGGTGTTAGTCTAAGGACTCTGAGAAGACGAAAGCAACAATTTGTCTTTTTCTTATATTGGTTGGGGTAAGTTCTCTTATACATGTTGCCCTTGAGAGAAACAAATGCAGAAGCCATAATGGAAAAACAAAACATGAAACAGGCCACAGTGCTGCACTATTACAATTGTCTGTGGACAGTACTCTCTATTGGAGATTTTCCATTGTGCAAATTATATACAAAAATGACAGAAACTGAACTGACAATACATTGTTTGCAAGACCAATAGTCTAAAACCATGTGAGTGGCTGTGTGAGGAATTACTTAGACACAGTGGTGCTATTGGCTAAATGCTAATGCTAGCATGGCAACACACAGTGACAATGCTAACATGCTGTTTAGCACATACATTGTTAGCCCACTATCATAGTTTAATGTCTGTTGGTGCTTGAGGGGATCACCAAAGTAATTGGAATTTATAATCTGAGGACCATGGGTGTCTGCACCAGATTTAATGACAATGCATCCAATAGTTGTTGAGCTATTTTAGTCTGGATTGGAGTGATGAACTGACCAACCAACCATCCAACTAATTAGAGCTTAGAGCCATTTCACTAGTGTGGCTGAAAATGAATCAATTAAATAGCAAAATAAATTAATTCATCATGAAAACAATCACAAATTATGTGAAATAAATGTTATTTTCACTTTAGGGCATGGAGGTATTTTTCTTCTTACTCAACAGCCTCAGACAAAAAATTTTTTTATTAAGGAACTATGAAAACTCTGCAGTCTTGTCCGCTCCTTCTCATTTCCAGATCCACAGGCCTTTAACATGAGTCATGTGCCAGATTATCTCCTCCATCCTCCCCCTGTGCTTCCCGCTCCCCCTTGCTTTTTCCACACAAACCCTTAAGCCATACAGAGGTTTTTGTACCTTGGGGACTGACATCGGCATGTAGGAACGCTGCCAAGCTGGTACAGGAAGATAGGCACACAACGCTGTGCAATTCCCAGTAGATAAGCACACTGAAAGAAAGCAGAGAGGAAGCAGGCGAGTGGTTGAGTCTAGCATACTACAGGGGTCAGTGGCTCGATTATCTACCCTCTCTGAGGCCCTCCATTGTTGCCGAGGGCCCATCTTATCTCCAGGCACTAGATCTCTGACACAAATGAATAATCACACCCCTTATCGCCACGTGGGCTTAATCCATTCCAGGGAAACAGTGCTTCATGGGAACACAGAGAACAGCTTTTTATCTGTGGTGGTTAATTTAGTATGAATGTGTCTATCTGCGTGCATCAGTGGGTGAATGTGTATTAAAAAAGTATACAAAGTAGGTTAGGGAGAATGATGAGCAAGGGGTGGTTTGTTAAGGGAACGGTGAATGGACCTCTGTGTCCTGTGCAGTACCCCACTGTAATCTCCCTTCTGGTCTTTTATTGACTGGCTGTCATTGTGCTCTTCAGCCCTAAAGGACCCCATATGTCACACATCTAGTAGTACAGGACTTGCCAAACTGAACCCTGGCCCAATTGAGTCATCTGCACTCACTGAAGAACTTTAAATGTTTACCGGCTGTGCATAAGCCAAATTGTTTCATAAATATCGCTCATCCTTTTAATTCCACAGACTCCTCTGTAATTGTGATTGCTGCAGTTGCATGGCATCCCACATGACATTGTTTGAAAATACACTAGAGGTCATGTTGGGATACCACCACCTAATTATTCCAGCACAAACATTTGGTGAGGCTGCTTTTGACACTGCACACACCACAGTTCAACACTATTTCTTTTCTGGACCACTTTGACAAGGCACATAAAAAGAGGAAATCATTGTGTTTACTTCCCCAATTGTTCCACTTCAAGGACACAAATCATAGCAAATGGAATAAAGAAAGCAGAAAAAATGAAAGTGACAATGGACAGCCCCAATCATTCACAACAACAAGGCAGTTGGCAATAAGTGAGTTTTTGATTATGTGAGTCATTTACACGAGGGAAATTATCGCTCATACCAAAAGGAAGGCAGAAATATTTTTCAGCTGGCTACTTGACAACAAGTAAGGCCTTTATGTGGTGTTGCTCATCCCTGAAGTGTTGCATCGGTTCCTGTGGGAAATCCGATTTCCTTCCACATGAGTGGACATCCACCAAGGCACTGACCTCGAAATGGCAGTTTGTCCCTGGATGCTGCACTGGGGCTGTTTACTGACTCTTAATATAAAAGTTAAAAATTTAATAAAGCATTAATTTTCTTAATCACTTCATCATGGACACAACAAATCGCCATATGTAAATTAGGCTTCATTCAGCCTGCAGGCAAAACCCATTTGTTTGTTATATCAGATATTTAAGGCAGACTGTCCTCACTGTTACTTGCAAGTGATCAGATCGGGTTTGTGTGTCCAGACATCAGCAACATATCTGCATGGGTTGGTGTTGTAACGACGTAGCTATGCTAATGCCGAAGCTTTCCAACAGGGAAGCATGATAAATGTAGGTCCATCATTTGGCCATCCAAACGGTTGAGCTGTAAGCTCTCGGTGTAGAACTCCTCCGTCAATTTATTTTGGCACATGTGAACGGACTGTTGTTCTCCAATCTGTTCTCTGTAGGGCTCTGCTAGTAGCACCATGCATTCTGTTCTGCACTTCCATCACTCTGGATGTGACATTGTTGTTGTGTGTCAGGTTGCGAGTGACGCAAAAGACACTTTGAAATCTGTTTTGACCTGCCAGAGTGTCCAAACTGTAGAACATCTGTAGAAATCCGATTGGAATCACCTTTCAAAGCACCTCTACATGTGGTTTGGATCTGATTTTGCTGTCCAGAATTCACTAGAAAAATGTTAGCTTCCCTTCACACAAAACAAATGCCTTATCAACTTATATATATTTTTTTAAGATTATTTTTTGGCCATTTTAGGCCTTTATTTTTTTATAGGACAGATGAAGACATGAAAGGGGAGAGAGGGAATGCCATTGACAGCAAAGGGCCCCAGGTTGGAGTTGAACCCACGGCCTTTGCGTTGACGAGTAAGCCTCTATAAATGAGCTCGTACTGTACCGGGTGAATTACCCAGGCGCCTTTATCGACCTATGTTGAGGTTGTCGGGGTTGATGAATTGTTAATCAACATTGACCATGACCGCAATCTTTCCTAACATAACTTTTATTTTTTTGTGATTAGACCTAACCAAATCTTAACTGTACCGGTGTCGGATTACCACTCTTTTTTGTGGTTGTGGAAGGCATTCATAAACTAATTATGAGGCTCTCATAAAAGCTCTCATGGTATGTTATAAAACAGTGACAAAAAATGTTTTTAATTCAGTTTGGAGAACTTGGCTCCACTGCAACATTTCCTCATTAAGCCCTTTACAAATTTTAATAATCTAATATATGACCTCACAAGGAAAGACAAAAAACAAATGTCGGCTTTATTTGAAATTGAAATATAAGCCCTGATGAAAGGAAACTACAGAGAGAGGTGAAGGTATGAATTTGAAAAGCGAAGTGAGAGGAAGAAGCAGTTAGCTGGATTGATAAATCGAATGACGTGAGGGCAAAGTGCCTTGTTGAAGGGGCCTGCTGAGGTGCAGAGTAGATTCTGCCATAATGAAACTATTACCCTCTAAAAAGGACCTGATGTGCCAAAGAAATAAAGCAATTCTGTTGAAAGATAAAGGCCAATTTCACCACAAATCGGCAGTTAACCTGGAAACTGGCTAACATCCACATTGTTCGGTTATTTCTTTGATGGTTTGAAGATAGAACAGAAAAGACTGACAATGATTTAAAGCAGAAATTACATTTGATGTCATGTTGGTAGAATTGTTGAGTTTCTTGTTTAAGAGCTAAATCAACATGTTGTCAACATGTACATTTTCGTAGACACACAGTTTTGATGTTTTTATCACAATTTTCCCAGCGATCGGACATTGCAGCTTCATGTCTACAGCAGATAGTTTATGATTAGATCGTATTTCATGGCTCAGCTGACCCGTTTTTTTGCTCTTTGATGTCACACTAAGACTGGAATTGTTGGATGTGTTTGTTGTATCTTTAAAGAGGTTGGCATTTTTAAAATTACTTTTGATATAATAAAGAAATTACATATAACAAAGGTCACTTTGTGATGCGTGCAGCTTTTATTATCAAACATAGAGTGACAGAGGTCACCGGGCCACGACCTTAAATCTGCAGGGCGGGTATAAACCTCAGCAGTAGGATGTCATTGCTCAACCACAACACGCACAAAATTTCGCTGACCAGGCAAACTATCGACATCGAGCGGCACATAAACACTGAGCCCTGCGGAAACGTTTCCTCATGTATCAGTTTTACACATGAGCAGCTCTCCCATTGCATTTTGCCACTTGCTTTCACTTCACTGAGTAATCACATGCAGTTACAGTCACTTAAACCCCTCGTGTTCTAGTTGCCAAATTACTAAAATGGTATCTTCTCGAGGCTGTGTGTGTGTGTGTGTGTGTGTGTGTAATTGACAGGCTCAAATCACACTGACCAGCAGTGTGACCTGAGGGGAACTACTGCAGGGGTCTATTGTTTGTCTGCTTTCCAGCATGTTCGTTCAGGGTCTTGGGGCAAATCAATAGCAACCATGGTGGAAAAATCAAACTAATGTCGAGTAGGAATGATTGCTAGTGGATGGAAAATGTATTGTTTCTAAAGAGACAGGCATTAATAGTGTTACTTTTATTTATTAAATGTATTCATCTATTTATTACCAACACACTTGCACAAACTTTACAAGCTTATTTTTTTTGTTTTTATAACAGATCTCTTATTGATGTTATAAGTCAACAAACAAACATTAGACCCATTTTTGACACATTTAAGTGAGCAAGATTAGTGCTCATCTGGGGAAAAAGAATCATTAATAAATAAACAAATGTATTGGCAAAATGTACTCAAGTCTTCAGATAAAAGCGAGAAATTATTTAGAGAAAACCCCCCAATTCTAATAATAAAAGTGAGTTTTTTTGTTAGTTTGTCAGGTATGGTTACAGCAATTTAAAACATAATTTATAACAACAAACATAGTTGCACCGTCATACAGTCTATACACACTTATTTATATATATATATGTATTTATCGAGACCATTTTTTGAGTGATGTATTTTTTTTCTGTCAGAGATTGCCAATGTGAGTGAGAGGGGGAGTCCGTGAGGGATTAGTCAACTGGGTGGGTAACGTCATCTAAACTTGGGTGTCTCGCTTTCGTAGTGTCACACTTATTGTTCGCACATGCTTTTTGTGTTTATAGACCTCGGCAGTGCAGAGGTCAGTCTCATTGCCGCGGTGCCGTTCCCTCACTTGCGTGATAGAGGTAGAGACGGCACCTAAACGGCTGCTAAATGTATGACTATTTACCTCATAACAACAAATAGTGCTTGTGTGAGTGTTGTGAGTTCCTCTCTCTCTCTGACTCACTCATCACTCAATCTTTCCCACACTGGCTGTTAGATAGTTAGACACTCCTCTTTCCACGGAAGTGTAGTCACCGTAGATGTGATTGTTATTTAAGTGTAAACAAAAAAAAGAGACAGTGGAGGGAGGGAGAGCCTGTTTGAGGCAGAGGCAATAATACAGTACATTGACAATAATAATACTAATACATTTATGAATGTGCATTTGTTAAGCACCATTCAATTAAAATGTGCCTGTTTTTTTCTCTATTTATCCACGAATTATTATTAAAACAGTTAAAATGGGAGAAATGTGAAACATTGTGTTGCAGGTTGATTTAAGTTGTTTGCCCCTAAATTTTCTGCCTGTGCCCTTTAAATGTTTTCGTAAGGGGCAACAGTGCTCCTAGTAAAAAAAGTTAGTCTGGAGGCCTGCCTTGGCAGTATACCCTCATTAAAATAAAACAGAGAAGTCAGAGTGTTAGAAAAACCTCTCAGTATAAAGCCAAACAATTCACAATCATGTTAACCTTCATAAATGTAGGAGTCTAATGATGCCTAATAATAAACTGGCTATTTTGTAATACTAAATGATGCATCAATTGAACCATAGCAGCAAGACATGTATGTAAATGAAAAGTGGAAAGATTTGGACAAGCTTTTAGGCAAATTTGCAATTTAGCTTTCTAACTTCTGACATGAATACCATCATCTGCTTTTTCTACTAGCATCTTCACTTGATTTGAGTTGTGGCTATACTGTATACATAGCTGTAGATTTCTGCAAAGATTTCGAGGCGATGAACATTACCTTCATTACAGAGTGTGGGAGTACAGTCATGGTTGGTTGGGGTTGTGAGGAAATTGCCATTTATTTAATTTTAAAAAGGAGGCTAAGCAAAGCTTCATGAATCTACTGGTAAGATGGATGTACATTGTTCATGCATATTTTTTTTATTTTTTTAAATTTTGCATTATAAAAGAAGAATTTTAATCTGATTATAGTTTATGGAGAGCGCAGCAGTGTCTTGGCTTTGCAAAATTACCACAGAAACACATTTATGACTCCAAGAGGATAAAACCTCCAAAGAGCTGCTACTCTTAGTCTCTCCATCCCCTTTTCCTTTGCCGATTCCCTTTAAATGTATGGGCCTGTTATGGCTTCTTAATTTGAGACACGGCCAGTCGTCCTGGCGACAGTGCAGAGCCTGTGGAGGAGGCTATTACGTCTCTGCTCTGGGTTTAGAAATGACCCTGTGACATAAGAAAGTCTCATTCCTCTCACCAGAGTCTTCCAAACTTCGGCACTGCAACGAGGTGGCAGAGCTGGCAGTTCATCTACTGCTGCGGCCATCATTTCGATCTCAGCTGAATTACTGCTTTCAAAAGGAAGTTTTTGGAACTTTGCAGATAAAAACGTTCCTAGAAGAGATAGAAAAAAATTACAATATTACTGAGAATAAATATTTTTTAAACAGACTCACATTGCAGTTTAGTATTGCAAAAAATACATTTAACAATATGACTGAATTCTTGGTTTTCAAAAATGAACATTACCTGAAAACAGCGTGTCGTTTTTCTTTTTAGCATCTCACATCACACTTTCAGTCACTATGACAACTACGGTCAGAAACGTTGTGCCAATATATGAACAATTACGTCGCTGTCAACGGGCTTATCTGCTAATGTTAGCTACCGACCGTTACCTTGAAACCATCCATTAAATAGACGGTACCGTAGGGAGGTTACCTGAAACCGGTGATTTAACGTCACCGCTCATTTTACACACAGTTTAACAACAAAACAAAACAATGAGTGAACATTACTAGCTATGTTTTTCATGTTGGTTTTGAGCGGTACGCACCGGTAAAACAGTAGCTAACGCCAGGGGAGGCAGAGGGACCGCAGCGTTCGCTAACGTTACAGCTTCTTGTCTCATCTGGGGTCTGATAAACATTCTTCAAATTCAGTGTCCACAATGCTATTTTCCAATAAACTGTAGCTGGCACATTTCCTGGGGCCCTAGTGCGGATTTCATGCCGCGGCTTTCGTCGCTGTTTGTCACTTTGCCTAAGATTGAGTGACAAGTAGTACTCGCACTTGGGTGCCATGACTTTGCGAGTGATGACGTCACTGTTCCAGTTGCTCGCCTCAAAGGTTAAAAAGAGCAGATGACAGTTTGCTTGAATTCAGCAGAGCAGAAGGCTCTGCAGAGTCGTGTAATTACGACTTTATGGATTTTCATTTAAGCTGTTCGGTGTACATAGTGGAAACCCTGTTGTACGTCTGTCCTATTTTCTGATGCCGTGGCGGCAGAAATTTTACCGTGACGGGCCACTATCAACATAAAGGGAACACTGATCTTATCTTCAGTCATCATCTGTCAGTCTGCTTTAGGGAATAGACTGTCACACGACACACTGGGACATGTTTAATCCCTGTGGTCAAATTGGAGATTTAGACTCAGCATAACCTCACAATATCAGCCTTTGTGTTTCACTGTATACACACTCACACACACATTTCTGTACTACTATTTTCATGAGAACAGTCCTTATCCTACCCATAACCTGGACATAATTGTAAGCTTTAATATTTTTGGCAAAAAACACTTATTCACTGAGAGAAGAGGAGAAGATGGATTTCATGTACACTACATGTATGTTCAGTGAATATGCTGATACAAATACAAATACAAATATGCAGCACGAAGACTAGAAACAAGTGGAAACAGCTAGCCTGGCTATATATATATATATATATATATATCACATTATACCTTGTTTGTTTACTCTTTACAAAAGCCAAAGTATAAAAATGACATGTTGTGGTATTACTGGAGCCGTGGGCTGTGACAATAAGACTCCAACAAGTCACTCTTCTTCCCTTTTGTAAAACGGCAACATGAAACGTCGTTTCACTCTAAGCTTTATGTACGGATTAAAAAAACAAGCTATACAGTGTTAATTAATGAGCTGTGCTATGTGTAGGCATGTATCCATTTCCCCCTGATTTTAGTCTTTATGCTAAGCTAAGTGCTAAGTGGCTGTAGGCTGTAGCCTCATAGCTCACAGTAGAATAGGTAATGAGAGTGCTTGATTTTGTCATCAACAAGAAACCAATATGTTGAACAATCTTTTAACCGTTAAAGCTCTTGAGGACAGCCAATATGTCCCCACTTTCTTTCTTAGTGCGTACAACAATAGACACTCACACACACACACATACACACACACACCCCTCCCTCCCCTTATACACAGTCCTACTCATCACTCACTATTACATCATGCAATTAAACTTGAACATAGCAACTTTGGCTGGGCTTATTTCCAAACAGTGTAATTCAAAATTGATTTCCCTTCAACATGCCAGCATAAAAACAACCCTGTAGATTTTGTGATTAATGTGGCAGAACAGATACCGCCGGTGTCACAGCAGACTTGTTACAGACAATGATCAACCACACGCCCTACCACATGAGATCAGCCGTCATAACCAAATAAGTCTCAGAAGTAATAAATTATGGGTAATTATGAGGTTACTGCAGCCCGTTTAGGGAGCACCTATTCTCTGTTCTCTCTATTTATCAACATTATTAATTATTTTGTTCATGAAGCACAGGTATCTAGTGAAGAACTCAGGGAAACTAATGATTTGGAGGCACAGATACCCTGGAGGAAAAAGAGTCAAAGCTAAATGGTCGGCGCTAGGGGTGTAACGGATCACAAAACTCACATTTCGGATCGGATCACGGTTTGGAGTCACGGATTGGATCTATTTTTGGATTGGTACAAAAAAAGGGGAATTTAAATGATTAACTTTCAACAATAATTACTTTTCCCCCAGTTAATTGCGGTTAAACAACAAAAAAGATGAGAAAACGGTAATTTACAATAACTGAATGCACCACGAGGTTGACAACAGCAGTGACCAAATGCTAATTTGTATCTTTTAGCAACTTAGCTCTTAGCTTTAGCGGCTGTTCATCCCGGTGTTGGAATCCTCTACAGTGAAATGCAGACACACTTTACACCGTTCACAGTTTAGCATGTTAACCGTGCTTAATCCAGCTACTAACTAAAAATAGGATAACGTTACCCAATGCCAAGTGTAACGTTAGTGTTTACTAGTGCGACATGCAGCGATGTTTCTGTTGCCTGTAATGTCGGTTTCGGAGCAGCGCAGACGTTTAAGTGGTACCGAAATGAGACACCAAAATCCGCGTTAGATACCGCTCGTTAAGGCACCAGTGCCAAATAACATGCGCTGTTCACTTGATGTGAACATTTCATTGCCTGTATCTTTTCACAACAACCCTTCATAGAGATTTATCAGCTTACTTTAAGTAAGAGCGACAGTGAAAATGCATTTCACACACACTATTAGAATGGTTAAACTTTGCAACTGATCTGCGGTTCACATGCATTCTGAACCGTGAGTGCTGACCACGGATCAACTACGGTCTGTTACATCGCTAGTTGGAGCCAATGACTCTTTTTCTATCTCAAATACAAACACAGCTACACACAGATGCTGGCACACAGATGCTGGCACACTGTTCAGGTCAAGTTTGATCTGGAAATCTGTGACATATGAGCAACTAGCACATGCCACAAAATCTCTTAACCTGCACTGTACCGTGGACGGCACACTTGGCGTCGCTGTTTACTCCACTGATCAATGTTTTTAAAACTTTAAAGCATTAAATTAAGTTAAAGAAAATAATAAGAAGCCATATCAGTGGACACCAAACTTCAAACAGTGAAATTTTTACCCTGTGATTGCTGTAGCTGTGTCAAAGCAAAAATAGTACTTTATTTATTGCATTTCACACCCTGACCAATTTATAATTACTTATTTCTATATATTTATGTATATAGTTATTTCAAGTATGATTGTATGTGTGATTGATGTGGGTGTGTTTGTGTATTTGAGATGTTTTGTATTTAGCACCTTTTTTGGCTTTTTTTTGCACTTTTCAAATGGAAATAAGAAAAACGCACAGACATATATGTAGAAACAAATTCATATAAAATCCATTTTTTAATTTTTGGCTACTGGATTTTTTGGTAGTAAGCTGAGACATGTGGCTATGGTATTGTGTTGTCTGTATCTCACCAGATGTGTGTTACAGCCGTATATTTTAATAATTTTACAGATGCATGACTTGGACGGAAATAAAAACCTCCATTCTAACCTTTGTAACTATGTGACAGCAAGGCTTAGAATCACCCTGACACTTGATATCACACCCCAGAGGTCCAAAGTATATGCAAGCTGTACCACTTTTAATTTGGTTAAAAGCATGGTTTTTCAAGCGTTTAAGATGTTCTGCCCACTGCAAAACCTCAAAAAAAAAAAAAAAAAAAAAAAAAAAAAATACTCCCCATTTAGACTTCTGTGCAAACAATCTAAGATTTGCATTTTGGTCCAAACCTACACCAGGCACGCATAATGACATTTTTTTTAAAATTATTATTATTTGTCCACCCCACTTATATTAATGAGGATAGGCCATATAACAGGAGCACCTCTCCCTTAATGCAATAGACTTCAACAGCACCACAAACTGCTTTTTAACCTTCATGTAGGGAGGATTTATTGCAGAATTGCTGTATGAGACTGTATTAGTTTTTGCTAGGTGCACCTACCGCCATAAAATGTCAAAAAAATAAGATTTACTCTCAGAAGAATGGTGTAAACCCAAACAAATACCTTCATGGAGGTGCTGCTGTATTTGGAGGTGGATTCTTTCATACTTTTTTTTCATACCCCATTCATACCCCATGAGCTTTTCAAATAGACACCTAGCTACTCAAAACTATTTTTTCAGAACTGAAGAACTGGAGCCATTATTTGGTTATCATGGTTAAAGAAAAGGCAAGACAACTTTATTTGGTACAGCCACTTTTAAAGGTACCCTGTACTGATCTTTGTGATGAGTGGATCTAAGATTCCATCCATCCATCTTCATCCGCTTATCCGGAGTCGGGTCGCGGGGGCAGCAGCTCCAGTAGGGGACCCCAAACTTCCCTTTCCTGAGCCACATCAACCAGCTCCGACTGGGGGATCCCGAGGCGTTCCCAGGCCAGGTTGGAGATATAATCTCTCCACCTAGTCCTGGGTCTTCCCCGAGGCCTCCTCCCAGCTGGACGTGCCTGGAACACCTCCCTAGGGAGGCGCCCAGGAGGCATCCTTACCAGATGCCCGAACTACCTCAACTGGCTCCTTTCGACGCGAAGGAGCAGCGGCTCTACTCCGAGCTCCTCTCGGATGACTGAGCTTCTCACCCTATCTCTAAGGGAGACGCCAGCCACCCTCCTGAGGAAACCCATTTCGGCCGCTTGTACCCTGTACCAAGCGGCCGGATCTAAGATTGTGTTTGTATATTGTATTAAATATCTGTCTATCTTATATGGCCCGTTTCCCACTGGACAGTGATGTAAACATGACACTGCCAGGTAGACACTCTTAAGTTTTCCCTCGTTTCAGATGCATGTCGCCGTTGGTAACTTCTACGACCCTTTGTCGTCTCAGCCACACAGTCCGTCGGCCTTCACTCAAGCTTAGACAAAAAGAAGAAACAATAGAAGTAACAATTGTTATATTGTCACTGGCATGCAAGCTCGTTTCTACAGTTTCCTGTTCCCGGTGCGTTTCTGGTGTTGAAGCAGACCAGAATAAAACCAGAAAGGAATATTCACCCACCGGCAAGGGGAAAGGAGTCTATTGCCTATTTTGTTATGTTTTAAAATAAAAGAAAGGCAGAGAAGAAGAATGCTTGCCAATATAAACAATGTAGGTAAAACAACGCTTATTATTACTTATACTAATGAGGAAAAAAAGAATTCAATATATTTGAAGGACACAAGGGCCCACACAATGTCACATAAGCCAGTCTGTTGACAGTCCACAATCATAAAGGCCCTACATGTTAATGAATAAATTTAAATTAAATAAAATGCATAATTTACTTAAATTGTAGCTTTTATTATTTTTTTCTTTTCCTATTCAAATTTGATCATTCTCCAATTTAGTGCTTCAAATAGATTGTTCTGGCTCATTAATTGGGGCTCATTCTATTCATACACCTCTTGGTAATACACTGTGGATTTATCTTGGCAAGATACATACAGCTGCACTGTAATGAAGTGAGAAAGCACTTACTGACACAAACGGCAAAAGGACAAAGAATTTTACATCCCCATATAATGCAGGAGTAGACAGTGCAAGACGCCCACCGGGGATGGCTCTTTGGCCAGTTCTCACTTATTAGGATGGCTGGCTGAGCATGTAGGAAGAGGACGTTGAGATGGTGGGTGGTGCTGAGCGGATCGAGCCACTTTAGTATTCCTCAGGATAGTTTTTGTCTTTGTGAGTGGGGTCAGGGACAATGTATTGTGTGGACTTCCCTGCTTCAGCATTATGCAGCATTGTTGGAGATCAGCTAGCAACTGAACTTTATTTTTTTGTAAGAAGTTAAAAGGTGATTAAGGATGTAAGTGTGGTTTTAAGTTGGACAAGGACTAATGTGAAGGGCTTTCTTTAGTTCTTGCTAAAGAAAAAGAAGGGTCACGGAAGTATTTTAGAAGCCGTTTCATGTTTATTCTTGCTTTTGTTGTACCCTCAATCTTCTCAATCTCTTTCTCTTTCTTTATGTTTGCTCTCCTTTCAATCATTGTCTCACCCTGTTGAATTTTACCTCCTGGAAATTATCTTACTTTGAATTAAGGAAGGTCAATATTTCTTCTCTTGATTTGGTGAAGGGAGGAAAATTTACAGGGTAGTGCAATCCTAAACCTAGCATCACCCAGAAGAGAGCAGATGGGATTGGTTTAAATGCATGAAAAGCCAAGATAATTCTGGGAATGTAGTGAAAGACAGTAGAGACATTCAGCTAAAAAGTCAGTTAACATTAAAACCTGCAAGTAGGTAAATTAGTCACTACTGCAAGTGTTATATTTACTGATATAAAATACTGAGGCTAAATTCTAATGCAGTCAATAAAAAGATAATGGATAGTGGAAAAAGATAATGTCTGGAGGAAATAATAACAGACATGCTGACCCAGCAAGTGTCTGTGATTAATGTCCCACGTGAGTGAGTGTGACGTTACAACCTTTGGGCAACAGGCAACGATTGCACATGTCCACTGCAACAACACAGATCACGTGATGTCTCTGCTGAACACAGAGACATCACAACATGTGTTTCAGATCAAACATCTGGGGGTAGGAGGTGAACCGGGGGGGTGATGGTGTGAAGAGAAAATGGAGGGAGGTGTGACTCATGTAGAGCACGTGCAGGTGAAGGAGTGAGCTTTAAAAGGATGAAATGAGAAGGACTGACTGAGGTACAAATCAAGAACAAACTCATAATTAGTAGTTCCTGAATAATTCGGACAGAAAGATGATGTACCAAAAGAAGTGTTGGGCATCGAGAACCGGTTCCAACTTGGAGTCATTTCAAAAATTACGATTCCAATTAGAGATGGTCCGATACTGTTTTTTATTCCCGATCGACCTATGCTGATACCTGAACTCGCGTATCGGCCAATACTGAGTACTGATTCAATACCAGTGTGTCATATATTTTATTATGTTTTAACAACTGTATACTACTATCCCTGTATGGATGGAATATGATTTCTATCTTTGTTGTCGGTCTGCCTCAAGTTAAACTCTCAAACAATGAATGCCACAGAACTTTCTTTTATTATCTAATTTGACAGTCAGTTATAACAGAAAAAGAACATAAAATAAACTACTTTAACATAGTTTTTTTTCAGGGCTTTATTATGTGGTATTGGATCGGTGCATAAACTCCAGTTCTTCCCAATACCAGCGTTTTAGGCAGTATCGGCAGTAGCGATACTAGTATTGGTATCAGAACATCTCTAATTCCAATGGTATCGTTTCTTTATTGGAATCTTTTTGGACTCATTTTGAATCTAATAGGTTCCACATTTGACACACACAAAAGTGTGGCTTGTTTTTACGTTGACAACTTAAATTTTCCTCTCATCTGTGAACTAAACATGTGACCCATTTCAACTCCACCCTTCAAAGAATCGCCGTCGGAATCAGATTTGTTAAAATCCAAACGATGCCCAACCCTAAACAGAAGTTGATGAGTTCCTTAAGAGAAAGACTGGAGGACATTTGGAGTTCCTGAGGAAGCTTCAACTTTTGCGTTCTTGTTTGGGTTTTCTGCAGTCCCATGGAGCGTGAGTCCAATATAGAAGGCAAGGCTGCTCAGGGTCCATGTTGTAACAGTCAGCCTCACACTGAGGCAGCAGGCTTTTATCCATGGTGAACTCCAGCTAACAAGCTCAGTTACAGTAGCCACAGCTACAGTACTGTGTGGCCTCAGGTTGATGTATGCCTGTCCTGCTCACAGTAGTGGGAATATTTTGACCTTACAAGTCTTTATTTTTTTTATCACTGTAGAAGTAGTGTATGGCACAGGTAGGGATTTGATATTTCCAGATACAGCTATTCTTTCAGTGCAGATATGTTGGTACTTTAAAGTTACAATCTCAAAGATCTCTTTTTTTTCCTCTATGGTAATTGCAGGTGGGGTTTGGATCTCACTTCCCAGAGATCCAAAAATCCAAAAAATCAAGCCCACATGGACATGAACCTACGTGAACCCACATTTCTGTCCAAGTCCGACCCCTGCCCAAACCACGGCATCAGTTTTATGCCCAAGGACTTTATATATCATGTATTAATGTTAAACATACACGTGGCACACATCTGTGGGTGGCCTTAGTGACTACCTAGACTTTAGGCCAGTAAGCAGTGGGGATTTATAATGGCTAATTATATGTTGGATTCATGTTGACTCTTTAAATTTGGAAAAAGTGTTAAAAAAATTAACAATATTGGACGCCCCCCCTGCATTAACTCTGAGGACCCTTAGGGCCCCCGGACCCCCTGTTGAAGATCACGTCACTAGACCATCAGGGACAGGTCACAGCTCAAAGTTTTTTTTGTGATATGTGTAAACTGACTCTTTTTTCTCAGAGAGAATGTAGAAACATTTACTGGAAAAGAGAAACACAGAGTAAACATCACAATCTCTCGTTCTCTCTCTCTCTCTCTCTCTCTCTCTCACCAATGCTGATCAGCATAAATCAAATTTATTGTGAACACTATACTATCTGTGGCTGTACCATTATCATATCATAGTTGTGGGCTTTGTTACCCTTCCAGACAGTACTCGGTGGAAGAGTGGAGGCTGTCTGAAGGTATTTATACAGTTGGGGTAAAATCTGCCAAATTCACTCATCAGCATCTAGTATAAATCATTTTGTCAGCATGTAGGGTTTGGTAAGGTCAGGCTGTCATTTGTTTAGACTTTAAAAAAGACACAGAATGCCACAAGGGATACACAGACACAGTAACATGTACAGTGGAGGTTTCTCTGGCATCCATACTGGCCCTTATCTCACTTGGTAGGGCAGCAGACCCACAGGAGCCTTGGGTTTTAATCAAGTGGATGACACATTCAGCTTTTATTTAGTTACACAGTGGCAGTTCATTACAAAGTACAGTCCTGTTGTGATTATTTTTACTTGTGTTTGCCTTTGATTAAATAGTCACAGCAGAGAGAGGGAAATCATTAAAGCTCCCACTGGACAGATTGCTCTGGCTGTGCGATTACATGATAAGCATCAACAACAGTGGTGCAGTGGTTAGCACTATCGCCTCACAGCAAGGTTTTCTCCAGCTTCCTCCCACAGTCCGAAGACATGCAGGTGTAAGGTTAATTGTTGACTCTAATTTGCCCGTAGGTGTAAATGGTTGTCTGTCCCAATGTGTCAGCCCCCATGGTGGCGCTATTGGAAAAGTCGAAACAATAACATGCGTTCTAACTTAAATTACATCTACAGCCATTTTAGCCCATTGTAAACCATGTATCACCCTAGTTTTGTAGCAGATAATGAGAAGATGAGTTAAATTCCCACCTCCCATGAGGTACATTTATATTCTGATTATTGCTTTTGTTCACTGGGAATCAAATACAGCATTGGCCAGAACTTCAAGGATATCAGAAGTTTGAAGAATTACTTTTTAATACATTTGAAATTCAATAATATTTCCTGGTTCTTATCTTTTTTTTTACATCAATTTTAAAACGTCACTCCAGTTTCACTGACTCAGCACAAAATACCTCCATGTTAAAGTCTAACATCATTCTGCAAACTTTCCACACTCTTACTTTTGGACTTACTCAAGCGCAAATGGTCGTGTTGAAATGTTCTGTGCTGGATATTCAAAGGTATTCTCTACTCGCAAATGGTCTGAAAATATCAGAGCAGCTAAAATATCTATCATTTTGTTCTTTTTCTCTTTGGTTCAGTTTCTATTATACTGGAGAAAGAGCAGAATATTTTGCACCTCATTGGCTAAATTGAGATGGGAAAAGTTCTGTAGACGGACGTAACCTTCTTCTTATTCTTCCTTTTTTTCACGCTTAGCCATTCCTGACCATGTCATGGTTCAGCTGAACCACACTTTCTACAAGCAAATTTTTTGACTTAGCCTGATTTATTAAAGTGTTTCCATTTGTGCTTAGTATTCAACTCTGCTCTCAGGCCTATCTCCTTGGATACTTGTCTGCATCCGGGGGAGAGTTGAGAAAATGCCATTTTATCTGGGAGATAATTGGACATAGGAACATTGCAGGAAGGATTTTCTACTCACGGTCTGACATGCAGGTTAACGTCTGTTCACATCGGCACTGCTGCACCTTGGCCTGGCATGGACGATCTGACATATCTGTGCCGTTTTTAGTTTTTTTTTTTTATATCCCCATTCAATATGCTCCCCTTACCCTTTTCAGTCAAATGTCTCATTAAAATTCAGGACTGATGAATATTACAAAGTCAGTCAAACATTTGACAATACTGCAGCTCCTAAAATGTGTCTAAGGGAACAGGTGTATTGTTAATATAGAAGCTCTATTCATTGTGATGTTTACAGTACTGAACTGGGATCAGATGTAAGGATACACCAATCTGACTTTTTCAGTGCCAATACAATACCCACGCTTTGGGTATCGGCTGATACCGTATACCGATCCGATACCGGTGCTTAAGTTGTAAGCTGTATGCCTCGCTGTGTGGAAGTGGAAGGCAACATTATGCATACACATTGCTTTCCTAACTTTGTAAAACGAAATGTTACTAATTAATGCAAAGATATGAATTTACAGACATGTTATTTTTTATTAAAATAAATTGTGCACCAGCCACTTGGTAAAACATGTTTAAAATGAACTGGAATTACAGTTCAAGTGTAAGCCTTTGAAATGCATAAACAAATTGGTCAAAAGAATTTATCCCGATCCATCTATTTCCATTATTTTTACCCGAACCAGCGATTTGACTCGGTATCTGCCCAATATCTGATAGCAGATATTATATGCTTTGCGTCACGATTCTATGATTAATCCCCAAAAAAATTCAACAGATTATTAATTAAATAATGACTATAATTATTATTTCGTGCCCTACCTGACTTGCTGACCAACCTGATCCCCATCTGGGTGTGCCAGAAATGTAATTTGGGCCACCAGTCTTAATACAACCCTCATGAATATGTCTTGTTTCCCTAAAAATGACATTTATATAATAATTTGCATCAGCAAGTATGTTTTGTTGGATATGACAACAAGGACATATTTAGATTGAATCCAAAACACAACAAACATGTCTTCTCCTAAACTTGCATTTGACAGTGAGTGTAATACACGACAGGGTCACCTTATTTTGATCTATTGATTCATCAACAGGGACATGATAAAACAAATTATTATCATATTATTTTAGTGAGAACTCATAAATAACTACAAATAACTAATGTTAGGGAAATCTGTTTATGTTTTGTTACGTGTCTCTGGATTTTCTTTTTTAAATATATTTCGGACAATATATCGGAATATCAGATTTTTAATTGACCAAATATTTCTATTGGTATCGGCCTTAAAAATCCTTTATCAGTCGGGCTCTACATGTATGAATGAATTGTGATGTATTTTGTGATGTTGAACAGTCTGGTTATCTGTGTTAAGCTCTGATTGATTTTGCCCTTCTCTTCTCTTTGAAGATATTTTAATGATTTTTTTAATCTTGTGTTTTAAAGACTTAAAATAATTCTGTCGCTTCTGAAGCTCAGTTTCCTTCATGTTGCTCTACAAGCACTAAAACAGTGATTGTTGTAAGCTATTTAAAAGCCGAAACATTCTGCTAATTGGTATACCACCTGCAAAGCCACATTGGGATGTAGTCACTTCAAAGTTCAAGTTCTTTTTCTGGTGGTGGTGTTTTATTCTTTTTTTCTCTCAGAATAACAACTTTACTCCAAAGGTGTCAGTATGAAAAGCGTTAATGAACCTCGACGGTATACCCATCTTTGTAGCACATTTCTCCTCCACTCCCCCACATCATCTGACCATTTGATTGACAGGCCGGCTTTCTTTTATTTCAGTGGGTGGTGTGTTACATAAGTCTGAGAGTTGATGGAGGGATGATTGCCCTGTGTGCTACTTTAGCCTTGGACACGTAAGGGCTAGGAGTAATCCCTTTTAGACATAGGCCAACTCAATATATAGTAAAACATGCCCAATGTTTTTCTTTAACTACTTCAAATATATCAAGGTAGGGCTGATCGATATGGAGAAAAACAAATATCACGATATGCTTGACTAAATACCTTGATGTCGATATTGCGACAATATTGTAGGATTGACAATCTGTGCTTTAACAAAATATTATTTGCACAATACGATTTTTGATAAACAATCTTAAGAAATGTCAATTTAATGACTAAGTGTGTAAAGGCAAATAATACAATAGCTGGAACAGTCTCAGAAAATGACATCACTTTACTCTAATGCAGCCTTTAAAACCAGGAAAAGACAACACTTAACACTTACACATATTACGATATCACAATTTCCATAATCTAAGACAATATTTACAATATCACAATATTGATATAATATCAATGTATTGCCCATCCCTATATCAAGGTCATTATAGAGCTCTGCTTGAGTAAAAATACACAGATTTGGTTCGTTTTTCATGAAACAAGTGAGCACCCACTGAATAAACATGTAGTTATCTCACGCTTTGTGCTTAAACAAATTGTAGCAAGATATAAACCAACATTAAGTACTTTCTTGCTGTGCACAATGGCATCCATTCAGACTCATATAGCTACTGTTGCCACTTCTGTATGTTTCTGGGAATTTGGAGCTTTTAGCCACAATGTGGGATTACATCCTAAAACTTAAAAATACCACTAGGTGGATATTTTATAATGCAGCAAACATTACAATAAATAAATAAATAAATGGAGTACTTCCCCACCAGAAATTTTACTAGTGGCAGTTTGGAAATAAATTATTTCGCAAAAAAAGAACATTTTAAACCAAAAGCAGTTTGACTGGAGCTTTTATCCTCTTGCAAGAGATGAGCCCAGGATAAAGCTACTTTGAGCAAACTCCATTTTTTCACTAAGGAAGAAAATGAGATGTGTTTGACAGCTCTAGAGAAGAGCTAATAGGTGGACTTTGGTTAAAATAAAATAGAAATTGATAAAAATGCAGTTTCCATGGTCAAATATGCACTTTCACACCTAAGAATGTTTTCATTAACTCATTAAAACCGGATGCAATATATGTGTGTACATAAGCAAATTACTCTAGAGAATCTTGGGACATTTAGTTTAGTTAATTTTGTGCCTTTGCTGTAATTACTAGCTATAGCCACAGTTTTAGTTTAATGTGTGTGTGTGGGCCCACACACACACACACACACATAGAGCCCTGTCTGGAGATGGGTTTTGAACAATTCATCCAAATAATTGAATAATTTGTAAAGTTTTTCTTTATATAGTGTGTTCAAAATTCCCTGGAGAGGGGATGGTGGACTAGGACACATAACCTCAGGATTTCTGAAATCCTTGTTTTGGCCCTGCATCCATTTACAATGCATTCACTATAGCAGCCTAGAGAAAACCCAACGAGTACAGTACTAAAAAAGGACTGTTAGAAAAGAAGGAACAAGTGTTATTTGAAACTCTCCATTCGTGCCTATCTTAAAATATCATTACCACTGAAATTAGAAAAAGTGGAATAATTCATTGACATGGTTCGGGCATTTCTTTGTACCGATTATGGACAGTAATAGCTTCCTCAGGGGGCCTTAAATAGAAAACGGAGGCATTCATCAATCCCTAATGCTTATGATATCATTGAATAGACAACCTCCGGGCCGTTTATGTGCCATTCACTCCGAACAATCACTAAGCAAATTCATCTGAATGATTAAAATTATATATCCTTAAAATATAAGTTAACACCTTCCTGTTGATTACCAGAAATATCCATAATTACAGCCGTAATATGAATTGCAATGATCCCACCATGGGAGTGTGTGTGTATTCTCAGCTGGATTTAAGAGTGTAATCCTAATTATCTCTCTCTTTCTTTCCATGCTACTGGACCTCATCTCGCCCTGCTTTCCTCTACAGGTAAGCCTCTTTGTGTTGCACTAACATTGGGCTCAGTGTATTCTCTCACTTTACTTGCAGTGAAACGGTTCAGGCCGCTTGCCAAGCATGAAAACAATTTACCGCAACCTAACAAGTTGTGAAATTGGAATTTGCTCATTTTCCAACTGTATTACAGCCAGTGGATGTGCTGGCTCTCTTTCATTGCTCTGAAGTTGGCAGCATGAAAAGAAAATGTTATTTTGTTGGTATTTTGTGTAACTGATTAGAGGAAACACATCGAAAATCCCTTACTTTTGTTTCCTTTTTAAAAATTCAGTGTGTGTGTGTTTGTGACATCTCTTTACTGGGCTGTAACTAATTATTCCTTTTAGTAGGTTTTGTTCTTTTAACAATTTAGAAAGTGTGATATCTCATTACCATGCCACTTCTTTCCTGCTTGTTGGTTTTTTTAAAATCTCAGGAGGTTTGTTATCTCAAATGCATGCTCCAATAAAGTGCTCCACACTTTTGTTCCTGCTTTAATTAGTTTTAAAAAAACAGGTATTAATGGTTTTTGATAGCCTTATTGTAAAGTTGAGAACATATGCACCTCAACGTACACTTGATAAATGCTTAATAGTGCTGCTAAAACATCACTTAACCATAGTTAACCAGTTATTAATGCTCTTTGTGAGTGATATTGAAAGCATATACCCCTTGAGTAACACTTTTTTTTTTTTTTTAAGATTATTTTTTGGAGCTTTTTCCTTTATTAGTGACAGTGGATAGACAGCCGGTGCAGGACTCAGCCCACATGGGGTAAACACTTACTGGGTGAGCTAGAGGCCGCCCCCTTGAGTAACACTTTAGTTAGCTGTTATTTCCAGGTTAGGCTTATTAGTACATTAACTAATGTTGAAATAGACACCTTGGTTAACTGTTATTAAAGGAGAATTTCGGTCGATTCCAACACATCGCTCTGTTGTTTTGTAAATTTGGAGTGCTGTCAGTAGCGAGAAAACGAAAACAATCAGTGCTGCCTACACCGTGTTATCCTCCTGCTAGCGTTAGCACCCAACAGGCTTAAACAGGGCAAGTTTTAAATGTGTTTTTAGCCTCTTAACATGTTCAGAATGGCATTAAAGTGCCTATCAATGTGCAGTGATTCCTTCTGAGGGAACACAATGAATCTGACTGCAGTAGATGTGACAGAAATGGATGAAAGGTCTGCTAATTCAGCTGTGTGTAGTTCCTGTGTTGTAGTTCCTTTGTACTGCAAGGGGTGCTTCGGGACCGTCTACAAACTACAACACCGAAAAAAGATACAAAATTTTCAAAAAATAAGGATATGCTTATTTTTAAAAGTAAGTGCTGTAGTACAACTAGCAGGAGACAAGTTATAAGTAAGGTAAGTTTGGAGACACTACTTTATTTAAATCATTAAATTGATAGCCTACATATTTTTGTTTTATCTCTTTTCTGTGTTGTAGTTTGTAGACAGTCCCTAAGCTCTAACTGCCGTCTCAACACAGGAACTGAACACAGCTGAATTTGCACAGCTTTCGTGCCTTTCTGTCACATCTACAGCAGTCAGATTCACTGTGTTCACTCAGAAGGAATCCCTTCACATGGGTAGGCACTTTTAATGACATTTTGAACATGTTAAGAGGCTAAAAAATCGTTTAAAACTTGCCCTGTTTAAACCTGTTGGGTGCTAACGCTAGCAGGAGGATAACACAGTGCAGACAGCACCGATTGGTTTCGTCTTTCTCTCTACTGACAGCACTCCAAATTTACAAACAACAGAGCGACGTGTTGGAATTACCGGAATTCTCCTTTAACAGTTACTCAAGGCTTATTACTACATGAACTAATGGTAAAATAGACACCTTAGTTAACTATAATTAACTATTAGTTAAGGCATGAACTAATGGTAAATAATGCATTAATTAATACCTTAGTTAACATGAACAACAATGAGCATTGTTTATAAATGTATATTAGACACCGTATTTTACTGTAATTAACGATGAATTAAAGATTATTGCTTTAATGCATTAAGTATTGCTAATTAATGTACCCTTATTATAAAGTGTTCGCTCTTATCAAAAACCTAGACCTCTTGTGCCCTCTTAATCAGAGATTTCAAACTTCACTGCAATCGCAAAGAGCACATTCCAAGAAAGTGATGCAGGTTGGAGTAAGTTGGAAACAGCTGACTGTGCATTTCTGTTTGGACTCATCAAATCTGTAAGTGCTTGTGGTGCTATGCAGGTCAATTTTGATGCGCACCTGTCTCTTTCTACATAAATATTTCTGCGTGTGAGTATGGGCTGTCTAGCTGCTAAAGCTCTTTGGTATTTTGGAGAAAAGACCTTCACTATGGCTGTACACATTGCATTTGTCAACCAAGAAAATTGTGTATTCACAGCACATTTATCATTGGCAGTGTTCGGTGACCCATGCTTTATTTTATAGGTCCAAAATGTTTCTGTCATTTCTTTGAAGGTTCGGTCAGTCCTAATCAGAAATATAAGAATATAAGTATTGAGAAACATAAAGCTCATATTGAACACACAGGAGCATATACAGCAATAAATGTTGATTATGATGTTAGTAGTATCTGTTTCAAATATTTATTCTCCGGCTGTGTCAGTTGCCTTTCCCCAGTTTGGATTCCCTTTAGCAGTTTTGGATGCTACTGAGTTTTTCATGTATTTGTTTTAATGTGTCTTCCAGGCGGGATTTGAAGCTTTGATCTCGCAGCAACACTGTGTTCTGGCCACCATTTGAAATTATTGCCCACTGAGCGCCAAATGCGAACAGAAATTGGCTTTGGCGAGAAAATAAAATGGGGTCACCGGCTGGTTGGGTGGTCATTTATTTGGGAATTACTGCCAGGCTGAAATCACTGTGTTTTTATGTGCTCTGACTGGCTCAGATGATGTTGGAACAATAATATGACCCTAAAACAACATGACGATGTGACGATAGAACCAAAATGATTAAAAAAAACTGTATCAAATCTCATAGTCTGAAGCCAATAATAGCTGCAATGGTTGTTTTAATCCACATCATCTTTACAGCAGGACAAACAACATATTAAGGGACTTGTCTGTCTTCTACGAGGTGGAATGATGCAGTTTAATGGTCAGTAAAAAAAAATATGTTTGGATGGTAAATTTCTCAGTTTACCTGTCACTGGCAGATGGGCCAGAAAGTAAATTTTGGTTCCAGGCTCAGGCTGTCTGGCATTGTGCCCTGCAACAGGCACAAGCATTAGATGGCTGAAATTAGCATGAGGAATGCAGCAGGGCTATTCATCACAGCAAGAGGCTCTCTGTCATTGTGTAATTACAACTCTGCCAATGTTTGCTCTTCTCACAGATGAAAAGGAAGAAAAGGCACAGATTTTTCAACTTCCCCTTCGTGTTGTAAAATGTTTGTTGTCATGTTCGTCTTCTTTTGCTTTAACATGTCAGTCTTACTTGTGTAGTTTGGCTTGTTAGAGGATGACAAACTTTTGAACTCATGGCTCAAACAAATCCAGTATATGTCTGAAAAGACATCTTTAAAATGTGTCTGACATTAAACAGGACATGCACAAGTCAGTCAAATGCTGGAGAGGATGCTGAGAGTGGAGGATGGGTTAATAGTAAACCATTCTCATGCAGATAGGTAGAATTTTTACAGCTTTTTACAAATTCCTCCTACTTTTGTATATAGGAGGACACTTTTATTGGTCAGATGAAAGTGTAGATGCAGACTCAACATGGGGAGAGAGAGAGATGTACAACATGAAACAAAGGTCTCACAGCTGGAACGTGTGCTGGAACCGTTTGGCTACTAAAATTAAACAGTCATTTTACATGTATACCCTGTTCCAGGTATTTTACATAAGTATGCAGCTTAGAGTGCAATTGGTAATATGTGAGGGGGAGGTTCTTTATTCATTGATATATACAGCAACTGTAGAAGATGATAAATCATACTTGTACTTTGTGTAATGACACAAGCTTGTGCTGTCATAAATAAGCCAACAATTGCAAACTACGCATCTACCCATCATGTCAGGTTTCAGTACGATGAACCGAGGACACCTAAATAATTCATTTTTTTGGCGCCTGTATAGCTCACCTGCTTGAGCAGGCGCCCATATATAAAGGTTTACTCGTCAACACAGCAGCCATGGGTTTGCCTTTGCCCTGCGGCCCCTTGCTTCATGTCATTCCCCTTCTCTCTCCTCTTTCATGTCTTCAGCTGTCCTATGTAAATAAAGGCCTAAAATTCCATCCCAAAAATATCTTTAAATGATTAATTTTTAGTTTAAACTGACGCCTCCTGAAAGCTAAAGAAATACTACCTGTCTGCTTCAAGAAACGTATGAATTTTTTTGTCACTAGAAGAAATGCATTTGTGATTTGTAAGATACAAAGAAATGCTCCAGTTAAGATGCCCTATGCTTGTTTAAATGACTTGTTCTTGCATAGTGCATAAGAGGCTGCTGGTACCACCTGTATCCCAGGTGTGATGGTATTTCAACCAGTGACCTCGGGCCAGCTGGAAAGAAATGGTTGAAATGCTACAGCTCCACAGTATAATATTACAGTAGAAGTAATTTGTTATTCAACCCCAGGGGAACAGAAAAATGGTTAGCGTTTTCCCCCGATGTGAAACGACATTAGAGGATTGAGTTTTGTTCAGCTCACTCCCACTTTTCACCTCTCGTTATTTTCTTTCAGCCTAATCACATTGAAATTGCACAGCTACTGTAGATCTAGGTTTTTATGGGTAGCAGCAGGGAGCTTTTCCTTTTTCTTCCCCTCTTTTTCTTACTTCCTCTCTTCTGGCTATATGTTAAAGTCTCTGCTTATAACCACATGGTAAAATCCTGTTAGTATGCGTGCGGCGGCTGTCCTCTGACTTCCACATTTGCCATTTGAAGGGATATAATTAGCTAATGGAGTGTGTCTGACTCAGGTCAGTTAGTCTGTAGGCAGAGTTCTAGTCAACAGAGAACAGCCCCTAAATTCTATTTAGCCTGAATATAATTTAACTTGATAGACGTTGGCTGGTGTTGTTCTTGCTTGAATAAATGAATGCTAGAGCACACAGAGGAGTAACGGCTATAAATGATACAATGAAGATGTAATTTGCCCTCTTTTTCTAATCTGTATGCACATTTCTATGACAGAAACTGTGAAACAAATCCTCCTGGACACCTTGTTTTTTAATTGCTGCAGAGCTGATATCCCTCACCTGTTCCATCTCAAGATTTACCTGTTTCCCCGCAGTGCAGCTCCACAGACCAAATGTTTTGCACTTGTAAACAAAGTTACATAACATGTCAGGCCGCAACAGTGGGAGCCAAAATTCTGCAGAGCATTTCTAGAGGCATCTCTGAAGCTTGCTCGGTGAATAATTCAGAGCTGCTACCATGAAGATGCATAAGCCGTCTCGCGTGTTCGCTGTCATGTTTCTTTGTGAAGGACAAGGGTATGCTGGCCACCCGGGGGTTCACGGAGAGATCCCCATGCCAAGGTTACACAGGCTTTTTGGCTGTAGAGCAGGCGGACTTAATCAGTTGGATGCTGTTGGATGGCTGCCTTTTGAGGGTCAGTGGACAAAGTCATGCAGGCAACTTCAACTGAAAGCTCCAAGAAATGATTACAAAGTTTATAAAAATGTATCACGATAATGTTTTGTAGAGTCTGTTTGGATGTTGCATGTCTCTCTAAACATTGTGAAATGTTTTATTAGGCTTGTCATGCATTATTTAATCCAATCTTTTCTAGTACATAGATAGTAGGGCTGCACAATTAATCGCAATTTTATCAAAATCGCAATATGCAATATCTAAATAACAGGGGGGGCGCAATATTTGTTATATTGTTAAAGACAAAATACGTATGTGTCAAACCATTCTAAAATAAAGTATTGTGGTGCTGGAGTGACATCCCGTCCGACAAATCGTATCCTTCAGACTAAAGAAAAAAATCGTAGTTAGGTACAGATCCTCGCAAAAAAATCACATTTAAATCTTTAAAAAAAAAAAAGTATTCATTTTTTTCAATGAAAAGGAGAATGATAAAAAAATGATCGTTCCCCCCAATATCGTGAATCATATCGCAATCGCAATATCAGTCATAATAATGAGATATTTTCCTAATATCGTGCAGCCCTAGACGAAAAGATGTTCACTCCTTGTGGGCTGTATTCATATGGCTATTAGTAAATGAAGTAATTAGGGTTTGGGTTATAATCTATTACATTTCAGGCAGACACCACCACTACCAATTAAAACTACTATGTAAATATAGGAAATGCATTAAATTAAGTTAATAAGCCATACATTGTGTCAAAAATAGGGTTTGATTTAATGAAAATCTTAAGCATTGGAATTGAAACCTGCTCGTATTCTCAGCATGTCGGTTGACTTTAAGTACTCAGGAAGAAGCCAGTCTTATCCCAGAATGCCTCTGTGGCCTGGCTGTCTTCCTGCTCCGGGCCGGGCTGTCAGCCTTCCTCACATCAGCCGGGTGAGGCGGGCCGAGCTGAGAGGTCACGGCTGGTCAATTGACTGTCTACATGTCTCCTCTGGACTCCCTCTCATGGCTGTCAGGCAAATAAATTAAGAGGTGTGTGTTTGTGTTAGTGCAGGTGTTGGGGAAGCAGGCTGATGTCTAAACCAGTCTCAACCTTTAATGTCTCCACTTTGACCTTCGACTATGACTTCAAATGTTTAAGTGTCTTTTCATAGAACAAGTGACGGGAAGCCTCTCACTTCTTTTTAGATGTTAAGCTTCCTGACATGTTTCTAGAGGTTTCCTCAAAGTGCCTTTTCTCAATAGTGGTACAGTGATGTGTCTCTGGGCCATACTGTAGCTACCAGTGAGGCCATGTCCTCTGCAAATGTTTTTTCACGACCACACAGCTGAGATTTTGCTGTTGTTTTATTTGGCTCCCCATTAGCTTCAGCGTAAGCTAAAAGCTATTCTTCCTGGGGTGATACAATCTGTCGTGTGACAATACAATTTACGATATCCCATTACACACCATACACACACAGATGTTACTTCACATTTAAAAATACAAATCATATTTGAATTTTACAGATAATGCTATTATTCAAAATAAATTCCATTACGCTATAGGCCTGCACGATGAATTGTTATAAAATTGTGATATTGATTCACCCAGTTCACAATTTAATTTTCAAATCAATTTTTGTTTTGTTTTTGTTTTTAATGACTTTGAAAAGAAGAAAAATTAAAATAAAGTGGAAGTACGTTGAAGGGCACCATTAATTGCACAAATAATGCAAGAAGAAGGAAAATAAAAGGCTAACATTTCTGGATATCTTGTGCCTAAAGTTTAGCTAAGTACTTAACAACTAACCAGCCACCAACACATGAAGGTGCATGTAGTATAAGTTGGAGCAATACTGATATATTGTCTTTTCTGGTTTCAGCCATGCTAATGCCAATGTGGGTTGGTCTGTCAGTCTGTCACTTTTGGTTCAACCGGTAATATCTTAAAGGAGAATTCTGGTCAATTCCAACATGTAGCTCTGTTGTTTGTAAATTTGGAGTGCTGTCAGTAGCGGGAAAAATGAAACCAATCAGTGCTGCCTACACCGTGTTAACCTCCTGCTAAAGTTAGCACCCAACAGGCTTAAACAGGGCAAGTTTTAAACATGTTTTTGAACATGTTTAAAATGTCATTACAGTTCCTACCCCTGTGTGATGGCTAGGCACTTGTAATGACAAGGGAACCCAGCGAATCTGACTGCAGTAGATGTGACAGAAAGGCATAAAAGTTGTGTAAATCCATACCTCTGTTTGTGTCTGTTCAGGAGAGCAGAGTGGCCGGCTGTAGCAGGACAAAAGTTGAAATCCAACAGAATTCTCCTTTAACATCTACTGGATGGATCGGCACAATGTTTTGTACAGACCTGCATGGTCCTCGGAGGATGAATCCTACTGACTTTTGTTCCCCTGGCTTTTCCTCTAGCACCAGCAGCAGGTTGACAGTTTGATATTTCCAATACTTTTGTTTATGATCAAGTACCTGCAAATCTAATGACATTCCCATCATCCTCAGCTATAGTTCGTGTTTACTGCTAATGTAAAAAAAAACAACCTAAGATTTGACAGCATTTGGCTCAGAGCACTAGTGTCTTAAGTAATCTTTCACAGAGACCCATGGGTATATTCTCTTATGTTTATTTTAGATTTACTGAAAATGTGCAGCTTAATCTTAATATTTACAGCAATAACCATGGGTCGCAAGTGTTATTGTTTTGTATAAAGGAAAAAAAAATGTTTTCCCTTTTCCTATGACCTCAAACTGTTCAGTTCAACAATGAATTTTAAATTTGACTTAAACCACCCACACACCGCTATATCACCAATGAGCCTCTGGTCTTAAATCCTGGTTACCAGAGTTGTTTTTAAATAGTAACTTTTCACCCCCTGAACATCTTGGTTTGCTGACATCCAGGTTTAAAGTCTCTGCTTGCTGCCGGTGTAGTCCAGGACCTGCGGGTCCACAGAAACCATTAGGGCTGGACCGATATGTTTGATCCTTTCACGATACATGGGTGCTGATTCCATCTGCACTGCGATTTCCATTTATTGGGATTCTTAAGTATTGCGATTTTCTTTTCCTTCTTTAACAAAAACAAAAGTTGAATAATGAACTTCTAGAGACAATACATCATGAGACATTTCTAAAAACAATTTTTTTTCTAAGATGAATGCACAGAAGATGAGATGAATCAGCCTGTCTGACATTTATTTCATTTGTAAAGAAGTACAGATGGATTCTCTGCATTTTTTGTTGTTGTTGCTGCTGGAAACGGATATAATGTAGTCGCCCTCAGCGGTACCATATAAACAGAAAATATTTAGGTGAATCATTTCTAGGGAAAAGAACTGATTTTAAAAAGCGTTGCAAAAAAATTCCAATACTTACGATTTTTTTCTCCCCCCACCCTTAGAAACAATGCTGTCCTGGGGGGAAGTTAATTCTTTTGGGTCCAAGTCAAGGTACAAATCTTCATGAGCAAATTAGATGTACATTTCAGGCTCTGCAAGATCTGCCTGTCTTGTTCTGGGATTTAATCAAGTCAAAACTTGTATGTTTATGCTCTAGTTTTGGGTCAAGTGAAGTCTTAAGGGAGTCAGGGCGAAAAATAAGTCAAGTCTCACAGCGGCCAAATGTCTCTAAATCAAGTCGGAAGGCACCACTTTTATTTTTGAGTCTAAATCTCATGTCTATAGCTCTGTTGTTTATGTTCAGGACTGGTTTTGTTCCCAAAAAAAGTCAGTCAGTGTGTTAGTAACAAGAGCATTTATCTCATGGGATTGTATTTCTGACCACGTCTGTAAAAAGAGAATACATTTTAAAGCCAGAAATAACACTGAATTACTGAAACATAAGTGCTCAACAAATGCTTTTAGCCATATAGCAACAGATGAAACAAATCTAATGTGCCAGATATTTTTTTTTATGTATTCCACTTAGATTTCCCACCCTGACAGACAAATGTATCCTGCAGATTTACATTTATTAGTGCACTGAATATATTATTCAATATGAGGTATATATTAAGATTTATTTTCGTAACAAGACCTATCCCTCGTCCTTCGATGACATGAATGTATCTCTTTTCCTGTCCAATCTCTTTAATTTTCCTCTGTTGCCAAGGCAGTTTCTTTTTACTGTTCAGACAAGTGATCCTACAGATAAAGCAGCACAGAGATAAAAGATCAATTGGAGTGAAGCGCTGCTGCAGGGGCTGAATTAGAATATGTCGCAGTCCCCCCCCCACGCCCCCCCACCCCTGTTTCCACTTCACAGCCCATCATCTGACACACACGCAGAGAGACAGATCGAAAAAATCTGAGAAACAATCAAGTTCAAGAAGAAAGAAAGGAACTCATTTCCTTTACTCCCTCTCTGTGTGTGTGGTGTGTGTGTGTGTGTGTGTGTGTGTGTGTGTATTTGTTTGTTGGCAGTGCAGTGAGTGCCTGACATCGCTAGAATGTTTTTTTTAGACTGGCGAGGGATCATGCTGTATTTCTGTGGCAGTGAATTAGGCGGCTGTGGCGCGTCCAGCAGAGGTATTAATCAGGAATGGTTGTCCCTGTTGGCTTCACTGAGTCAGGGTTGACTCTCGTGAAGGGGATCAATTGAGCCGTGACTCACGAGGTTGTGTGTGTGTGTGTCAGTGTTTAGGGAGTCGTCGCAGCTTGACTTGTGGATTTAGGGAGGGAGCAGCAACAACTCTTTGGAGGAAAGCTGTTGGGGATAGCCGAGATAATTGAGGCTTAGCAAAGAGATTTGAATTCACTCTTAAGATTTTCATTTTGATTTTTTTGAAATATGCCTCTGTCAAGCCCTTATATTGATCTGGAAAGGAGAGGAGGAGGACAGTGAACAATGGCCTATTTGAAAAGGCAATCCTAGAATCAGTGTGCTGCCAGCCACCTTTTTACCTGACTTAATGGATTATTTAAAGGCATGTTTGGAAAGCGCAGTGTTTCTCAGCCATTTGCTGGATACCTATCCCTGTTCATTCACCATAAGCACAGTACTGTGTAGGTTATTGGTGATCCACCGTTACCAGATTGTCACAACTAAAACACAAGCACAGCATTGCAGAGGAACGCAAGCATTTTTGGGCCCAAAATGTAACTTAATTCAATATATCACTCTCAAATACGCTGACGCTATGCCCAGTTTAATTCTCCAGACAGGAAGTGGAAAAGTATTGGTGCCAAATTTCACTGCAAATACTGTAACACTACATTTTGCATCACTCAGAGTTGTACTGTGTAGTTGGATGCTTTAATCATATTGGGACTTAAATGGGCGCTTACATGTGTTTACATGTGGACAGATGTATAAACACCCTTTAAAAACAGTTGTATAATACAATAAATACATAGGAAATTAGTATAGAGAAAGAAAATGATTAAATAAAATAACAGAAAAAGCAAAGAGACAATGTATAAAACAGATAAATAGAAACATGTCTGGAACATTTCTAGTAGTGCAGGTTTAAATGATACAAGACATCAAGAACAATATGTAAACAAATCAAAGAAAGACCACTAATTATATACTTGTTTTCTTCATCATCAACTTCGGGAGACTCGGATGAAGCTGAGAAGGATTAAACACAGGGTTTCCACACCGTGGTATAATGATATTTTAATGAAAACCGTAACTGTTATCGTGAACTTTCTTATCGGGGTTTACCATTACACCGGTAATTGTTACATCCCTAGTCACAATACAATATTATTGCATTTTTAAACATCTTCAGCGATACATTACAACTTTTTACCTGTTTTCCAACTTCAAATTTTTCCCAATTTCAAATGATGTCCCCAAAAGGACACTTTGTCAACATCTGTTTTATCTAAAAAGATACATTTCTCTGTTTGTTCATCTCACTTTAATTTAATTTCTGTAAAAGACAAACTAACCAACGCATACTGTATATAATAATAGATTGATGCTTGGCGTCTGTGTATCAATTCAGTATTGCCATGGAAAATATCACGATACTATGCTGTATCCATTCCCCCCCCACCAATGTTAAGGTTTGGTTAAATTTAGGCTTCTATGACCACAATTTCACCACTGGGACCTCCACACCCTCACTTTTTGCTTTTTTCACTGTTTAACACAATATTTCCAACATTGCCACCGAATGGAATCATTGATGTAAATATGAGCATAATTATTCATTATCACCTTGCCTTCCAGTCTGCAATTATCCTAAGCTCGACCCGACGGCAGTGACTGGAGCTTCGCTGACAAACGTGTGAAAAATAATCTCAACAGCCACTGTAATGATGGGTTAGGCAGGAAGGGTTGATTATTGATCGTGTGTGGGTTGTGATGGCAAAAATCATTCAGCCTATCAAGCCAGAGTGGACACTGCTCGGAGGAAAACATGCATCGATCTCACTGTGCCGACCCTACTCTGAAATATTATCTGTAAATCACAGCTTCTGATACAGAAACCCTTTAAATAGCAATCGCCTACAGAGTTATAACTGTTTTAGAATAGTTAGACAGAAAAGTTTTACAAGTTAGCAAAAGGTTTTTCAATTATTTCCATGCAAGTGTTGGACACGACTCTTTTTAATGAGCTTTAGTCTAGTTCAATTACTCCATCACAGCTTTGGTTTTCAGCGCGAGCCCTGGCGTAAGCTGTAATTTCAGTCGAACTGTGCGGGGCTCTAACAAAAACATCTCTTACAGTTTTTGATCAGCAGTTCAATTAGAACACAAATAAAGAGCCTGATTATAATGAAGATGCTCTCAAGCTTTCACACTTTCGTTTCAGAGACATTTTTGAACACTTTTGGTTAAAGAAACTGGCAGAGATGCAAAACTAAACCATCATGGTTAGCTGAATGTAGCTCAGATGCATATACACACAGGATGGTAATATATTGGATGTAGTTCCATTTGCATTAGGTGGCTGGGTATCACTGAAACTATTTTAACTAGTCTAGCATTTAGTTGGATTTTTGTGTCTTGCAATGCTGTTTCAGAGACAAACATACTGCACATGGTAATGTATATACCATGCAGATATACTCTCAAAAATCGTTCAGGTGTTTTACGTAAGTTCAGCATTGAACTGTATGTTTTTTTATGATAAAATATTTCCCTCTGAAATGTAGAGGACAAAACATAAAATAGCAAAAAAAGTTAGTCTTGAGAACTTATGGTCTTATGTCCTAATTCCATGTGTCAACATACAAACACTTTGTAAAAAATCTTGAAGCAGGTTTCCAGGTTCTTCCCTAAAACAAATAAAATCCTTTCATATCGTTTTCATTTTAGTCTGTAATTGAGTCCTTGGACTTTTATTTTCATTTAACAAGTGAACATATCTGCAGTGATTTGGGAACCACAGAGTATATTTTAACTTCTTTCAAATTAAAATCAACTTGTTTCATGTATTGTTGAAAATGAGGTTGCATTTTTGTGGATTTTAGTGATTTTAGTGTTTTACAATGCTTTTTCTTTTACCGCGCTGGCATATTTTCTCACTTGTTTTAAGAAAATATGTTTTTAAAGAACTCCATTACAGACAGATGATTGATTAATAAGAAGGAGTTCTTTTGAAGGAAGCATCACCTCAGCACATATGATCCCCTAACAGAGCAGTTGTATTACCGGAGCAGTGGCAGAGGTGAAAGCGTGATCTTTTTAATCCTGAGCTGCCCTGGCATCATTGGCTGTCAGCCAGACTTATAGTCCAGGTTTATGGGGGGTATCCCTGCGCGTTGGCGGGCCCCCAGCTCTCTTCCCGCCTGTATGCCTTAGATCAGCCTGGGTCTTTATGAGCTGTCTCTGCCCTGTCTACCTCCCTTAATCTCACAGCAGCTATTAACAGGGGACACTCTGGCTCCAGCTTTGCCTTGCAACACTGCTGTCTAATCCTGCTGCTGCTGTTTGGAGGGGTGAGGCAGACTGCTGACACACCGCTCAGTGAGAGGGAGAGATGGAGAGAGGGTCACTGAGTCTTCTAAAAAAGAAGAAATCAGTTTTTAATGAAAAACACACTTTGTATATGCACTTAGTGTTAATAACGAACTGCTTCAAAGTATTTGAATTATAGAGTATAAGGCTACAATAATAGCAAAACACTGGCAAAATGTTCTTGTTGTACTCTATAAATTTCAATTCAATTCAATTTCAATTTATTTATAGTATCAATTCACAACAAGAGTTATCTCAAGACACTTTACAGATAGAGTAGGTCTAGACCACACTCCAGAATTCACAAGGACCCAACAGTGTCCTCCAGAGCAAGCAACAGTGCGACAGTGGCGAGGAAAAACTTCCTTTTAGGCAGAAACCTCGGTCAGAGTACAAATGTCTGCAAAACTGGAGCCGCTGCATTATTGACGCTTTTAGCGGCAAAGCCTTTTTATTCTTCTTCTGTAGGTCAGAAGAAACTTAAAACTAAGCCTTAAAATGTCGAAACAATTATGTCCCACATAAGTGATTTTTTTGATGTTGCTGTATTTGGAGCCCTCTATGCATGTGGCACTGTGTGTGTGTGCACATGGTTTGCACAGCGTAATGAGAAAAGCCCCCCTAATCGGATTATTATACAAATGCACGCCGGTGAAAACAGAGCTTAGTAATTAGCAGAATCTTTAGCAGAATTCAATGGTCTATTAAATCTCCTTGTCAGTCTGTCTGACTGCGTGTGTGTGTCATAGAGAGATAGCTGAAAGCAGATGGCAAAAAAGTTACTTTGCAAGCTAAAAAATATATTTCATTTGTTTTAAGGCTGCGACTAACAACTTTTTTCATTGCACAAAATTACAGTTGCATCTCGATTCACGTGCCGAGCACAGTGGCCTTGCATGAGAGCTCAATGTACTTCACCCAACAAAATACATGCAAATACACAACAGATAACACAAGTACAAACAGAAACACTGCAAGTTGTACAGAAAATAAGTTTAGCAGGGGACACTAAAAACTAATGAGGCATGCAAGTTGTTGCCGGGGTTGTGGCTAATGGAGTTTGCAGGCTGATACAGGCTCTGTACAGACGTTAATAGCAAAATAGAAGGGGTTGCAGACATCTGCACTAACATCTGAGTCATGCAATCCAGGTTTTACAATTGAAATAAAATGGCAAGTCAGGATCGTCAACTTCAATGTGTTCTGTAGTTGGTTGTGTTGTGTGTTGTGGAATTGGTGAAGATTCTCCTCTCTTCCTCCTTCCTTAGTTCTTTTTGCATGTGGGTTCATAAGTTGCAGGGAGCCCCACTAATACTAGTCAACGTTGTACATATATATACAACAGTTGTAAATATCTAAACTGTTTAGTAGATGAATATTCTGATTTGTGAAATAAATATTGTAATAGTATTAGATATGGAAGTGTGTAATGGCTTGCAATACTTGGTCTAGAGGAGCTAGAGGAGCACAGTAGTGTGTTAGAGGGGGTGAGCAGTGGAAAGAGGGTCAGAGTATGTATCTGTGAGTAAAGTTCTTCCTGTTTCAATAAAGAGATGATTACTTGGTGAGTCAGATAATTGATGACGTTCGTAGGCACAGTATATCCTCAGGCAAGTGTGCACCAATGATGTCTCACGCAAAGCTCACACTTGGAGCCTTTTTTGACAAGAAAAAGTTGACTAGGGCGCCTTTGTAGTAAAAAAAGAAGAAGTTGGCAGCGTTTTGGTTCCAAAAAGCAGCCGAGAGCATCTTTTGTTGCTAAAACAACAGTTATTGCTACAGTATCTATCCCCCCTCATATTTTAAAAGGTTGGAATTGGCTAGTCTTTGGTATTTTTCCTAAATTTTCAATTAATTATTAGTTGTTTCACTACCGATAATAAACGTATTTAATAAACTTTACGTTAAATCATAATAAACAAAGAGAACTGTTCTCTGTTTGTCCTATAAAGGTCATAAATTGATACTAGAGTAGCCTGCTAACTTGTTTATTGCTGCAAATAATAAAATTCAGAAGAGGGGAAAAGAGCATCAGTCTAAACAAAAATCACCTGTAGAGTGTTTGATGGTAATTTATTTTTGCTTTAGAACGTCAATATGAGACAATAGTAAATTAAACTTTATTTCTCTCTGTCGACTGTCAATGACAAATTCAAGTACAAAACATTTGGTCTCTACTACTACTACTACTACTACTACTACTACTACTACTCTAACTACTGCCAGAAAACGCTTGGTTACGTTGTAACCTTGGTTCTCTGAGGGAAGAGACACTCTCTCTCCACCGTATGTATGGAATAGGTAACAGGAGAGGAAGCCAGTTATCTGAGTTTGTGGCAAAACCTTTCAGTGCTCGGTTTTCATTTCTTAACTTTCGATTGAATAACGGACTATTTTTCCAGTCTTATTTCTTCATTGTACCTTTCTGTAAAATATTGTTAAAATCTCATCTTGTGAGCTGGGTGTCTCTTCACACCCCCAATAATTTAGCTTGTTGTTAAATGTGTTGCTTTACTGAAGGTCTCTTGATGCCAGTGTGTGTCCACTGGGTAATACACAGAACCAGTTTTAATCAGCGGGCTTCCCAGAACAACACTCTCTCTTGAAAAATGAAAAATCAGCAGGATGTCATTGCGAGGCACCGAGGTACGGGCCTGTCTCATTTTCTTTTTGAGTGTTCCACACATACTGCGCTCGCTCCTATGGGTTTGTTATCACACTCTGTTATTCCGCGCCTGTCACCCCAACTGTTAATTATTTGTGGTTAATAACCACCCCCATAGGCTTAATTTTGTCCCTGACATTTCATTAGCCAATATCAGATGCCTTCATTAGTTTTCTGGAATCCCAATTCAGGATATTAAGTTAGATGACATTCACGTTCACTCTAAAGTTTATCTGATGAACCTTATAAATTGTAAATCATGTAATATTTCACCTACTGGAAGTGTAATTTCAGGTAAAAGTTGTGTTGCTTACTACATATTTATTCTCTGCAATGTGATTTTCTGTTTCGATAGCAAGACTGATAACATCTGGAGGGATTTTGTGGCTATGCTGAAGGCTGTTATACTGCCCATTGACTGTTCATCATCTGGATGAGCCCTGGGGAAGAGACAAAGAAGTAAAGTCTTACTCAATGTGAGAAATCTGCTGCATTGCTCAGTTAATCTTTTGTACTAAAGTCAACTCCAACTTTTAGGGTGGTTGGCCCTTTTGTTGACTTATGCAACATCTGAGAGGTTTGTTATTTTGTAACTCAAGTGAGAGATGACTGGACTGGAGTAGCGCCTACAAGACAGATGCGAACAGATTTTTTGTCTGGCTAATAGAATACAGTACACACCATGACTTGATTTTTATCAGGATATCTGAACTGTAGCCCAGCATCCAAGCAATTTGAGTTCATATTGAATGATTCTGTTCCTTACGATTTATGTTCTCTATCTAAGAAATAGGGCTGGGTATCGTTAAAAATATTATGATACGAGTACCAATACCGGTACCCATAGACTCTAAGGCTTAGAGTGCAGGGTAAATCCAGACAGCTAGCTAGACTATCTGTCCAATCTGAGTTTTCTGTTGCATGACTAAAACTACTTTTTAACATACACATGTTCCACCAAAACAAGTTTCTTCCCGAGGCTTTTTTGCAGCGGCACCTGGGCTCCTCCTGCCTTTATCGGCACCAATGACGATTGTGATTGGTTTAAAGACCAATAAACCCGAGCACGTTTTTCTCACATCCCAGACTGTCGTGTGGACTCGCCAGACCCTCCTCAGCAGCACCGTGGAGGAAGGTCTGGCAATGCGAGACCACACCAAGCTCAACTTCACCACAGACTGTACGCCACAGTCTGTATGGATTCAGCTACAACCCTGTGGTAGTGGGCCAATCACACGTCGCGTAAAATAAAAAACACTTGCACTGATTGGCTGCAAGCAAAACCATACAAACAGTCATTTTTTTGTTGAGCTAAAGAAACAAATACCTTATATTGAGTACCAATACCCACCACTACTAGGAAGTAGAGTGCCACCTACTCTATGCAGTTAGGCAGACAAACAAGGGTGGGGATTACTGGAAGTGGAAAGGCGTGCGCTATGTCAGACTTTGATGCAGGAGACCAAAGTTTCCGTTCCGTTACAGACCTGCAATTTTGTCATAACCCCAATCTTTCCCTAACCATAGCCATACCAATGTTTCCATGTGCAGAAACTGTAGAAAGCCAGAGTTGTAAAAACATTGCCACAATTTTGTTGTTGTTACTTTTTTTCACAATGGTGGTTTGAGTTGACTCTAACTGAACTCCATTGTAGTAGAATTTCCGTATCTATTCCTATCCTCTATTCAGTCAATATCAACCATTCCAGCTGAACAAACATCATCGCTGGTGTTGTGTATCAATCAATCAATCTGCATGAGTGCTACGGAGTTTCTGCTACAGCGATCTCGCAGTGCGTTCCCTTTCATGCACACAACAATCCACTTTTAGTGCTTAAAAGGAGGTGGTCGGGTAGGAAGTGTGCCTCTGATTAAAGTAAACTCCCGCTGAGTTGTGACCCAGCCTGACCATGGCAGCACTCCAGATCTGCTGATGAGGGGTGCTTCAGCGAGGCAGACAGTGTCTCTCTCTCTCTCTCTCTCTCTCTCTCTCTCTCTGTGGGCCTACATGGGGATTTTCTGTCAGAGGCGTAGCTCCTCTGTCTATAAACATTTTCCCCGTCAAGTGCCGACCTCTGATTCACCAGACAGCTCACTCAGCATTATATAAGACATCCCAGTGTTTTTACTGAAAAAAGGAAAGCTGTAACCCAGCGTTGCCCCCACTTCTAAATCAAGCTGCAAAAAGAACCAGCAGAACTTGTAAGGACACAAACTTTGAGAAAGATCCTAAAATAATCATTTTCTGTATCAACTCAAAAGTGAACACATGAAGGCACGCTACATTTTGCCTTTGCTTGAATGAGAGAGAAAAAACTAAATATTTCTTTTAATTAGCAAATGAATTAATAAAATATTCCAGATTGTCCTTGTCCTGTAACGTAATAACACGCATCAGTACCTGCCAAATACTTGCAGAGACTCATTTACATTTGGCATCGAGGGACCGTACTCAATTTGGACATGAAAAGTTTAGAAATTCCCCGGTTACAATTTCAAAACTTTAATCAAGCTGCAAGGTTAAAATCCTGCCATGCTTTTAATTTCTCAATGCCATGAGTGGTTTATGCTCTCCGTGACTTAAGAGGATATTTAGCAAAGTAAAGTATATATTACAGGATCTGGATCTGTCACCTGGCATTGGCTTTGAGGAAAAAGAAAAACAATCAGAGCTGATTAGAAGTTTGTTAGAGAGAACCCAGAAACAGATGAAAGTCTTCAGCAACTTCTAAACTTAATAACTTTCACAGCATCAAAAAAGGGTGTTTTTGTTGTTATTATGGAATAATTTGAAAGGGATTTAATGCAATTTTTCCAGTATATTGCTTTTTTATGAAGCATCTTTTGGAGGATCATGAGAAGCAATTTCCAAGATATTGACCTGCTTTTTTACGTCACTGCCTTCATTCATGTGCTACATACTGTATGTGCCATGTGTTGTCCATATACTGTATATGTGCAGTGGCACTTGTCAAACCACATTGGATTTGCCGTATTAGTGTCGGTGTGCCGATAAGAAGTTACCATTTTGATCCACTCTTATCTGTTAGGACAGGAAGGCGCTTAGATCGGGGGGGGAGATAACAATGGCTTTCTAAAGAAGACATCCAGTCTGATCAGACACCTTTTTGGCAAGCTTAACACTTCTGTGATGGAGCAGGAGGAGTGGTAACAGGCTGCTCCAGCTGGAGTCCAGCCGCTTTTTATTATGTGGATGTTATGAGGGTTTAGTACACAGCCGCGCAGATGTTGCTAATGTTGGAAACGCCTTCTTATATTTGGAAAGAAACTTGATTGCTTGTTTTGGCTCGGTAAAGAACTGCACATAGAACTGCATGTCCCGATCACGGCACTGCCCCCACACACACACATTTTTTTCATTCCCTATGTTGTCTAAGCCAGTTATCAGACTCTGTTACCCCCCCCCGTAGCATGTTTTTTTTATCAATAGTATCCTGTATTGTTGTTGTTTGTGCGTCTTTTTCCACGTCTTATTCCATCCACATCATGAATGGACTTGACTCATCCGACTACTACCTAACTAGAATTAAGCTTTTCACTCTGTTTGGACATCCCTTGAAAAGCCTGCTCTTTATTTGAACTTAGATAAAATAACATCTGTGGGAGAAGCTCTTGTCAGAGGTGCACTTCAGATTTGTTCATTATTTCTCTAGGTGTCTGCCGCTGAGCCCAACACGATTATATTTCACATCCCCTGTGTTTAATGGTTTACTCCACAAAGTCCTTTTCACTTATATTCACTGTTATATTCGTACTGAGTTTTTTTTTTTTCTAACCATAAAAGGGCAAGCGGGGCTACAGGATCACTGGAGCGGTGATGACAAGTGTAGAAAGGATTTGACTTGTCATTCTTTTCATCTCACCAGCTCAGAATTAGTCTTTATTGACTTTGCAGGGAGAAAGTTGAGCTGGCTAGCTTCCCAACTGCATGGAGATATTTCTCACTTTAGTTCCATCTCCTCTGACCGAGGAGACGAGATATTTAATTAGTCTGGACAATTTAATCAAGTGTGTGTTAATCTGGATTGATTTTGACTTTAACCTTCATTAATCCAGCCTGTTGTATGATTCTTTCATCAGTATAAAAATATTGAAGGTCTAAACTCATTTATATTTTTTACCACAATATGTCTCGGCTGCAGATGAATGATGCTGCTGCAGTCACAGCTTTATTGATGTATTTATGAGCTTTTTTCATTAGCATTTTCCTTTCCCTATATTTTTGGTAGTACATCGATAGTTTGATGATCAATAATTGGTTTGTCATTTTTTAAACAATAAGGATTTACTGCTTCACTTTCTCCTATGGGATGGCAAGTTGAATCTCTTTGGACCTTGGACAATTGGTCAGACAAAACAAGCAATTTAATCACTGCAGCGATGTCCATTTTCTCAAATTTCTGACATATTAGAGACCAAACATGTCCCCAAAAACATTCAGCACAGTTTACAGACCAACTTCCTGGTTCAACCTGACCGGAAGCTTTTCTTATTAACATTTAGGTGCACTTAATTTTGGTTAACCTCCCAAAAAAGTGGTTTGGATAATTTGGCGAAAATTAGATAATACTCTGTTTTTATAACAAAAGTTGAATTGAGAGATAAAAGAACAATTTGGATTAACTTTAATGAGCTTACAAAATAAAGGTTTGACCAAGAAAAACATTCTTTGTATAATTTATTGATGTAATAGAAATGATCCCGCCAGATGATTTTCTCACACTACTAAAATAAATTATTCCGGGTGACACTTTTGCTTTGTTTTTTTAAAGCTATATGAGCAATCATATCTGGAATTGGTCCCAAAACCAGAAGGCAACAACAGTCAAAATTAGGAAAGAAAATGATAAACAGAAGGCAGGTGATGTTCCTGAAAGTAATGTGGTCCCTGACAACTGTTTTATCTCTTGGTACCTGCGAGGTAAATACAGAGAGACTGTTGAGAAAGTGAGACACAATAAAGAAACAATAGCTTGTTTTACCGGAAACACACACAGCCACCCTCTAGGGCCAGTTATTCATTAGGGCTTACAGTGCCATAAACCAGCACGCCGACAACTTGGATTAGAAAAGCATTTACAAAATGAAAACACATTCTGTGGGAAATTGATCAGGACAAAATGAGATACTTTAAAGAGCCCAAACTGCACACTGAACCATGCCGCTGCTTTTCTTTTATCTTCATAATTCACTCCCTGGAGGGAAAGATCTGTATCTGGAAAAAACAATATCTTCTCCTGACTGTTTGATGATTCTAATGTAGACACATTTACAAGAAGCACTGTGGTTCACCGTCGTGGATGGGTTTACATAAAAACACCTTCGTCACTGTAAATGCTGTAAAGAATAGCTTGAAAACAGCCAGGGGCTCCTTCCTCGTCTTCCTCCAGACTGATTAATGCCGCCACCTCTAAAAACCCAGACACCTTTGTTTTTTACACCAAAATACAACGGCCCAGGAGTATTTGAGGAATTTGTTCTATTTGGGCCAGCTGTGGTACAATTTTTTTAGCTGCTCTTTTACTCCAGTATATGTGTTTGTGTGTGTGTGTGTGTGTGTGTGTGTGTGTTTTTGCAGAGAGAGTGGGTGTTATATAAAGCCTCCAACCATTCAGGGTATTTAGAGGCAGATCAGTAATAGCAGTGGATTTAGGACAGGAGTGTAAGATGCAGGCTAAGATCCTTCTGGAGCAAAGATGCAAAACCTTCAAAGTGAAATATTTATGCTCCATGCTCAAGGAAAGCTAATGGTGTCACACCATTTGTTGTCATTTCCTGCTTGGAGTTTCCAGCCAAGTAACAGTGTGTGTACAGCCTCATTTGAAACAGCTCTGGATGAAAATTGAGGATTTGCACTGCAGATTTGTACAACACAGATGACAGATGTGCTTAAACTTCAGGGAAGTTTGTGTCACACCTGAAACATGGCCTGACCGTGTCACACAGCAGGTGGAGGTGAGATACTTCAACACATTATGCAAATGAACAAAAGAAGAAGGTCGTATTCGGTCATATCTGAGAAAATAGAGAATTTATTCTAAAACCGGGAGGATTGTTGCCTCATTAAAGGAGGTACCTATCTGCTACATTTCTGGCAATTCTGGGGAATTTACTGTGTATTTTTGAGAATAATGAGGTGAGGCACTGCCAAGCAGCCTACAGCAACTTTAATGGACTTTTTTGTTTCTCACACAAGGCTCTCTGACCTCAATAAGAAAGACAACTCAAAAAATAAGTAAGGTGTGTGTTTTGTGAGGGAGTTTATTTTTCTTAGGCACCTACAACTGTCTGTGATACTAAGAAGTGTATTTTATTTAGCCAATCTTTCATTCATTCCACCTACGGATGCAACAAACAATTATTTGAATTTTTTATTAACCTGGCGATTATTATCTTTGATGAATCGTTTGGTCAATAAAATGTCAGAAGGTAGTGAAAGTCCCCTTTGCAGTTTTCCTACATGACAATGTCACGTCTTCAAATCACTGGTTTGTCCGACTAGAGTCCAAACCAGAAGATTTTTAAATTATTATAATAGAAAACAGCAAATTCTCACTTTTGAGAAGCTGAAACCAGGTCATTTAAGCCATTTTCCCTCTCCAAAAGCCACATCATTGGCTTCTAGTCTGTATATTTACGGCCCATCTATGTATATCACATGCAGCCCCAGTGGATGAGGTCAGCTGTGAGATGCCAGAGCAGCCTTCCTGCCCACTGCTGTGGCTGGAAGTTTGACTTGTGTTATTCACATTCAGCCAAAAGTGCCCTGAGTGAAAAAAAGGGCAAAAGAATGGCCGCGCCCTGAGAGGAGAGCAGCTGTATATGGACGGCTGGTCTTCATGCTGACCCAGCTCCCTAATTGGATAGTGTTACATAAGATGGACTCCCCTAATGTACTTGAAGAAAAACACAGTAAGTGTGCATACAGGGATGCATAGTTCTTGGGTGTATGGAGTGGTGTACAGGGTGATTTTCAGGATGCATTGGGAAAGGGAGTATTGTGTTTTCCACACCAACTGATGAATACACAAAACAACTGACAACACAAAAGCGTTACGCTATTAACAAGCATTGAGCCTGATTGCATCTCACTTTTCAGCAGTGGGCCCTCAGTGGATGTTGTCCTGGCCAACAGCTGCAAGCTGCATTCTCCTTTTTAGCATTTCCGAGCGTTTTGCAGATAGACTCACAATAACTTCTTAAATGGCACTACTCTATAGTCTTAATGTTGTCTTTGAAACCAGTTCATTAGCTTCACCAGGATCGGCCTTGCAGCTACAGTCTGCTCAGCGCTGTGCTCCCTCTCCTTTAAGTTTCATCTAATAAGAAGCTATCAGGGAAGTCATCACAGAGCTAATTTTAGTATAAGTTAGTGTGCTTTGTGGGTTGGAAAGTGCCTTGTGTTTAGTAAAAACAAGTTTTAGAAATCTATTGTTAAATCGGTTAAAATGAATGAAAACTATTTGATCTTTGTCAATAGTTTCTTTTCATATGTGCAAATATCCCTGTCATACAGTCGGCATACTTCATTTGGATTTTAAGCAGGTGTTGAGTCTGTAGTGTGCTGGAAAACTGACATAATTATTAATTATTCTCTAACGAGGCTGCATGCATACTTAATATGGCTGATTGCCCATGTGCTCCCACAATACACAAAGGAAATGAAGCTGCTCACAGCTGGGATAATAATGAAATAAAGTGTGGGGAAAGAGCTCCAGAAATATCTCGAAAAACAAAGAGAAGCACAGAAAACATAGAATCTTAAACTTGCAATAACTGATTTTTGGGGCAGTGGAAACAATATTATTAGGATTATTATGTATAGTGTATCCCAAACTAATTGGGTTGTTAAACTCTTGTAACATCAAAAAGGTAAATGACAAAGTAAAAGACAGCCAAAAAATACAACTATTGCCGTTGTCATAGTAATAATGCACTTAATCGTCTGTTTTTAAACCCTTGCTGGAGATCCTTCGGGTCTTCCTATTCCTACAGAGACACATCAAACAATGAGAGCTATGAGCAGGAAATAATATAGTATTTCTGCTGTTATTTATTTGTTATGATTTACCTTTGAACTAGCAGGCTTTAAAAAATTCCAAAAGCCTTGAAACATTTTGGTAAAGCGGCTTCCATAGTGGAGGTGTTGGGGGGGATAAGATGCTTTTTAGGCTTTATTCTTTTGTCACTAAATACTTTTTTGAAAAGGCTCCAACTCCGAGGTATGGTGATAGAGCCCCATAAGTGTCCAAATACCAGGATGCTTGACTTTACAACAGCACCACATCTTAATCCGTTACACAACTTTAAAGTTGTCTCCTCTCGCTGTAAAATCAGTTGTGTGAGGATAAAAGTCTGCAGGTGATGCTGCTTGTGTCATGAATAAATAACAATAAAAGAAAGTAGCCCAAGGGATTATGAAGTATAGGTGATATGGGAAGGTTTTATTGCAGAAGGTTACATGTGTTTACTATTCCTGGCTCTGGTCCAACATGTGGAGAGCAGGCAACTGGGGAACCACTTCACTTAGTCATCATGACTCTGCAGACAGGAAGAAAACAAAAGGGGATTTTCCTGGTTAAAAAGGAAGCATCACAAAAAAGAGACCGATCAGGAAAGATGTCTCAACTGAACGTTTTCTGTTCTTTTTTATGTAAATAGGCGTGAATTTTAAGGCTGAACAGAAACTCTCAGTAAATGACAACAAAGGTGAGGTGCCTGCTCGAGCACTGCAGCAACATCCTTTTAGAGTCAAAGAGAAAGCAAGGCCTTGGAAATAGAGCGTATTCTGGCACTGCAGTGAAAAGGAGATTAACTCCAAGTGTTCCTTTTAGCATGTCTAAGCTGTCCTGATTTACTTTCAAATCAAATCATTCATTTTCAAATCATCGGCTAACACCTATAGCATGGAAAGTATCAGCAGTGTGGGTTTCTTGAGTTGCAGCATTAAAGGCAAATAAAGTATTGTACAGTACAGACCCGAGCCCTGCCTTTAAGCCGGGAGTATTCAGTAATAGAAAGCACAAAGCTTTGCCAGGCTCATTTATTAGGGCTCTACTTTTTGTGGAATTATAGTCATTATAGAATGAAATATGTCATACATTTTCATGCTTAGTTAACTCTTTTCATCTTGCAGCTACCAAAAGGGGAGAAAACAACAATAATGGAAGGTTGTACAGTGCTACAGAGATGGCTGCCAAAGGGCACCTTTATCAACAACTGAACAAAATATACTGCTACCTTGACGAGCTTGAATGACGGACGGAGGCCTCCCCTGAGCCTCAAATCTCTGGGTTCAGAGGGACGAACTAAACAAATCAACGCAGACTTCTCCTGACAGCATAATTTCCTCTCATGTTCGCCAAATGTAAGCCTTTGTCTGTAGCTGGAAACTCCGTGGGGTGGTGGCCTATTAACCCTTTCCAACATTAGATATTCGCTACTTTACGTTTATACATCCAAGGTGAAATACATACACATACATAAAACCCACCCGACACAACACAGCATAAGATAGAAAATGTAATATAGACTTTCATTGCAAACTAAGTAAATAAATAAATGAAAAAAAGAGCTGAGAGGTAACTGTGTCAGTAAACATGCTTTCAACAAATTATTTCCCGGCAATGAGAAAGAGTCTGAGCGCCTTCCAAATCAGTCAAAGAAAACATAATCATCGGCAAAGAGGTATATTTTTTCAATTCAGAAAGTAGCCCAGCCTGGTTCTAGACCTCTGAATCGCCGCCTAGGTATGCAGATAGGTCTTTAGTTGTGTTTATTGAAGGTAGGAAAAACAACCATCCAATCACAACTTTGTGAGTGGGATTGAGAATCTGTATGTCATTATTGTCAGGTGTTATAACTAATATAACTAATATACTTGTACTGCAGAATTCTGAACCTAATCTTAGTCAATGTGTAATATTTGCCAACTGAACAAATCTGGACAAATAGTAGTATTATTTAATTTATTAAGTAGTAGTATTTTTTTTGTTTTGTCTTTACTTCTTCATCACTTTCCTTAGAAACAAACTTATAGAAAGTAGTTAGTAGAACCATAAAAGTGTCAGTGTCAGTTATTATATCGGCTTGTTCATGCTGTTTGTGCTTCTGCTGCAAAATAAATATTAATAGCATTCATTACTTTCTAATTACTTAAATTATTTTTCAAATCTTGACAGTCAGGGGCAACCTGGATAATGAATGGGGGATGTTTTGCCGAGCAGACACACTCATACCTGAGATGAACATATCTAATGGAGACAAGACATATTATTATAACAGCTACCTTTTCATGTGTATGCTAATCAACCCGGGCTATGCAGGAGGCGTTACAATCTTCCTGCTTTATTTAAAAAGACCCATGAAATCAATTTTTGGTCACATTAGCTGGCTGCATGTGACGTTTGAAATCACGTTCAGAGCAATTGAAACCTATTCCATGTTAAAAAAGCCAATAGAGACGGTGGGAGATGCATTTGATTGAACATGATCACAGTGAGGGGCTCTGTTAAACATGAGTGAGCCTCTGACAGCAGGAAAGATAATACAACAGGCCTAATAATCACAGCAGAATACAATAACAGTGTTGTGGGATTGAAATCACCTTCTTGAGGTGTCATATTAGATCTAATAAAATGTGGCAATAAAATGTGGTTATTAAAAGCAATTCACCGTGGTGTTGGTGGGATTTGTTTCCCACTGAGCTCCTGAATGACTTTGGGTCATTCCTCTAACCATGTAATGTGTCAGTTAGACAATAACAGCTACCTTTCTGCACCCAGCTGATGAAATTGCACTTTTTATTCCTCTGACTGTTACAAATTCTTCTCTTTGCTTTCCTCATCGTGCATCCTCCCATGGTATGTGATGTAGAGCCCTAGTTATTCTGTTATTTTAGCTAAATATCACTGCATGAGAGTCATTTTTGTGGGTTTATCACTACAACTACAAAGAAATGAGCAATGCCCTATACAACATATAAGCATGAGTTTGTCCATCAGCATGTTTCCTGTTAGCGTTTCATTTAAACATCCTGTTGGAAGAAAAACAACTTGACACACTTCTTTTCTCCCTCTTGGTAACTCAGTAGGAGTGGGTAGTGAAGTGGTCCCCATGTTGGCCCACGATGCTTCACTGCACTTCTGCAGAGCCAGGTAACTAGGCAACAGCCCTGCTGGTTGGCGGAGGAGGGTTTGCAGAGGATGCTGCGGGAGGACTTTTGAGATCCTTCTATTGCGTCACTCCCATACGAGGGGCTTTTTGCTCACAGCTGGGTCAAAACAGGGCAATTTAAATATATATGTGTGTGTGTGTGTGTGTGTGTGTGTGTGTGTATGTATATATATGTATATATATATATATATAGATGGAATATCCTCTCCCTGCAGTTGTAACAGAAATCTACGGGTAGCTTGATGGTTGTTTTCTTGGCTGTCCCAAACTCCCACAGAGTTGGGCTGCCTGCCATATGGTGCGGGACACGGTTGAAAAAGAAGTGCACTGAGGGAGCTTCTGCCTAGAACTGGGTCACTAAGATTGCTGGCTTATAATCAGACACAATAAACCACCTAAACTCACTTTTACCTTTCTATATCCACTTTTTCCCACTTTGAATAATCATTTAAATTCATAAGATTAAAAAGCATTAAAGTTAGCTTATGTAATATCCAGATGGGGTTTTTCTAACAACATAAGTCTAAGCTTTTCTGAATAAATTATAGATTTTTGTTTCCCCTTGGGATTGTTTACCATATGATGATTGCAGAGTAGGCGTAGTGTGCTCACCTTTATCTTTACCTAGCTATGTGTTGTTTTCCTTTAGTAATGCTATCAGGGTGAGACTGTGCATCTGTTTGTATGTTAGTTTTAATAAAACTTAAGGGAAAGATTAATATCATCACAACGGTGTAGGTTTACTGATTAGCTCTGGGGGGAACAACTATAGGTCAGAGTTATGAATTTTAATGCCGCCCCCACACACTGAAATAACTGTATGATCTGATGCATATATTCAGCTGTTCTTACCCTCCACATTTGCCTCCTGGATTATCAATGTACTGTACATCTAGTTTTTCACCGTCTCAAAAAAAGGCAGTTAAATCTTTTTTATTTATGTTCTGGCTGCCACTCAGTGGCGTCGCTGTGATGACAAGTATACTTTTTATTTCTGCTTCACAGTTGCCTCTATACGGCTCAGCTTGTGTGTTCCCCCAGCCTGTTTGTGTTTCAAAAGGTGTGTGCTCAGAGTTCCTGGTATTGTCTTCATGTTTAATTCATGCAGGAGTTCATGTATAAACCAGGCGGTTTTTGTCAGGTTGACTCTTCCTCTTCCTCTGGCTGCCTGGAGCTGAAGCCGCGGCAGGAAATCTGAACAGGCAGGTCAGTTTGATCAGAAATCTTCGAGCTTCCAAACAGCCTGTCAGGATTTACAGAAGGCAGCCGTGGAAGTCTACCTGCAGTTTCCTCTGAATGACAAATAGACAGTTTTTGACATATTTGCACAGCTTCAAAGCACGAAATCTGCCTCAAAGTTGTACTAACAAACTTTGCACTTTGGTGGCCTCAAATGCTACTGAGAGAGAGAGAGAGATGTTTGATTTTATTCTTCTCCTTTTTTATGTGAGGTGAGAAACACTTGAGCCCAGGTTTTTGCCTCGGTGCCTCCTCTGATGTAGAGATGGAGATGAACTTAGAGATGATCTTGCTTGTACATGTAGTCGGGATCGTAGCCACAGGTCGTAGCTGGAAGCCATCTTTACCTTTTGCTCTGTGTTTACTCTGAGTTGGGTTTACTCTGTGTTGCTCCCGATGCTGCGCCTTTGGAGTGTAAATGTGTGTGAGTGTTTATCTGATGAACAGGTGGCACCTTGTATGGCTGCCTCGGCCACAGTGAATGAATGAATGTGTGTGGTTCCTGTCTATGTAAAAGCGCTTTGAGTAGTCATTGAGACTAGAAAAGCGCTGTATAGAACAGTCCATTTACAACCAAGCATGAGAGCTGATTTTGCTAATGAAGAACAGATATTGATACACGTGTGGTACATCAATCCGTTTACATAAAGTCTCTGCAGAAATAACCATAGTCCTTATAAATCCACCGGAATTTAAAATTACAACACAAAGAAAGCAGAAGGTAACGGGACATCCAAAATCTGAAAAGATTGACATCTGGAGGAATTTCAGGCAGAACAAGAGCAATCCCTGAACTGGAACGTCTTGGATATAGACTAGTTTACATATAATGTAAACTTTGGACAGAATGGACACGTTTTCTCTTTAGATGGTACATTATTAAATACATGAAAATATTTCACTGAAATCATATTAGCGCCTGCTTTGTACATCTGTCCTTGCTCAAACAGCAAAGCTCCGCCATGGAAAACAGTACCTAAACCCAGAGACAGATGAAGACAAATGGAGTCTCAGTGCCCTTTTTTGATTGTTTTCTCTTTGTCAATTTAGAGAATCCACAGTTGACAGCCGACGCACCTGCTACTGTGCAGTCCTGATCTGCCATTTCTGCACAGTAATTGTCTCATTTTGAAGTAACGCCAGCGAGCTAATCAGGCCTGATAGCAGCAGGACACCGCCACACAGACATAAGGTTTTGGGAGGGGAGGCCGCCCCCTCCTCCTTTTATCTATTTAACTTGTTCATTTCACAGGAACATGTCAGATATGGGTTGTAACATGGTATAACTGTGGTGGTGATGGCGCAGTGGATATGACACATGTCTTTGGTGTGGGAGATCTGGGTTTGATTCCCACTGCAGTACATCAACCAATGTGTCCCTGAGCAATACACTTAACCCCTAGTTGCTCCGCAGGTGTGCGACCTCTGATAAATAGCAATTGTAAGTCGCTTTGGATAAAAGCGTCAGCCGAGTGACATGTTATGTAATGTAACAGTGCTTCGGAAACAGTGAGGGCTCTTTCCTTCGGGATGAATAAAGTATCTATCCTTCTTACCTGACACCTCCATTAAAAGGTGACAGCGGAGGTCAGAGGTGATATGTCTGTTTTTCCCTGGGCTGTAAAGACGCAGCTGACAGCATGCCCTGTCATGCCACTATACCCCTGGGCGGCACAGCGGTGACAGTAAGTGGCAGACGGAGATGGTGCCCTGATGTGACACCCGCTGGAGCTCTGACCCAGGTTCTTGGGTGGCCCCTGGCCTTCTCCACAAGTCAGCACCACCCGTCAATGTCTGCTATCAGCAGAGTGCCTGACAGGCGAGTTGGCTCGTTGTTGTTCTTCGGGTCCACCGGTCAGGTGGACTGCAGATAACAAAAGAACATCCTTGAAGGTGAAGGTGTTGGAGCAGTGATCCCCAACATTTTCAGCTTAAGCACCACTTGAAACAAAGCATTAGTGGATGTCTGGATGTCTACTGGATGTTGTGAACAGTCAGCATAAAAATATATTTTTCTTTTCAATTTGATAAAGTTTTATAATCTTAGGAGGTGAAATCTTCTGTATGCAGAACATTTATTGTTTTACAGGCTGTGAGCCATGGGGCTACACTTTGTGGAATAATGATGTATTTTTAAGTAAAAGAATAGTCAACTGTGCTTTTTTTAAAAATCATTCTAATATTCTTTGTTGTTATCTTGAATAGCAACCTGATAGTCTCTGCAACAACACCTGTACTGAGAACCAGGCCTCCAGGAGTCTTATTAGCCTTCATATGGGAGCAGACAGGCTGCGAGTCGGCTTCAAGGCTTCGTCAGAGCCCGACACTAAGCTCCTCATCTCCCCTTCTTCTGCCACCCATCAAGGATTTATCTCCTTTCTAACAGACAGCGAGCGGCATGTCAGCACTGCAAAGTCACGCAAGGGCAGCTGTCAGAGGAGTAACAGGGAGCTGGTGCAGTCAGATTTCAAAGCGTAATATTCATGCCAAATCATCTTCCTCTCTGCCTTCTATGCTAATCTGACATGTGATCCACACAGGGGGGGCTATTTTGTCTTCTTTTACTTCATTCCCAGACCTTCCTGGATGGCCTCCCTTCCTCCCTCCTCCGGTGAGAGCATGCTCAGCTAGTTTTCCTCCAAGGAGAGGTTGTACGGGGATGAACCAGACACATCCAGCCTTCCTGCGGTATAATTACACCACCACAGCTCAACCGCGGTGGCAGCCGGATGCTCGGTGTGTCTAGTCTCACTTGGCTCTTGGTTCTCACTCTTAGAGAGTGTTAGGATGGGTTTGGGTAGAAGGGGGAGAGGCCCCGGGGGGTTGTTACCTGATTCCTGAGGAGTGATACAGATAGACTCACTTTATGCTCTGCTTCAGCGAGTTTCACTTATTTAACTTGCAGTAACTCAACTTTAAAGTAAGAATCTGTGGCTTCATATCAATAAATACATCATTAAATGGGCATGTTGCTGTTGTAGAGATATCAACCTCAGGCAGTTTGTAAAAGTTTTATATTTGCTGTTGTAAACATCAAGAGTATCAGATATTTCCTTGAAAATAATGCACATTTTGTGGCAAAACATCTGCACAACACTCAGTGTTAGAATGCTTAATTTGTTTGTCCTGTATGTACCTGGAAACTAAAGCCTGGGGAACATTTTTGGGGTTATATTTAAGCAACTCTCGGTTAAGGTTAGAAAAAGAAGACGAGGTGGTGGATGGTAAAGACTACTAAACACTTTGACACCGTAGACAACTGGGTTTGCATCCTTCATCCCACTCGATGTTAACTTGAGTTGTAGACCTGATAGTTGACTTGATAATCTATTATTGGATTTATTTAATTAGGTCTATGAATTGAAAGGACTTTCTCTCAAACTCTAGTAGCTCAAGTTTAAAAATATTTAAGAATTTACAGTTGACATGTGAGTTGATTTAGAAAATCTTGGCTGCTAAAGCACTTGGTTATGTGTAAGAAAAGATTGTGGTTCTTGGTTAAATAATTCAAAAATAAAAGTGAACTCAAAACACAAGACGGGACATTTTATATTTATATGTGAAGATTGTATTCTTCTTTGTCATTTTGCCTTTATTGGACGCTGGACATACAGTAAATGAGTACAGAGAGAGAAGGTTATGACATGCAGTGAATATATGGATATAGAGTATGACCAACACCACAGTCTTTACCTAACCGTGTCCAAGTGTTCAAGCAGCCTAAACATAAAAACATCTGCGGCACAAAAACCCTTCTCCTTACGGAATGACTTATTATAGAGTAAAATAATCCAGATAGCAATTCAATTTCCTCCTTGGCAAAGGAAATGAGTTGCATATAAAGGTTTTATGGAGGAGACCGACTTGACTAAAGAGCTAAATTGGCAAGCTACCATGAACTGTGATAACTACTGTGGTTAAAAAAAGAAAAACAAAAGAACATCATAAACTCAAACATCAACAGGATATCCAATTATGGATCATTGTTTTTCGCAAAATGAAATATCTTGCAGACAACAATGAGCACTTAGCAACAAATGTATCAACAAAATGTGATAAAGAACATTTGTAATAGCACTTAAAGTTTGTAATTCTTGCACCTGAGACACAGAAACCAACTAATGCAAATGGCTGCGGGTGCAGGGATATATTGATAGTACAAAGTAATATAACACAATCTGACATTCAGTAAAATATGACATCAAGTCCACAAAATCAAATAAGCACTCCAAAGCAGCAATACAAAACACAACTGGTGCTGTATCTGGGGGCTCAAGTTGAGAATAATTGAACATAATTGAACCGGGAAAACAGAGCACAGCGACTGTCTGAAACTTTTAGCAATATCATTGTGCTCCTCACTGTGGGAAGTGAGGCGTAATAATCCGACCACACCTGAGTCCATGAAGACACATCAACCATAACACTGTGGTGGTGTGGAGCCAGTGCCGCTGTGGTTTTCATGATTTGTTACTGGAGTCCCACATGAAGCTTATAGACAAAGGCCATTAAACCAGAGCACGTTTTCCTCCCATCTCCGAATGCTATGTGGAGTAGCCAGACTCTCCTTCAGCGCGCTTTGTCTGTCGGTCCACCGCTTTGGTCCAGACTGAAATACATATCGACAACTGTTACATCAATTTGAAGTGATACAGTAACTTTCTCAAGTTTGAAAGTCTAGTGTTTCCTTGTAGCATTTGTCTCTTTCTTCCTTGTAGTGCAGCCCTGACCTAAGCATTTCAAAGGAGACGTCTCTCTCATTGGATGGCATTTAGTCCTTGATTTGCACTCATCAGACATGGATGAGTTTGTGGTGCACTGCTGTGGTGATTTTTAATATTTTACTAAGCGAATATGTAATTTGTTTCCACCCAGAAATATTCTACTTGATGGTTTACTTCATCTTCTACACCTGTTTTAAATTTAGATGGAAACATACATGAGAAGTTAATGAGCTTGTTCAATGATTAATGAATTAAATTCCGTTATTTATCAGATGGAGCAGGCTGATTGCCACTTTAAGAAAAGTCTTCACAAGTTTTTTTTTTATTTTCCATCAGGCAGTACATTAGTTTACTGTATGTAGTGCATATTTTACTGTGGATATTTTGGCAGTCACTGTGTGTGTAACAGACTTGATCAGACCTGCTGTCAGCCGTGACTCTTCCTCAGGTGTCGGTGTCTCTTCGTGGTATAAAGCTGTTTGAATCTGTGTTGCTAAGACAGTAATTGCAGTAAACGCAGCCAGCTCATATTCATGCACTGAGGCATGCTTTGTCCCTCTGACATTCCTCTATAAAATGCAGACTCCTTTCTTTGCAGCATTTCCCAACCCTTTTTTTTTTTAAAATCTCAATTAAATAAATTTTCCTGTCTCGTAAATCCATGTTGACTATTTGAACTTGTTGAACTTGAACCTGTAGCTATCCCGCCTCCTGTGCTCTGCTGTCTCATAGAATAATCGGTTGATTACTTTCCTAATTTATATGGCTTTTTCACTGAAGGCATTTTGCATTTTCACAGTAGGAAACGCACCGATAAATAATGACTGAATTCCATTTACCTGCTACAGTTTCAGGGACCTAGCACTGTGCATGCTGGCTCATGATGGTTTTTTTTAGTAACATCTGTGAATTCCTATGCTATGAAAAAGGTCAATTGTTACAACCAAATGTCGGAAAATAATAAAAATGACCCATCACAAGCTCCCGAAACCCCAAGGTGAAACCCTCAAAGTGTTTGTTTGGGTCAATAAACAAACCTAGACTCAAAAGAATTAAATTTGCAAAGACAAAAACAGAGAAAAGCAGCAAAAAAGCAGCCAAATGTCAAAAAAATATATTATAAAATACAAATCTGGCGTTTTTTTAAACAGTCAATATTTTAATCTTTTGATAATAAAACATTGGCAGTTGCAGTGAAAATCACCCACTATAAGAACATTTGAAATAAGCCTTTATTTCAACAAACTATTTCCGTTAAAATTAGCATCTTTAGTTTTGTGGGTTTAACGAAACATTTAAGAAGATAATAATAGACTCCTTTGGTGTAGTCAGCTCAACACTGTTTAAGTTATTCATATGTTATTTGCACATAATATAAGATGTCCATAATAAACACCAGAGGGACACATGGGGTAAAGAAACCACTGAGCTCAGAAAGTGCACATTCCTCGGCCTTGTCTGTCGGCTCGCTGTACGTGGTGCGTAGACATATGGTGACCATCTGGACAGGCCCAGGGATGTCGGAACATTGTGACTGGGCGATATTTGGGGACCCGAAGGTCGCGTTAACCCTCTCAGCGGCGAGGGAGGGAAGAGAGGACAGACGGCTGAGAGGACAGACGGCTGACTGTTAATCGAGCTAACGCCGGAGCAGTCGGCCTGGGAATGGCAATGTGAGAAGAGCTTCATACTGGCTGACACACAGACACTGTCTCTCACACACACACACACACACATGCATGCACGCAGGCTTTTGCACGTGCACACACACACACACACACACACACACACACACACACACACACTGCCAAGAAACATCCAGGTTTTATCAGAGAGATGTCATTAGAAGTGCAGCAGGTTTGATATTTTCTATGATGATGATGATGTGTGGCTCTACATGGCCCTTCATTCACCTGGGAGCGCTTGTTTAAAAGATCAGACTTTCTCTACAGGAAAGGTACATTATAGTGTACCTACTTTAGTTATTTTTGCCATGCCTGTCAGGCTCTCCGCTCTTGTATGACACACGTACATTTTACAGAGATACATCTGGGGGATTTAATGCTTGTAATGTGTAGAAAGATTTGGAAGCAATGGGTATTTGGATTAAGACATTACTAAACAAGGCAAAGGTCGATCAGATCACAGACCCTAAGGGATGGAGCGAAAAAAACAGCATGGCATGTAGACATACACTTCACATAGGAAGAAAATATACAGAAATCTCAGAGCTTGGATACTCAGAGATTACACTAATTTAATAATGCAAAGCAAAAATACCCAGGAGAGACATTTCACAGGGGCTCTGGACGGGTGCCAGGCCACAGAGCAATGCCCCCTGCGTGCTAGGTCTGCTGTGCACTTTGGGAAGTAGTTTAGAAAAGGCATCCACAGCTTATCAGATACCCTTTCATTAACAACAAGCTTGTCCTGCATACATCTTGATAAAAAGCAGATATATTACAAGCCTTTGCGAACAATTCAGACCCACAGCAGCAATATGTTACCGGAGAATCATCCTTACTTATTTTGCAAAGCACTTGATTAGCCAAGACAGTACATTTTTGAATGCCATTGCTTTGCAGAGAAAAGTTGAGCAAGGCTTTTTGTCTGACGTCTCTTATGTTTTTTTGTTTGCCAGAGCTGGTCCCTTGCCTTCAGGCCAGAAAGAGACGATAAGTCCTCAAAAAGATAATCACAGTGAAGCTGAAAGATGATAACATGACTTCCTGGCTCTCTGTCTCTTTCCTATGCTCACAGCTTCCCCTTTACAGTCTCAACACATCAATCATTCGTATTCTCTCCGATTTCTTTTCAAATGTTGTATATGTCTTCTTCTCTCTGCATCCTTCAGGTTCATTGTGGTTCGTCCCTTTTGTTCTCTCACACTCTCTTGATCATGTCTGTCGTGCTCTCCTTCTTTCATTGTGGGATCAGAGCCCTGCGGCTCCGTTGGGACGTGTGAAATCATTGGAGGCTGGCCGCTGGGCTTCAGCCAGTCACAGCTGTGTAAACTCAGCCACTTCCCAACCTTCCACGACTGGCCGCGATGCCTTGCAGCCCAGTGACCTGTGAGCACGCTGCATGGTCACATCAGCCATGTCGCCAACCTTAACATCAAGACTAAGTCATATCGCCCCCAAATATAGAGCTGCCAGTCCGAATCTGCTTGGATTCTTTCACTTGCGTCACAGCTATTGTCTCTGTTCAAAGTGGACTTTCATGCCTTGCTTTTGTAAATATCCCCCAGAAGAGAAGTGACTACTGTAGTTAATACATACATAAGTGTGTTTTTTACTGACCAAAATGATCATCTGTGGAAGAAATAGGGTTCATCAATGGTAAGCACTACAAACTTTATTATCTGGAGCTGCTTTCATAATGTAGCACATTTTCTATTATAGTCATTTCTTTTGGGTATAAAACCAAAATGGATTGTATATCCCATTTGGCAACCACACTGTTCATAAAACAGGTGACATAATGTAAGTTGAATTTGTATTTAACACCGTTACTAGTGTCCTATTTAAAATGTGTTAATGACTCAGGCTGATGTTTTATTATCCTTCCTTCAAAAAAGCCCCCAAAGTAATGACAGTTATTATGGCTGTTTTTCTTTTCTGTCTCAACCATCAACCATCGGAACACAACACAGCCAATAAAATATATATTAACAAAAAAAATCAAAAGCAGAAATAGGTATAGAAGTCTATCTCCTTTAATATTGTAAATATGTATTTTTTTAATGTGTTGTTTTCCAACAAGAATTATACAGTTTTCAACTGTTTCAACAGTCCAGGTAGTACTGGTGCGATGCCCGCAGGTTGGAGTCAAACCCGGGCCCGCTGCGTCTAGGAGTCTATATATGGGCGCCTGCTCTACCAACTGAGCTATCTGGGCCACCCATATGGTACATTTTTGCCAGCTATGATAGTTCTGACTTGGAGCTTGGTTATTCAATCAAAAGTGTGTGAAAACCAGACAAATGTGAAAGCCTCGCAGCCTAAGTCTGTCGTTCAAGGTAATTAAACCCACATTTAATGGATATAGGGTTAAATTGTTAATGCCAGACAGTCAGGCCTCACACAGCCTGCTCTGTCTGCACATGGGTGTGTTGGGGCTTTTTTATTTTATTACCAGTACATGGGGCTGGGGGCACTCAGCAATCAGATTTTTTTTTTATCATTGTGGCGTTTGTTTCATTTCATTTCATTTCTTGAAGGCTATGATAATGATAAATTTAGCCACGTTTTCACCAAGAAGTCTGGTTCAGTTGAGTTCACATAAAATAGTTATTTTTTCATTTCCACTGTTAAACGTTGTGGATGGTACCAAAATAACCGTTCCATTGCTTCCCGTTTTTTTGTGTCACCTCTGCTGTGGTACCTAGCACTCTGATCCGACACTAAAAGGTGGAGCTAGGAACACTGCAGTCCGCGATTGGTGCAGACATTCCTCTGCATCGGCAGTGAAGAAGAAATAAAATGAGAGCTTGATGGAGCAGTGAGGAATAAAAGAGCTTTTCAGCTCCTCCTCCTCCACGCAGTTGCTAGTAGCCAAGGAGGACATAGAGGATAAAAAAATGGAGAGGTAGAGGTAATTATCTTCACTCAAGTTTCTGCGCGGGAAGTAACCGGACACCACAATCTTCTGAACATAGCCATACTGAGAAATCCAGAGAGAGTTGTGTGGAGCCGATGGTTATAATTAGCTTTGTAGCAACTCATTTGGCAACGGTTTAAATGTAACAGACGTTTATTAATATCAAAAACTTACACCTTAATTCTTTAAACAAACAAACAAACTGTTGTGGATGAAAGCATGATGTAGTTGATGCAGTCAGGAAAACTCTAGAAAGTGGACTGTATATTTTTGTCCTGCTGTTTCCAAGGCCAAGATTGAAATTTGATGCTCAATAGTTTACATGTTAAAATGACTCAAGTTGCTCACATCGTTACGTTCTTGCATACGTCATCTCCAGACTTCTGTAGCTTAAAGGATGAGAGGTGGGATGAAAACACTCCCAGATGCTTCTGTTACGTTTAACAGAAGTCATGGATTGCTTGTTATCCTTGGAAAGCTCTCCTCGTTTTGGTTGTGTTGCAGAGTCAGCAATGCGGTGGCCCCTCTGCAGCCAGAAGAGGTTTAGGATCTTATTGAAAGGTACTTTGATATGGTCGCAGGGGAGGATCAAGCTCCAGCCCTCTGTGTAGGGGGAGACCTCAGAAGCCAGAGGCCAGTCTGCTGCATCACACTGCTTCTGCTTTCAATCAAAGAGCATTTTGGAAGATTGACCTAATCGATTGCGCTCCGTTTTGAAGGGTTTTTTTTGTGTGAGCTACACTAAGCGATGCAGTGTGAGAACATGCTGCTGAACACAGAGAACAGAGGTGTTGTACGGTAGCAGCATCATAATGCGAGGTCGTTACCCTTCCCGCAAGGCAGAGGATTCAAATGTCAGCACCGCACTTGCCAAATTAGAGACGTGTTCTATTTGGGTACACATGGCAACACAGGAGAGGCTGACGGGCTGGATAGCATCCATCCTCCTCTCTACACCTGGTACAGATTCCTTCAGGGAAAACCCACAGGAATGAGTTTCTTCCACACTACTAAAAAAATTTGATAAATGTTTGATCATATGCTGCCTTGAAGCTGACCTTTAAATACATGTATGTATATATAGCTGTAATGTAATAGTGTGAGTACATAAACCCCAATGGCCGTCAGCATATTTGGGGATGTTTTCCAAATGAAACAGCATCTGATAAAGCACCAGATCTGTTCTCTGCAGTCAGCAGGAGGTTCACACTCTGCATCGGTCTGTGTAATGCAAGTAAAGATCCCCTCAAAACACAACACTATCGATCAGGTAAATCCGCTGAAATGCTGTTTGATTGGAACTGTTGATCCTTTTAACATGGCCACACCACGGGACCTTCAGCAAGATGCTGAATCCATGAAGGGCTGGCACAGGTTTCATACTGTCCAGGCTTCTTGTCCAAACGAGCACAAACTTTAAAATGCTATTCCTCTGTAACATACAGTGTCCCCCTTTTGTTTCCCATTAAATAGTTTGATTATTCCTGACTGACTACTGTTTAATCAGCAACGGGGGATATATCGGCTCATATTGGCTTATTGCAGATGGTACTGGTGTGTATGTCGGCCGGATCACTAACAAAACTGAAGAACTGAAATGCCAAACTAAAACTCCAGAGAGCACTGGCAAGTTACTCTGGGTCACAATACTTAAAAGAAAATATTTAATTGAACTGTATCAGGATCAATTGCTTAGCATAATAATTACTGTCGGCCAAAATGTCATTAAAGGATTTCTTTTTAACTCCCAAATATCAGTATCAGTAACACCCTCGGACATCTGGTATCCAGTAGTTTTTTATCTGGTTGCACCATCCCATCAAAGGAAGAACATTTTGTATGTTGTTTTATACACAGTTTAGAAAATTCATTCTAAGGTATTTGGTATCTAAAATGGTGTCTAAACTTAAGCACAAAGTCGTGCGGGTATTTCTGGAAACCATGAAATATTGACAGAAAAATAAGTCTCAGTTAAAGTGTGTGAAAAGCATTCTTAGTTATTATTTATGAAGAGATTAGGGGACAAAGATCTGTTCGTGCTGGCAACACAACAACAGAACCCTACAGCTGTCATCACATATTAATATAATATTGCTAAATTTCCACTTCAAACCAGTGAGAAGATCACAGACAAACCTCATGTTAAATAACTGTGAAAACTGTGTTCTTGTACAGAAGCACCACATCCTTCACAGCAAGAATTTAATTGAGAAAATGTTGCTTTCCGGGCCTTTCCGGGCCTTTAAAATGTAAATGCAGCCCGGACTATAGGCGACTGTGTAGTAGTTTGTTTCCTTTTCATCCTTGCAGATGTTTGTCTTCCTCGGGCAAATGGTACAAGCTTGAAGAGGAATATAAATGGTACCATACGGTAGCTGGTGCTCGGACTGATTGATCCTACAAAGACGCACCGAAAGTTTAATTAAAAAAAAATAGTTTTGGCTTCATTCATATTGTGTCCCTGTGCGTGGTTAAATTCACCTGAGTAAGATATTTTTGCTTTGTGTAAATATACTCTTCACTGTCACTTCATCTGAGCAAACCTTTGCCAGTTGATTTATCACCTAAATAATCAATCAGCTTGGTGATATTTTACCTGACAGAGTTACTCATGTGCTTGTCCCTTTGACGTCTCTTAAAGCAACACAGAGGGTCGGTTAATTTAACGTTTGTCATGCAAATTGAAGAATATTTGTTTGATTTATGAGGTTTTATTTCTGTAACTTGACCTGCAACAACCCGTACTGTGTTTATCTCATCAAACCTCGATGCAATTGTTCTGTCGCTGTTTTCTGGTACAAAAAGATGGCACAGCCATTCATAAAAAAAGTTTTTGTTTTGTTTACCAGAGGAAACAGCGGTCAATGAGCAGCAGACCTATTTGAATTCCTGGGGGGGGGGGAAAAATCTGAATTGTGGAGAAAAAGTCATGTGTCTAGCGGGATCATTTCTTCCTCTTGTATTTAGAAAGGCTGCTTATGAAAGGATGTTTTGTAGCTGGTGGCTGACCTTTTTCATACTCATTTTTATATGTTGTCAGTGCACCAGAGTTGGACTGGATTATGCTGTTCTGTCATACTGTAAAGGAGAATTAACTGTGGATATCAAAGTTTTATGCAAACAATATGGCGTGTATTTAACAGGAGCGAGTGCGAGGAAAACTAAATTAAATGTCCAAAAACGAAAATGAAATTTGGAATATGTGCTACGAAGAAGTTTTACTCTATTTTTTGAATTTGTGAATTATAGAACTACATTGATGGGTAAAAGGTTTGGGTTTTTGCTTCATTGTTTTCAGACCACTTAATGCTGACCCTCTGTGACACCACTGTTTTTCTTCTCGTCGTCCCTGATCGTTACACCCAGGCTGATATTTATTTTGCGTCTGATTGCATTACGCTGCCTCTTTGCTCCCGGTGATTGGGATGAGTCAGACGAGTCCACTGAGAACACAGACTGAACCAGAGAATGCAGACCACTCATTTTGAATAAATAATATCTGCATAATGCAAGCAACAGACAAGACAGTGGTGTCATTCAAGGCACAAAGAGAGGTTTTGTGCTGATTTTATTCACTAGCACAGTGGCCGTTCAAAATGGGCCTGTTTGGAACGGGCCAAACAGGAAATAGGAAACAGGAAAAACATACCACCACATTTACTTGACAGACAGGGCAAATCCAGAATTTACAAACTATCACAATTAAAATGTGGAGTAATCACAGACATTTGCCTTATGGACCGATGGCAGTGCGCCATGCGCCACCCAATCCGGCCCGTAATGAGAGCAATCAGCAAGTACAGAGACGGACTCACAGAGACAGATTTGGCTGCGGAATGTGAGAGTGTGTGTGCAGAGAGAGAGAGAGAGAGACAGAGACAGAGGGAGAGGAAGAAAAGGTGGAAGGCAATGCAAATAAAGAGAGTTTTTCTTTAATTACATTTTACTGTTGTCTTTTTCAGCCGAGGTGTTAATTTCCAAACAGGTTTAGTAGCTTGACGGTTCGCATTGAAGAATGGATTTGATTCGTTATTATTAGTTATTAGTGTCATGAGTGAGCAGCCCACTTACAACCTGACCCAGGGTGAGCATAGAGGGTGAGTCTGAGTGAGAAGGAAGAAGTGGTGAATTTACAGCAAACAGCAACTTATACAATAAAGTGTCTATACAATCTAGTGTCAGCAAAAAAGCCTTGTGATTGAGATTCCTGATTGAGGGAAATGATCCGAGTGAATTTAAACTGAGCTTTTATTGTGAGGGGTAGAAATCGTTATTTGTGAGTTTCCTATTAGCGAAATGCAGAGTGAATTTAAGATCAACCTTTAATGTGGAGGGTTGACACGGAAGACCCAGCATTATGGCAGCGCTTTTTTTCCCTCAACCTCTTTTTCGCAGTCTTTTAGTTTTATTAACAGTTTAAAATCCAATGCTGTCCCCATTCCAAACCCCCAAGTTCAGGAAACCAAGTGTAAAGTAGATTGGATGAACGGTTCATGAGACACACACACACAAACACACACATACAGAGGCTTCCCGATTTATTAGATTGATGCAAGAAAATGGTCCTGTGCCCTCAATAAAGATTGTAAATATAGTAAGGCGTCTGGCATGCCACCTGCAATCCGTCTGCCTTGGCATGATAAAGATGCCCAAATAATGAATGATTAGACTCCACGTAATGCAGATGACTCTGCAGCTAGATTAAGCAACAAAACAACCTGCAAAGACTGACTTACCCTGTTCATGTTGTTTTATTGTGTTTGAATTATGATGTTGAACATATGGATTCATCACAATGAATACCAAGGCTTCGGTTCCCTTCATTTGAAGGCGTTTCTGATGCACGGCTCACTCGCTGTGAATTTGGCACAGGACAGGAAAATTGTTTGGAAGGCCATCTGGTGCAACACCTTTCTCCCTGAAAACAATATGTCTTGTGATTGTTAATTGCGGAATCCATTTTAAGTAGAGCTATAAATAATATTTTGGGTTTTAAAGTTTAGAGATCAAAGTTATCGAGGAAACTTCAATAATATATGCCAAGTTTAAGTTTGCAGTAGTGTTGTTTTGGCAGACCTTCATCCACAGCGCTGTGGAGGAGGGTCTGGTGAGTCTACACAGCATTCCAGGATGGGAGAAAAACGTGCTCTGGTTTATTGGAATTTCTCTAAACCAGTCACAATCGTCTTGGGCGATGATATGAGCCGTTCGGAGCAACTCTGCAAAATAGCCTCGGGAAGGAACTTATTTGGGTGGAACGTGTACGTTCAGAGGTTGTATTAGTCGTGCAACAGAAAACTCTGATTTGGCAGATAGTCTGGCTAGCTGTCTGGATTTACCCTGCAGAGATCTGAGGAGCAGGTAACCATAGTCCTCATAAATTGACCAGAGTTTAAAATTACAACACAAAGAAAACCCAAGGTAACGGACATCTGGCCTAAATGAGGGACATGTGGCAGAATTTCCAACGGCAACTGAACAATTCCGAAAGAGGAATGTTGTGTTAGACTAAGATTGCAGTAACATGCAAAATTTCTAATTTTCACAACAAGTCAGGTTTTACATGTTACCTTCCTGTAAACCCAGCAACAGGTGGAAAGTAAGTTAGTGTATTTTGGAGGTACTTTAATGTAGTATTTCCATTTTACGCTACTTTCTACTTCTACTCCCCTATATTTCAAAGGAAAAATTAATACAACGTTGTGTAGCAGAACTTTAATAATGATCTCACAAACCCTCAGATTTATCTGGTGAGTCCTTGGAAGACAGCACCTAGTAATATGCATACACTCAGGGTATTTAGAATGGGATATGAAGTGCACCCTATGTTCTAATTATATTCTGAGAAATATCAGAATATACTGGTAACAAAAAGCTAATTTCATTCAGGCTTTTTGGCTTGACAGTAGTTCAAGGGTGCACATGAAAGACTGCAGTGATACAAACTGTCATGAAGAGAACGTGTGCAAACATGCAGAGGAAGAAAGAAAGAGAAAATTTTAATGTTAGTATTAAATGCAGCCGGTTTGCTGTGGATGAGCATACGCTGTCAAAACTCATACCAAATAAACACTTTATCATTACATGGCCGGATACTGTACATAAATTTGTTTTGATTTATTCATGAGGATGTGAGAGTCCGTCTTATAACACTGGAGAAGAAGGGGACTTTTCACTGGAAACAAGTGAGATGGAAAAAGGTGATCATTTAAATGCTAATGAGCAGATGGAGATATGTTCAGGTTTGTTAGCGCAACTGAAGCTAAAACAAGTATAAAGCCACGCTAGCGGCCCCGTGAGGCTGTTATGCTTATTACACAAAAGAAAACAGTTTGGTGAAAAATGGACTTTACTTTATTCTCTGTTCTGCGTCCATGTTAGAATATCTTATCTTGCGTTCATATCATATCATACTGACTATAGTTACAAGCAGCCATGTTAGACCCCCCTAGTTGTATTTCCGTGTCATATCCTGAGATATCAGGAGTTTCCTTACACCTACGATACATCCCACTTGGCAAAAGAACAACAGTTCAGTCATTATGCGTCTAGACTCTGACCTTGTTGCTCGCCACAAGGAAACAACAAGTTGAGCCCAGCAGGGATTGGGGAGTGATGATGATAACTTCCCCCCAAGGTGAACTTAGACTAAGAGCCAGCAGATGGATGCTGGGGTGGAGGTGGCGTGTTTGAATGCAAGTGACAGCAGAGTACGCAGAGTACCGAAGCCCTAAAGGTGGAGCTGTGGTTCTGTGCTTTTGCGAGTGGGTCCCTGAGTAGTTTGACATTGCTGCCAATGGTTTTACGCTGTGGACAGTTGGTAGCGCCATGGTGATAATGTCCAAAAAATACGTAACAATAGTCACCTAAAAGGCTAGCAAACATGGATGTAAACATTTCACAGCTTTATAGAAAAAAAGTTATGTTTGCATATGTTTTATGAAGAAGGAAATACATTCAACATGTTTGTCAGACCTCAACGATGCACACAATGTATTTAATTACAAAAAGACTTGACACGACACGTTAAGTTAAGTACACCATCATAATGAGAATGGTCTGTTGGACATAAAGCATGTTTCAGTGAAAAGCTTATGCCTTGTTCCAAAGTCCCCATCACTGGGAGTTAACATGTAAATAACATCCCAAAATAACACTGATACAATGATTCAATTAGTTTGAAAAAGATACACATTTTGTACTTGGTGTTGCTTTGATACAATTATGTAAAACAAAAGTTAATTTAGGCTTCATTTAAAGGCTAACCATTTGAAATAATGTGTGAACACTCATGTTAGGGGATTGAGGTTCAGAGGTAACATTATCTAGTCATAAAGTGTGGTATTGGACAAGTGATGTGAAATAATACATTTCAACAATTCCAGTCCTTTGTAGTAATGTACCATTTAGCAGCAGGTTATTGTTTTGGGAGTCCCGCATCCTCATTGAGAAATGTTTGATCTGTTCCATGCCTAATGAGTACAATTTCCACTACATTTGAATGGAATTTGGAAGAATAAAATGAATCTGGTATCTTAACTAAAGAGAATGGGACACTGTTCTTTGTTGCTCTTCTATTATTTCTGAAATTGACATTATTATTCCATTAGTTCATTAGACTTATTTTCAAGCAGCAGATTTATGTTCTTCATTGAGCTCTTTTTTATAACCTTCATGGCACCCCTTTTAGGTACAAGAATGCCACAGTGTGTGAGAACCATAATTGTAGTACTCTCTGACACTTTGCTTGTTGTCTGTCTGCAGAGCAAACAGGCGATGAAAGCCAGTGAAATAAATAAGGGCAGTGTCAGAATACGGCACCAAACTGAGCTATTATCCACGATGTAGAAGGTGCTCCTCAGTGATTACTGCAGGGCTGTCACCATGTGAAGAGTTTTATACCATTACTTGGTAGCAGAGCAGGTGAAGACTGAAATAATGAAAGACAAAGAACAACTTTGGGTTTTGATACATTCATTTAAAGTTCCTTTATATAATTTGTCATTCTTAATCAGGGAAGGTTTGCTAATCTTTCTCAAGATTGTTACATTATGTGCATGTTTACCTGTTTTATGTCTATCATTATTTCTGTTAGTTTAAAGATTGCTTGGTCTCATTAGCTTCCTCTCTTGCTGATGTTGTGCCCTTCTAACTGGCCTTACTCTAATGCTGGATAGTCAGAAATGTGTTTATTATTTATTTTACTCTATCTAATGAATTGATTTCAGGCTTCCAATTTGTTCTGTTACGAAGCCCCTGAAGTCCCAGAAGATTACATTTTTTTTTCATCTTGTGGAATAAGATGTTATCTTGTGGGCACAAATTATTACCTTGTGCACAAAGTTGTGTATCTAAGGGGAGGTATTTATAAGTTTGAGACCGCTACCAATGCTTCTATAAATATTTTTCAAGAAAAGGTTAGCGTATGTAACATTGAATTTGCCTTCATTTCTTAAGATTGTCTTGACTCAGTTGCTTTGAAAACATCAACATTATGAGAAGAACCAGTAAAGAATAGCCATGAAGATACATACATGCTTTGTGTAATTTTGTACGTTAAGAAAATTTCACTTTATGAGGTTTTTTTAACAATAATATGCGTTCCCCCCGCCTGACTATGGTCCCCCAGAGGCTAGAAATAAACCTGAACCCTGGGTATCCTGCTCTGCCTTTGAGAAAATGAAAGCTCAGATGGGCTGATCTGGAATCTAGCTCCTTATGAGGTCATAAGGGGCAAGGTTACCTCCCCTTTCAGAGAATTTGGCCCACCCATGAGAGAGAGAGACATCATGGCCTTCAAACAAGCTAAGTGGCAGTTGGTCAATGCCACACCCCCTGCCTCCATATTGCCCCCCCTCTCTCCTCCTCAAAAGCTACAGACTTGAAATGGCACATAAGGAAAGCTCATTGTGGAACTGGCTCTAGTGGCTGTAATTCTGCTCCAAGGCTGCATTTTGGGAAAAAGACGTCAGATATGGTATTATGGGACCACTAAGGTCTATTTAAAAGTATCCAAAAAGCACCATGTCATGGGACCGTTAAATACTGTATCCTGAGAAGTTTCCATCTATGTCCTCAGTTCTCAGGTCTTAGGTTACAGGACTCTTTTTTCACTTTTATGGTAATTTTCTTTGCATTTTATGAACATCTACATCATTGTATTTATCAACATCTAAAGCCAATCATCTTCCAACTTGAATTTTGTCCTGAAATACAGAGCAAATGGTTCCTGCTGAGGACAGTCCAATGTCTGTTGGACCAAACAAACCCATAAACAGAGACCCCAGTCTTCTATGCTAGAGTGGCAAGAATTTCTTTGACAATGAAAATAAAACTTGATTCATTTCTCTCTATGTTGAGATTGATAAATTGCTGTATATTGTTCTCCACAAGATAACCATTGCACACAACATGTTGATGTTGTTTGCATATAATATTTATGCATATACATTTTGCTCACACAGTTCACAAGTCCAGAAAAACATGTTGTATGTTTTCGGACTTTTGGGTCTCCCGATATATTATATACACATAGAGTATGGCTGGTTAAGTTGCTAACGCCAACGAGCCATGTGGTTCATTATTCTTTGCAGAGAAGATGAGAGCTGATGATCAACTTGGGAGCAACAAAGCTTGGACCACGCTAAAACATTTATAACTACTTAGACCTTCACTTTGCCATAAATGCACAAAAGGGCTCTACTTTCTTTCGGTGTCCGCTCTTACTCTCACTGCTGTGGGCTTCTACCAACAGCTGGGTCATGGATCTACGGCTGACATTTGCAGTTTGCCAGTTGGGTCGGCCGTTTAATCATTTTGGCCATTTCACTGCTAATGTGGTCTGAGCCTCAAGTACATTCATTCATTATTGATGAGAGAATAAATGTCTCTCTGGTACCATAGATGCAGCCATTACCCAACTGAATCATCCCCCTATGATGAGATCCTTTTTGTGTTGGATGGCTGGTCATCCACGTGGATGGGACTCTGGGGCTTAAAACTCTCTGAGCAGCAAGAGAGCTTTTTTTCATGTGCTTTTCCTTACAGTAAAAGCAAAAAAGACAGAAAAAGAAAATGCTGCTTTTTGCCTCCAGCTCAGGCAATCACTGTAATGTTAGGCAGCAGTCGCCTGTTGCCATGGCAACTACCCGTTAATATTCCGGCAGAGTTTCCTCACTGACAAAGGGAGAGCGCCACTTTCTCACATAAAAAAAAAATCGATTGGACATTCCTGCAGAAAATAAGGGAGCTGAGCCATGTGGTGACGGAGAGAATGCCAGAACATGATGGTTCATTGCGTCAAAGTGACCCGACTGACCTTGACTTGTCCTTTTTTAGAGTAGGAGCGGCTCAGTGCATTTCGCTTGTAGCAATTCATAATGTCATCCAGTCATCAAGCTTCACTCCCTATCGGGCACTCACTTATTGTTTTCTGTTGCAGAGATTTCTCTCAAGGAGATTGTTCAAAGGTCGGGCATTAAGGAATTGAGCTTTTTTTGCTCTTGAGTGGTGAAGCCATTCAGAAGGGATTGGCTGTCTATCATGAAAAGGGTTGGCATTGATCACAAATCCCATTAAGTCTTGGGCTTGATCTCCAACAGTCCAGACAATCCCATCTCCCATTTCAATTCTAAAAAAAAGACCTTTTTTAAATGGTGCTTTTTCACGCAAGAGACAGGAAAGTCTGTGCAAGGAAATATACATTACACACACACACACACACACACATATTCTTGTGTCTTATTTGTCTGTGCATTTAAAACTACATACTCAGTAGCTATGAGCCATATGTGGAGCTAAAGCCTGATTTGGTAAATCCATTTGTCAATCAACAGCAAATTAAAAGCATAAGGATTTAATGCTTTTCTTGTCTTATGTGACAGTAAATTATTGGTAGGACAAATTAGCAATAAGGAAAAGTACAATTGCCATTATTCACAATTTTCTGACAGTTTGAAGACCAATGAAGTGAATAATCTGCGGATAAATCAATGATCAAAGTAAGTGTTAGTTGCAGCCCGCCCATATGCATGAGTAATCTTCTACAACATTGAAGAACATGTCCGGTGACAAAACCTAACAAGGCCATTGGAGGTTCTCAGAGCTTCAGTAAACACTGTGTAATAATTTGTTAGAAGGGTTGCAGTGGACCGTCTGTCTCAGACTCCTCTCACATTGTTTTAAGATTTCAGGCGTTTGCCTTGTGGAAATGGCATCAGTGTCAGCAACAGTGTTCTGCTTATATTTGTATCTATACCTTTTATGTTTTGCTTAATGCTATTGATTTTATCAGCGTGTTAATAGCTGTCAGAAGAAAAGTCCAACATTTTGGGAAGTCGGCCTATTTGCTCTCTTGCAGAGATGCAGAATCAACACCACTCCCATATCTGTCTGTTGAATGTGAAGCTTCAGCCAGGAGTTAGCTTAGCTTAGCATATAGACTGAAAGCAGTGGAAAACCGCTAGCTTGGCTCTTTCTAAAGGTAACAAATACATCAATTAACACCCCTAAAGCCCGGATTAATAAAACCACATAATGTGTAAAAAAGTGAGCTTTACATGTGCTGGATGGGAGCTCGTTTTAGCTTTTGACAGTGCTAAGCTGGCTTTTTTCCCATTGCTTCTTGTCTTTATGCTAAGCTAAGCTAACCGCTATATCTTTATATTTATCACACAGATGGTATTGATTTTCTCATCATGATGATGATCATCATCATACTCAGAAAGCGTCATCAAATGTCACAACTATTACTTTAAGGGTGTTATGAGGCAATATTATTGAGCTTTAGTAAACGTGAGTCAAGATTCACTGCAGTTGAACTACATTTGTGGACATTAGCAACAAGCAACTGAATCTATGTTACTATTTAAGAGACTCATTTTGAAACAACTGGAACCGTGAGCTGAGCTGAACTCTTAGCTCTCTGTGTTTTCACAATACATCTTTAATAGCTGTAGAACAACAACCCCAAAATAAAAAGAACCATATTTGTGTTGCTTCCTCTCAAACCATCTTTAGCTCATCAGACTCATGTAAACATCAAAAACCTGACTGAGAAGTCGCTTTATTAACATGCCGGTGGCTTTATTAAGCTCTATTATATCAACGAGTAACATATTTGTTCTTAAGCTGTGAGAGTTATATAAATTGCTTTGTTCCAAGCCATGGGAATTGTTTTTTTCTGTCCTCTGTTTCTCCGCAAAATGAATTCCAAACTCCAAACCTTTTCCTCAAATGATCTCTTCTCACATACAGACAGCTGTTGTGTGCATATACAGTACCTGCACAGTTCAATATTCTCTACATTATTTATGACAACTTGCACAAGCAGCAGTATCGGCAGAGATGACTCAGGGGAGTTTGGTACACCGCTCGGAGCTCTAAAGTAGTCTTGTCCCCGTGACCCAGTCTCCGTCTTCATCTGCCCGGCAGAAGTAGAAATGAAGGGAGCCCCAGAATAAAAAATGCAGGCCATGTCTGTTTATCTGGGATTAGACTGTTTCTCAAGTATGCGCATATGCACTGCCAAGCTCATCCAATTGCTTCGGAGGTCACAGAAAGATGTGGTTGAAGTGACTTAGAAATATGAGGTTATAAAGCATGCCTGCAATGCCTCAGAGTCTCATGTTGCTTGTCATTTTTTAATCAGACGTTTGTGTCAGCATCCACTCTTCCCTCTATCCTCGTTTCTTTCTTTATTTATTTTTTCTCTCCTAATTTCCAAGGGACCAGACTGGCTGCTTTCTCACCTCTGATGTTTATTACACAAACAGCACATACCATCAAATATTACTTCTTTTTTTCTATCCGAAGAAGCCAAGTGCGGGTGAGAGATAATATGTAGAGGAAGTGGGAGGTGGGGAAAGAGAGAGCTGCAGACTTGTTTATATGTCTTCATCTGACGGGATGAATAATTCAGCAAAGGGCTCCCTGGTACCCCAGGATTATGTCAAAAGAATAGAAAGGGGAGTAGGTGAAAAAATAGAAAACGTTGGGGGAGTAGGGAGGTCTTGATTACAGAAACCCCCAATTTCTAACCCCAAAATGCCACACACAAGTGCTAAATCTCCAGCAAAGGTAGCCATGAATGCCAATATGGTTTTGGTAATTAGAGATTTCTCAGCTTCATTCTTGGACAGAAGATGCAGAGCGTCTGACAGCTAACCGAGGCTGGAGGATTTCCTGCTTTTCTGTTTCCCATCAGGCACTCTGAAGTCTTCTTTAAGACCTTTTTATTTTTCTTTTTTTGGCTTTGGTTTCCCTAGACATTTGCAGAGCTGAGCATATTGCAGCAGAGCAGCGCTGATGTGCTGTTTACTTGCAGTTTCACAGACCTCCTCTTGAACTCTGACCTTCTGTTTAGAAAAGCATGCATAAGTCCAAAGTTAGCTTTATAAACTCATTAAATCATGTTTTTATTCATAATTATCTTGCTCAAAATCTGTGTAAAAGCACCAACTTTGATTTGCAGGTCAAAAGACGTGTTACAATTAACTGGGCTACATGGGGATGAATGTTTTTTTTTTAAAGGTCTTGGTTACATATAACCATGGAAAGAGCATTTTAAATGACTATATTTTAGTGTGAAGTAGCTCCAAACTACACTTTGAAATATGTTCATGAAACAGCGGTATGTCTACAAAATGTAGCCCATTAAAATCACCAAATCATTGCTCACAGGGCAATCTTTCTTTTCTTTGGAATACAGAAATGCTGCAACACTGCAGACCAAAACCATCCTATTTTTGTTTCACGAAATTCCATCTGAGACACACCTTAACACCAGCTGTTCCATCAATACTGTTCAATGGTTAAACTGTAATAGAAAAAGATGTTTCAATCATTATTGGAGTCTCCAAATAAAGCTGACCTCCCCAGAAAGGCTGTGGGAGGAAGAGGGAATACTGGAATTCATGGGCTGGACACTGTGGGAAGAGGACATGGTGGGAGAAATCTGGAGCTGGAGGGAAAACTCCAGACTCCTGGGCCTGCTGCACTGTAATCACTGCGTGGGTCTTTTGTCTTATGTGCTGGCATCACACACAGACACATTGACTAAGTTCCTCCATGTTGTAATTACTGTTTGTTGAGAAACAGCGTATCCCCCTGCGCCATGTCATTAGGATTAGCACTCTGCAGGGTGTTGCTTTCCATTCGCTGGTAGCAAAAAAACTCAATATCCCATCTGTCACAATGCCACAATTCTCTGCAGTTAAACAAAGGCTGGCTGCAGTAACACCACCTAAATGGATTACTCCTCTCCAGTCAACAGTATCTGACTGCTGCACCTAGTTAACAGGGAGGTGAAAACACAGAACACACCTGCGACCACATAAATACACAAATACACATCCCACCACTGTTTATGCTCAAATTTGTACTTTGAATGTACAACTTTGAAGTAACTTTGTGGCTCGCGGCCTAATTGGCTCAATTAGAGTTCAAGCTATGAACTAAAAGTCGGGTGTGCAGCCAAGAGGAGAGTGCTATCAAACTACAAGCCTCAAAATTCACTGTAGATCCAATTTATTTCCAAGATGGTAAGTGATTCTGCTTGAATTACGCACTAATCATGTAATTCTGATGTTAAAAAGAAAACCTTTGTGTGAGCTACGATACACATCACCGGAGACAAAAGAAATCAGCATCCCATTCATTAAAACGTTCAGTCTGAAGTTTATATTCATGATACCAGCTGTGATGTTTTCCCCAAGAAATTAAGATTACAGTTCAGTATGCTATTAACCTACGACTAGCTAGCTTGCTTGCTCTCTAACTGCTGCATGTGAAATGAATGTTGTTGTTTTTTTCCACCTAGCTTACCAACTCTGTTTTGAATAGTTTACTGTAAGTGCTGATTTGAGTGTTCCCATGTCTGCAGGTGTGCTGAGCCTGCCGGAGAGTTTGAACCTGCACCGGGACCAGCAGCGCTTAGGGAGGGGGGGGGTGAGGGCCAGGGATACACCCAGGCCGAGCTCCGCACGCTGGAACAATCGCTGCTCGCAACCCGGGTGGGCAGCATCGCAGAACTGAGTGAGTACACTTTTAACATCAGCTTACACAACGCATAATATATAATGTGAGTTTTACAGAATTGTAACCAAGTTGGAGAGAATCCAAACTAACACGATGCCTCAATGAGAATGCAAAATAGGTTTTCCACCCTGGTGAAGGCAAGATAACCTGAAAAGGTTTGGGAAATAATACATAGTGTGCTGACAAAGAGTGTTTTAACTGCAATGAACTTGGACGCAGTAACACTCTCAGTTGGACACAAACCTCTTCATGGAAAGTCACGATGAGATAAGATTTCTGGAGTGGAAGAAATTGTAGAAATATCTTGACAGTCCACAGAGAGTTAAGGGTTGTCATTTAATTCCTCCCTTTGATATCCCTCTGGCATTTAATGTATGCAGCTGATGAGATTCACTTTAATATATCGCACCTAAGGAGATCACAGACATTTTATTCAAATGTTATTCAATATGTAGCAGGCCCATAACCAGGTTTAGACTGATATTTTCAAGATCAAATGTTAGCCACCATCATTGAGTGTAGCCTAATACCTGAGATTTAACCTGCCTTCCTCAGTACAAGGAGCCGCTAACCGAGCTATTGTCAGAATTGTATTAATAATCTCTACTTGGAATATAGAGTTAAGGTGACCCTTAATGCTCTATTTAAATACAACAATTAAATCTTGGATTCCTTTCTGCCCTGCTGAAGAGTCCTATTAACACCAAAATGGCATTAAAATAGTCAAATTGACAGATATTAAGTATTGACCCCTTATATATGAGCAACTTAAGGCTACAGTAATTGGCTCTCAATCTCAATGTTAAGTTCAGCGTCGAGCATATTATATATTATTATCATGCAATCATCTCAAGGAATTATTTCCATTACTGTTATAATGCCGAATAGCCCCATTAGTGTGAAGAATGCCCGCTCCCCGTCCCTGTGGGCTGTGTTACAGCTGTCCTAACACCTGTTTATGAGTCACGCCGCCTGGAGACCTTTCAATCCAAGGTCAGCGCCTCAGAGGCTTTTAACCTCAACTTGAAAGAAAGGGCTCCACCTTTAACTGTGACATCCCACTACCTCCACCTCCACTCCCACCCCTGTTCTCACCCTCTCCACAGTCACACATTAGATCATCCTGTCCCCTCCAGGCATCTGCACACCGAGTTCCTGTCCGTGCACATTTGTCCTGGATTTGTATCGCCCCCAAAGCAAATTAAAAACCAACGATTCACTATGCATCGTTGATTAAAGCAAGAATTTGTAGTCTTTTCTTGTCCCCAGTTGCTGTGTCACAGAAGTGATTAAGCCTGCAAGCAGTTTGTGTGAAGCATTGTGATGCATTTAAAGTGATAGTGTATTTATAATAAATACAATAAGAAGTGGTTAGTTAGCCACGGGGGCTAACTAATCACCTACTTCATACTCTGGAAGGTGCAGTTAAACCTGCAATAACTGACTTACCTGGGGGGAAGCATAAACAAATTGTGAACACAACAGTGTTTAAGTGTCAGCATTTACATATGTAAACGTCTAAATACAGGGTCTTTAAAGTATTGAAAAAGCATTGAATTTAATATTCTCAAAATAAGGCATGGAGTATTGAATTCCATTAACAAAGTTCTTACATTTTAAAAATAACTGTCAAATGTATGGTGTGTGGTGTGTGTGTGTGTGTGGGGGGGGGGGGGTAACATGGTTTGGTGTACAAAATTATTTTGTTTGGTGCATGTTTGTTACATTGGGCTTCTTTGTATTGATATTTTAAACTTCCAGGATTGATATTTGAAGACTGTGATTAACCTTTTATCAGATCTCTACAAACCCAGACAGCTAGCTAGACAATCTGTCCAATCTGAGTTTTTTGTTGCACGACTTAAACAACCTTTGAACGTACACATGTTCCACCAAAACAAGTTCCTTCCAAGCCTATTTTGCAGAGGCACCGTGGCTTTTCCCCGGTGCTTAGCACCGCCCAAGACGATTGTGATTGGTTTAAAGAAATGGCAGTAAACCACAAACCACGTTTTCCTCCCATCCCCAAATGCTATGTGGAGTAGCCAGACCCTCCTTGAGTGCGCTTTGGAAGAGGGTCTAGGTTTGGTGTTATTTGGATGATATAAGACAGTACAGGTCTTGTTTACGTCAGTGTAATGCTTAACACTCTTTATCATGGGTTATAGTACTTGGCAAATTATTTTCTAGGGCTTAAAGTCCAAACTCTGTTGTATACCTTATACTTTTGCCAATATGACTGTGAAGATTTCACTAAATTAAATTCTAAGCGGTTTTAAAAGATCCTAAAAAGTGTCTCTTAAGCAGCTGAATGCTCTACTGTGTAAACCTGCAAGCCGCAAACACTTTCTGGTGTATGCAGTATGGCAAAGAACACATACTGCATACTGGGATGCTGCAGGTACCTTGTGGAAAACGAAAATCATTAACATTGCGGCGTGGCAGACGCAGTGATAACTGCACACACTTTAAAGGTGTCATTAGCATCCAAGTGCAGGACAGTCTGTTCACGTGCTTTGATCAGAAGGCAGAGAAAAAAGAACAGGCGTCTCTTTTCTATTTACTGCATTGTGTGTTTGACTCCCTCCGCCGCACTACTTCAGCTGGACTACCTCACCTCCAGGGTCAGCCTGTCGAACACTGCCAAAGGTTGACATGCCAGCTGCTTGCAGTCATTTAGTGGATTTCAGTGGCACAGTTCACTCCTCATGTTGCATTATGTTAACAGACTGATCTGTAGAGTACAAGCCACTGAATTATATGAGTGTGAATCTGCTTTATCAAGTGCATGATGATTACATTAAGGATGCTTCTTTTAGCATGTTCCACCATCTGCCTTTGCTAGAAACTGAAAGGAGCAGATTTTGCTGAAACTTTTGCATCTCATTTAGACACTTTTTTTCACCCACATTCTTTAGTTTGTTTATCAGAAACCGGTTCAACAACCTGCACAAGCAGTTTGCCTGTCATCTAAATTGCAGTTTGTGTGTAATCAACCTGTCCTCAGCCAGTCTGATTTATGCATATGTTTAAAGGATAGGTCTGGTGATATTCTATATAAATCCCATCAAAAGACCAAACCCAACAATGAATGAGCTATTGTCTGTAAATCCAAAGCCTGATATATCTTTTTCCTCTGTGCCATAGACTTCCATTGTCCAAAAACAGTATAAAACACATCAGTGAGCCTCACAGTTGCGTTGGCTATATGTTTTTCAATGCCACAAACACACACACACACACACACACACACACACACACACACACACACACACACACACACACACACACACACACTGTAGTTTATTATATTTCAAAGTAAAGCTTAAACTGAAGCTGTCAGGCGGGTATTGGACAGATGTAGAAAGTTATACGTTTAATTCTTAGGTGATTTTGCAGTCTATCCACAGATGTGTGTGAGGATGAGCCAGTCACCCAGAGCAAGAATGGATGAAATTAAAGGCGGAAATGTTCCAACAAGGGCGTTGTAGATAAATACATTCCAGTGGTTATTACATCTCAGACACATGCAGTGTGGTTGTCTGTTCATGTGGAAATGATGTGTCCTCCTCTTAACACATGTATTGGAAAAACCAAAAGCATGGTGGTCTAAAATAAAATATAATGGACACACAACCACAAAAAGCACCAGGGGAGAGCCATACTGAATTATTATATGAATTATGACAGCATTATGAGAGGAAATGTGTGTTGTAGCTAAAAAATTAAATAAAATAACAATCTGGTCATTTTCAGGCAGCAAAGAACGAGGGACCTTTCAGTGATCTGCTAAAGCACTGTGGTGATTTTACTCTTTCCAGAAAACAATTACACATGTGCTTTAGGAGGTAATTACATTGGGCCTTTAGGGAGACAGCAGCCACATCGATAACTTGTACATTCTGCACCAGCTTACCTTGTTTCTTTTTTTCTTTACAACTTAGTCAGGTGCTATAATATAACAATCTGGCAAATGATATATCATAATTCATTCAACCTTTCTTTAGAATCAAGAGATAATTTAGGGTGACCCTCATTTTCAATATCATCGAGTCAGATTGCAAAGACAAATACAGAACAACACAGAACATACAATCATAAGAAATATAGAAAGACAATACAATATTCTAAATTGGAAAATGATTCCATGAATAAGGATATAAAGGTATGCAGATAATAAGGATTTCCTTTGTAAAGCAGTTACAAGCAGAAGTTTGCAGGTTTAAAACCAGATTTCTAAATTGTCCAAGAACAATTGAGTTGATTTTAAGAAAGTGCTGTAATTTGTTCCATTTGTTCTCCCTCTGTTTGTTTTTTAGGAGTGTTTTTATATTTTAAGGAACAAATACACTTCCAATTGATTAAATGTATCAGTCAACCCACCACGGTTTTTTTCTTTACGGTTCAAGTCTTCTGTTGTTGCATTTAGTGAAGCGTAATCTGCATAGATTGTAGAGAGACTGCATAGACTGTTTAAATTACACAAATATCCCGATGTATATGTGTTTTGAATGTATTAACCATCTCTACATTGATTGATCAACGCTCCCAAACAGTCTGTTTCACTACCGGCACATTCCCCTCACTACAGTGGGCGGGGAAATATAATCAACAAATCAATACATTTTGGTTCAGTAAATTCCTGCTGCAGCCTGGTAAAGGCCGGTTAGCCCGCCGCTTTGGCTTCGGCAGAGACGGTTACAGGAGAGGGAGTCAGTGTAGATCGGATGACAGAAATTTTCATTGTTGTATGCGCTTGGATGCGTACAACCTCCACCGATGTATGAAAGTCGAAACCCAGGGCGGGGAAAGTCTGCATGCACTCACTGCTGCTCGTAAAGCATAATGCTGTAAGTGCATTGTAATAATTGATCATTTAATTGGCGACTGGACAGTAAAAGGGCACTGTTAACAGTGATTTTAGCGAGTAAATCAAACTAAAACTGTGTAAATTATAACCTTGGTCCCAGTCAGAGCTGTATTACTGCTAATGCACACTTAACATTTCCTACTATTGCTGCTTCCGATTTAAGTCAGTCGACTTTACTTTGGCACTGTTCGTCAGGGGAACTTGGAAGAAACATGCAGCGTGATACAGCATCATTTTTACGTAGCTGTTCTTAGCTTTAGTGCTGCGAGCAAGACCAGACCAGTTTTGTGTAAATTAAGCTAGCATAGTTCCTGCAGAACCCATTGACACCAGGTTTTCCTGTTTCAGGTTACTGCCAAAATATGGCAATATGCAGATTTCTTCAGTGTACTTGAACATAGTGCCTGTGGCATTTTAATGCAAGGGTAATAGAGGCTGCTTGTCATCTCAGCAGTAGCCCTTTATTTACAGTAATTACACTAATGTTTATAATAAGAAATAATGTGTTAATGTATATATGTTACAAGGACCCTCTAATATCATAGCACAGACCTGTAACAAATGGATGACATGAAGCAGGTGTTTCACGTTCAGATGCTGTGTTTCCACATAAGGCATTTAAAATCTGCTCGGTTGTTTAAATTGAAATCAATTTTAAAGCTATTGGCTCAATATCTGAAAAATAAACAAGATCATTTGAAAGTTAAGCGGCCACACGGAGCAGGTAGTCAGGGCAATTTAACACCCGAGCTGTTTGGCAATTAGTGGATGATAGAAGAGGCTGTTAAAGAGCCACATTCATCACTATATCCATAATTTAATTCTGTTGAGGTGGACAAATAAGTCTTTTATTTTTGAAGTCACCATTATCTACCTGCTCATTGTATTTCATATCTTTGTCGGAGCAAGGAGAACGGATCGCCGATGGCAGATTTGGGCATTTGATGCTCTGGGTGTTTGCACTTTCCCTCATCTGTCATGACACCTTGCCTGTTTTCCTTTGTGTGTGTGTGTGTGTGTGTGTGTGTGTGTGTGTGTGTGTGTTAGTGCGTGCGTGGGTGTGTGCACGTGTGTGTGGCACATATAGATACAGGCGCTGTACTGACATATTGTGACCAGGTGTGACAGAAAAAGGCCATTCATCTGTCAGTTCAGAGGCCCCCTGTGGGTCAGAGAGCAGTCACTAGGCAAATAAACTGCGAAATGTAATACAGTGCAGGCCTTTAACAATGGGGCCCTCCATTCCTGAAGCTGGGTGTGCCTCCACCACACAGGAAATATTCAAAGTATGGACTTTGTTAATGTTATAATCCTTTAAGATTTTCATGAAACCAACCTCTTTCATACTAAGAAAGTAGAGTCACTTAAGTTAGCAGGTAGCTAGCTATGAAAGGTTAGGTTAAAATATGCAGTTAGGGTTACATCTTGTTACTTATAAGGTGAGTTCCATCTTCATGTATTCTGAATTACTCACTCTGACATCTCTCCATTTAGTGCATGCATAGGTACTGAGCACGTGTGTGTAATTCAGGCCTGTGTGTAATGTTTGTAATAACAACAGAGTGTAAATTGTAATTTATCCTCGCGGGATTAATAAAGTATACATTATTAATAAAGTATACATTATTAATAAAGTATACATTATTATACATTATTATAAAGTAGATTATTGCTGATTTTGGCCTCATATTTATTCACTCCAACGGTGCATTGCATCAGTGTTCAAATAACCATCTGTGTTGATTTTTTTTTTGGGGACAGCAAATCTGATTTAAGTAATGCAGCCACAGTCAGCTGTTAGATGAAGACCGGCACATCTGGAGTATAAAATCCGATCCATGAAACAACTTCTTCATGAAAACAATTTGTTTGGCTGCACTGCAAACAGAAACAGATGAGCTTTAGCTGTATTTCTGTAGAAAGGAGGTGCTCGAGGACTGTTTGCTGCTGATTGAAACTGCACTAAACTCTTTGTCTAATTTTTACCTTTGTTATTTGACAATAATATACATAGCTGCCTATTTGAGTTTTAGGATGACATGTTGATGGTTGTGACAGGTTGTGCGCTTTAAACATCCCCCACTCTGTATTTTCCTAGGCTGACAATATCCAGCTTGAAAAAATAGTCATTGTGTATTCTACTGTGCAAAGTCAGAGAAGAAAAGTGCTAAATGTTCAGGACTGAGTGGATTTTGCGAAGAGAGGAATCCCTCTCCCCCTGCAAAGCTGCAGGAGTTGCAGCTGGTTTGAAAGGGTACAGAAATTTGAACAGCGATGTAACTTCTCTTTTCCCAGGAAAGGATTTCTTACTGAATACCCATCTAACTCTGGCTGGTGACCACATGTTTAAAATTTCTATCCATAAACAAATGTTATTCCCATGATAGATTATTAATAAAAAACATACCCTTCATATTCCTACTTAGCACCCTACATTTCAACAGAATTTCACTAATATCACAGCGACTCAGAATACCTCCCAATCATCTCTGCTCCATTATTCCAAACTCACCAGGTGGATGTGAGCTAATGGGTTAGCTTCACACACACACACACACACACACACACACACACACACTGAACATGGAAATTCATTGGGACGTGTTACATTTCATCTTGAGACCGTCCTTGCCATTCTCATTTTTCATCATATTAGAGGTAAAATACTTCTTCTGCTTCTCCATACATCATCTTTCCTAATCTCACATCTGACCCACTTTTCAGCAAGGGTGATAGAAAAGAAGAAGGAAAAATTAGTCAGCCAGACTTATTTTCTCTTAAGTTGGTAAAAGCTCATGTAAAAAAACATTCAGAAAACAGGGTGATGCAGTTTGAGCTAGAAGGTTGCTCTGTTTCTTTTTACCCATTTGACCACTGCAGCTACTGATGATAACGTCACCCGTATGTGCTTTTCAGTCACTCTCTCTAATGGACATGTCAAGGCAAAGCAGTATCTCAATGTGCTGAGAAAGGTTCCTCCTGTCATTTAGTCTTCTTCTCTCCTCTCAGAGGTCTGCAGTGCCATTCACTTCTTTGTGTCTGTCCACCTTACAGACACCGTGGTTTAAAAATGTTGACTTGGCTGGAAACATGAGGCTAGCTCATTCAGCCACAGGAGCAAGGTGCGGCCATTTTCCTTATCTGTCTCCCACCACCTTAAGGAGGATGGTGGGGACATGCTGACACAAACAACCTTCCTCACAATCCTCCAGACACACACCTCTTCATTTCGCACAAAAGACACATACTGGAAATCCTTGTAGGCTGTTGTTGCATGCTGCAGTAATTATGTGAGGCTGGATTCATTATTGTATAATGGTTTAATGTCCCTTGATACCTGTCACAGGATCCCACTCACTCATTGCAGCTCAGAGATGCCAAGTTTAGAAGAGCGATTAAAGAGCTGTTTGAGGTATAACTCAAGTCTTTTTCTAAAAGAAGATGTAAGACCACATTTTCTAAAGTTAAATCACTCAGACACTAAGGGTCTTTCTCAATCTGCATTGTTGTGTTTTCATGAGCGTGGTGTTGGTCGTTTCAAGATCAAAAGACATCCAGGTTAAAGGTCCCATGGCATGAAAATGTCACTTCATGAGGTTTTTTAACATTAAAATGCGTTCCCCAGCCTGCCTATGGTCCCCCATTGGCTAGAAATGACGATCGGTGTAAACCGAGCCCTGGGTATCCTGCTCTGCCGTTGAGAAAATGAAAGCTCAGATTGACCGATCTGGAATCTTGCCCCTTATGAGGTCATATTCACTCATAAGAGAGAGACATCATGGCTTTCAAGTGAGCAAAGTGGCAGTTGGTCAAGGCCACACCCCCAGCCTCCACCTTTCCTCACCCCCCTCAAAAGATTCAGACTCAGAAATGGCACATACTAAGGAAAGTTCATTGTGGGACTGGCTCTAGTGGCTGGAATTCTGCACCACGGCTGAATTTTGGGAAAGAGATATGGTATTAGAGGACCGCTAAAGTCTATATAAAAAGCATCCAAAGAGCACCATGTCATGGGACCTTTAAAGCAGACCTAATGTTGACCTAACATGACCTAACTTGAAATTGAACGTTTTTATTCTGTATGCTCAATTAGGATCCCAATTAGCTTTCATAAAGTGCTCGCTAGTCTTCCTGAGGTCCACAAAAAACAATAACATGGTTAATAATAAAAAGTAGAAGTAGGGAAAGTTCCTGGTAACTTGTGTCCTTGCATCAACTTCATCAGCAAGCTGTGAATTTGCTTCTCTGTTTGCCTTCTCTTTAACTATTTGGAAAGAATACATCCAACAAGGACAAGTATCAACTTTCTTTTATTTGTTATTCATCCTGGGTCTGTCCTCCAAAGCATTACCAGGGTCCTTTTGTCCTCCATAATCCTTTGACAAAATTTTTAAAAGCTGATGTACAATTCACAAAACACAAAGCAAATACAAGGATGGACGACATGGATCTCAGCAATTTACTTGCCAACTGAGAAAGCATCACACGGCGGCTTGGCCGGCAACAGCAAATGGGGAAACGAAGGAGAGCCAAAGACACACTTAAAGAATGACCCATCACGCCCAAACAACTGTGTACTCCATTTTAAAGCCCTGATTATACAACATCAAACATGGGACCAGTTTTAAACCGTAAAGTGCTCTTCTTGTCATGTTCTTGATAGGTTCAGGTTCAGGTGTCCACAAGGACACAAACATTAACTGAGGACTCTTGAGGGTAATAACCACAGACTTGTTGTCAAGCGCTGATTATTTTGTTCATGTTTAAGGTCAGCGGTCTCTGTTTACGTCTCTAGTCAACAATGTCATTGGATCTTGTTGTTGCTATGTTGTCACGCAGTCTAAGTGTTGGATTCTAATTAAAGTCTATTGAATATATCGCATATCCAACGAGGCTGATGAGTGCACACGGCTGCACCGGCATGTGTGAGCGTTCGAGTGTGCGGCACCTCTCCGGAGAGGTACAACACCCACAGGCAGATGTTCTTCATTAATAATTATTACCCATAAGCCTGACATGTGAGAGGGGATGATATTCGAGCCTGCCTCTCTTAGCTCCTCGACTACTAGTGACTTTCGTGGCTAAGTTCTGTTATTATTATAGAAGTTTGACATCCACTTTACACTCAAGTCCTTTTGCAATAAGACTACGGACATTACACCATAGACTTTACAGCAGTGCTGCTGAGAGATAATGCACACTCACTAATTGAGTGTTTTGGAGAGAGCCCAGAAGGCTAATGGAAGTTTTGGGGTAATAAGGCGGTGAATTGAACAGGCTGCTCTTAGTTCTCACCTCACTGTTTCCGGGGAAGAAGAAAAAAGGCCAGGGCAGCTGTTTAGAGGCAAATCCAGGCAGCTGTTTGCAGCATTGCTTTGATGAAAGGGGACTTCACAAAATGACCTAATAGCTGTTGGTATTTTGACTGAACTCCTGTCATTAGGAAGGGTATTATTCTCTGGCTCAATTCACAGCAAGTTTACCATTGACTTGTCATTCTTTTGCTGCAAGAAGGCACTTCCATTTTCTGGGATTATTATGTCTTTTTTTATTTAGACAAGTCCTTAAGTCATTTCATTTTAAAGAGGCAAACTGGAGAGAGTATAGAGGCTTGACTATGACTTCTTTTACTGATTTTTCTCTTTTCATTTTTAAAAATCACATGTTAAGTTTTGAGTATTTCGACCTTCCATGATTAAGGTGCCAATATATTTTTTCATTTAGAAAAACATAGACAATGTGACCAAAGACAAGAGTGGGTGAATAAATTGGCTGTAGTTTGGTAGAATAATAAATGTGCAGAAAAAAATATCTAGTTAAGTCTTTAATTTCTTAATATAACATGCTCTAACCTTCACTGATCTCTCACCTGTCTTTATCTTTATCAAATATTTTACCTTTGCTGTTACTTATTTTACCCATACAATTTACATCCTGTAGGCAAGGCAAGGCAGCTTTATTTGTATAGCACATTTCAGCAACAGGGCAATTCAAAGTGCTTTACACAAAATCAGTTAAACAAATAAAACACAAGTATAAGCAGTTAAAAGTAAAAACATTAAGACAGAAAACCCTAACCCTAACCCACTTGAGACTACCTTCACACTAATTAGTCAATGTTAGTGCTACCTTTCGTGATCACCCTCAGTGTCACTACCCTTCATGACTCTATTTTTAGAGACGTTACCTTTCGTCTCCTTGGACTCTTTTTCACACTAATTAAGCCAATCTAGTGCTGCCTTTCGTGTCTATTTTCGACTACACATTCAGGTTTCTTTTTAAAGTGTTACCCTTCGAGTCTTATTTTTGTATTACACAACCTTTATACTTATTCCTTTTCCTCAAAAAAAAATAACTGTAGTTTACAAGGTATAATTATAATCTTTTTTAGCCAAGCAGCATCGCTCTACAGAGGGCAATGTCTGTCTGTCTGTCTGTTGGTTTGTCCACCACTTTGACTTTGAATTTGATAGACTAATATATCGTGACAACTATTGGATGGATTGCCACAAAATTGGATACAGATACGCGTTATTCCCTGATAATGCCTACTAATGACTTTAATAATCCTCTGACTTTTTCTCTAGCACCACCATAACATTCACATTAGTGGTTTTTAGTGTCAGATGGTCCACCACTTTGGTCCAGCCTGATACAGTATATCTCGACAACTGTTGATAAAATTCCATCAATTTTGGCCACACATTTATGTTACTCTCAGGATCAATTGGAATAACTTTGGTCTTCCTCTGACATTTCCACAAGTGCCATTATCAGGTCTAAATGTATTTCAATTTGACCAAATACTGAAGAACCACTAGTATTCCCATCAGCCTCAGCTGTACTTTGTCTTTTCTTCTAATTATCAAATGTTAGCATGCTAATGTGATGTAAATGTAAAGCATATTTAAAAAAGGGATCAAAATAAGCCCTCAGCTAAAATATTACAGTGCAGTACTATTCATGCACGTTTGATAAATTGGATAATCAAGACCACACATAGGAAAGATATTTATCATACACTGCAGCTGTAGTGCTTCTGCAGATCTTCACAGAAGAGCCATTAAAGTTCCTAAAAGAGCCATTAGACAGAATAAAGTGGCATCCATTTAGATGTCCCCTCCTGTGAGTTGCAGGAAAGATGATGACAATAGAATGACAGAGTCAGTTTGTGTAATCTCCTGCTCCATCTCCACAGACTGGAAATATCTGGCAAAACTAAGATGATGAGGCAAAATGAAGCCACAGTTCAGAAGCCTCTTTAGACTGAGAGAAGTCATTATCAAGAAGGGTATTATTTCCCACAGTTTCATAATTGTTAATGAACAGACTTTTTTTGGGGGCTCTCTGGGACTTCTGGGAAAATAACCATTTTTTTCCCCTGATGCACTGTGCATTTCTGGTGTTTGTTCATAGCTCTTCTTCACAGTCATCAGTCCAAGAGTAGACAGCTGCAGGAGACAGGGGGCTTCTGTGGGAGGCTGTAATGGACAGAAAGAAGGAATCGTGATGGCTGTTGTACCAGTACTATCAGATATGATACAGAAGCAGTGCAGAGACAAGCACACAACTTTCCTAAACAGGAGTTTCTTAATGTTTGCAGCACCTTGCATCATGGGACCTTCATTCTGTGTATTTAGTCAAAATATTGTCCAAGGATGGGGGAGGGGGGAAGGAGTGTCTGAATGTTTGACCCTGGCTGACCCTGATACTCAAAATAAAAACAAGATATGAGATAAATATAATTTTTTTTGATATGTCATTTCTAATTCAAAACTAAACAGTCCAATGATTGATTCTATGCCCCACTGTTCAAGGATCCTGGGGTCAAACAGATGGCTATTTTGCCTTCAAGTGTTCCTGCCTCCAGAAATGCACAGATTCAGTGGTGTTGTGACTGGTTAGGAAGGAACTGCACATTAGCTAAGTTTTAATCAGTTTATCAATAAAGTTGAACCATGGCAACTTACCCTTAAAGAACCGTTTTAAGCTGTGTTGATCGATCTTTGGCCAGTAGGGGCGGGGCTGAGACATGGTCAAAGTTGCTATGCAGACTCTATTTTAACTTTTGTTTTATTATTATTGCACACTAGCCACTTTTAGCACATCCTCTAGTCTAGAGGATGCCACCCCCACATTTCACCGCACATATTTAGGAGTATGTGACGAAAAAATCCTTGAATCTTCAATGTTATTGCCTAATATATAAAAGTTATGAATAACATGCTATCAAACAGTTGCCTATTTACACATCCAGCTGGCACAGGGCAACATTAGCATTAATTTGAGGACAGGTTTTTGGCCACCTGATGATTGTAAATTGAATATTCACTCCACTTTCAGCTCCGTTTTGATCTCCACCAACTCCCAAGAGGGTTGTAACCCAGCCCTATTTTAACATATACAAGCAGTGCCTATGCTTTAAGAATTTTATAATGAAATAACCATCAGAACAACTTTTTACCAGAAGGGGGGCCTTTTTTACTGAAAACTGTTACCTGCTGCTGCTGGAAACAGTTGAGTAGAGATGTGAGACCAAATCAAACCTTAAATGTGACTTTAAAAGGAAAACGGTTAGCTGAAAGAGGCTGTAAGACTTTTTAGAGATGCAGAGATTCATGCTACCTCTATGGAGTTGTCTCTATGAGCCATCCCTTTAATATTTAATATAGTCAATAGATTCTGTGTTAAAACAAAGTGATTGATTAATTGAGATTGATGTGGTGACCATTTCAAGTTAATTTTCAGCATTTTCCTTGCCCCACGATGTCATTTGTTTTTAAAAGTTCCTTTATTATATCTTATGTTTGCTTTTAATATTTACTGTGTTGTTTGGTCATGTAGGAGAGCATAGTATAATATTTTCAGAAGAGGTTCAAGGCAGTTCAATGGCTGGACCCGCTAGTGCATCACTGTTGCCTGGTGCTTCAGAATAAAGGAATCATTATGTAGCATTTGTAGCATGGCACTTTATTTTGTTCTCTCTTAGTTTTTTTCAGCCCAACCTTTGCAGATGCTGCCCCGCTGCTTTTTCATGTAGCTGGGATTTATTCAGAACACAAGCAGTGTGTCACATTACCATGAGTTCAGTGTATAAAACAATAAAATAGAAGATGGATCAGTGGGCCCTCGTGACCAACCCTCCCTCTCCTTCCTCTGTGGAGCCGGTTTGCAGGTAGAAAGGACTAAAAAAAACCACATTTGGATATATTTTTACCCTTTTATTTCATTCCTGTTTGGCTCACCGCCGGCTCACAGGTCGACAGGCCCAGCAGGTAAAGTCCCAGAACTCCAGATGGTCCCTCTCTCTATGATTGCATCCTGGCCATAAAAGTGTGACTTTGGATAATAAAACCACTATGCTGAGGACATATATATATATATATATATATATATATATATATATATTTTTTTTTTTTTTACACACACACACACAGTCTGAAAAGCAGCTACTGTACTGCATCTCTCAATGTCTTTTCAAACACTTACGTTATCACTGACCTCCCTTCACATGTCCCATATTATATAGGTCTACTGGTGATTTATTCCCACAAAGTATCTGCTAGTAGTGTGTTGAAGATGACACGTCCTGGGATTGACTGTGATTAATAGTTGCCATGAAATTGCTAATTTGCCCCAAAGGCAGAGCTCCGAATTGGTCGTATTACCAAGTGATGATTAAATGTCCTCGGTCCGGCCCCCGGGAAGCTATAGACCATGACAGTGTGTCACAGGATAGCGGAGCAATCTTCCATCTAAGTCCTCCATTAGGGAACACAATAGTTGTCTCACCGTGATAATCTTGATTCACATTTGACAAGAAGTTGGCTCACCTCACTTCGTCTGCTTGAATTACAAGCTTGTTTGCTGACTATTTTTATCGTGGGCAGTGTGCTCTAGAAACACTTGACAATCACATCTGTTCAATTAATTTATACATGTACTCTAAGTAGTTCAGACACCTAGTCAGAATTTTTGTTTTCATTACACATTTGCTAAATATGCCTACGTTAACACCCTAAAGGCCTGAAGTCTGCTATATGGCATTTAAATGGGTGTGATCTTTACACATTCCACACCAATACTTGTGTGTGCATGGACAGCAAGACAGTGTCGAGTTGAATGTGTTCAATTTAAAATTGGTAACCATTTTTTTTCTTATGCAAAAAAAGAAACATTGCATACTCAAAGTAGGGTTACATCCCTATTAATTTCAAGTGCAATTTTTATTTTAAAATTGGATCAAATGGTCCATGGTAATATTGGTATTATCACAGTTCAGTTACTCTCCGTCAAAGTTAACACACAGTTCAATAAGTACAATAATTATTCTATAATTATTAACCACATTCTTTGGCTTCTCGTTATGAACACATAATTACATTGTGCTTTGTTGTTCCTGTTGCAGAGTAGAAGTACATTGATACCTAAAAAAAATACAAACTGGAATGTGAAGTATGTTTTAAAAGCAATCTTAACTTAAAAAGAGAAACATTAACCTGGCCCAATATTCTAACACTGCAAAGAGAAAACATTAAAGTTGACGTCAAAAAGATTCAGTTGAGGCGTAGAAAGTGCAAATAAGGGAAACTATATGTTTGGATGCTGAAATATCTCAAAATGCAGGTGGATTAGCATGAAATTTGAAAAGATGTGTCCTACTAACTCTGGTGATTGCCCACTTGAAGTTGATATTTGTGGTTTTGATTAAAATATCTCAACCGCTATTGGATTATTTTGCCATTAAATTTGGTTGGCACATTTATATTCCCCTTAGGATGAATTGTGATTACTTTATGACAAAATGACTTTTCATCTAGTGACATCATCAGGTCAGAATGTTCAGTCTTCAATACTTTGGTTTTATAACCAAAAACTATCAGTGCTAATTAGCAAATGTTAGCATGCAAGAATAGGACAGGGAACATGGAGACAATTATTCCTACTAAACATCAACATGCTAACTTTGTCTCTATATATCTATATTGTGTTAGCTATGTTAGCATTAGCATTTACAGTAGCACTGCTGTGGTTAAATATATTAGATTAGATTCGATTCAACTTTATTGCCATAGTGTAGAGTCAAGTAAAAAGACAACGAACTGCAGTTTGCGTCCAACCATAAGTGCAAAAAAGCAGAAAAGTGCAATGTGATATTCAAGTATAGACAGGTGGTGCATAGGCAGGACAAGAAATATATTGCAGTGTTATAACAGCCAAATAAATATGGCTATGTAATATGAACAATGTATGAACAACATGTACAGATATGTGCAACATAGTAGCAGTGACATTATAATAGTAATAAGAATAATATGGACATTTGCAGTGTATTAGCAGAATATATAATAAAAAACAATAAAATATGGATATTCTGTATGAACCATATAGACAGATATGTACAGTATGTACAGCTATGTGCAGTGTGGTAACATTATAAGAGCAGTAAGACGGAGACTCTTAGTCTTGTTAAAGTTTTGCTTTTGTGGAATCAGAGGTTACTTTCATCTTGTTACATGAAAATTATTAGATGAAACGTGAAAACATTACTTCTTATGTAGTTGTTTTAATGTAGTAGCGAAAGACAAGAGTACAGGGTCTGCTTATGTAAGACAGAATTTACAGTGTTGACATTTCATTATAACAGGGAGTTACTGCTCTGTGCTGTTTCACCATTTCTTTTAGGGAAAAAGGAACAAAGTTCTGCTCTTTAATGAGTCCGGACTTGGCTGGGAGAAAAGGAAGACACTAAGCTGTCCCCTATGATTAATACAAATGAGATGAAGCATGAACCCCATAGGATTTTTGCTTAGATAATTACAACAAAGGAGATTGGAGCAAATGTTGTCCTGCTGACAGAACCAAAGTCACAAGAACAATTAATGACGGCAAAGAAAGCTTAGAAAGATTATTAGCTGGCTTTTAGCTCAGAGGGACAGCGATGGTTTAACCATTTGCATGGTGGCTGACTGTTATGTTGTTGTAGTAATAAACTAGATTTTGTCTTTTTTTTATAGACGTGTTGTGGTTATAGAGTTCTGTTTATGCTCAGCAAGATCCGCCGACTTCGGGGAGCATTGTCAGTTCTTGAACTTCGTGTTTCTCTGTTGTGTGTTTAGTAGTTGGTTTATATTGTTTTCCCACTGAGTACCTTGGGTTTTGTAATGTAAATGCATATTTCAGTTTGATCTCTTTAATCTTTAGCTCACTTCCTCTTAATATTCATGCCAGTTGCACACTGCGTAAACTCGCACTGAGTAGCATGGGGACTACCTGACTACCTGCAGTGGAAAGGTTTTCTGTGCTGAATGAATTTGTCTAATTGATGTTTCAAGCTAAATGCTACTGAGTACCAATCCAGCATAGCAAAAAGCTGCACAGTGTAGCTGCAAGTGATGATTTTTGCCTTTAATGATTACCTCTATGGTCTGTTTAAGGTTAAGGTCTGTTACTGACTAAATGATAAGAAATCCTTAATCAGTTTTTCTCATTTCGAGCCACTAAAACCTTGGCTTCTTTTCTCAGTAAGATCAGATGTAGGCTGAGGCCTTGTTAGCGGCCTGAATTCAAAGCCGACCCGTGGCCCTTTGTTGCATGTCGTCCCTCCTCTCTCTCCCCTTTCCTGTCTTCAAACTATCCTGTTGAGCAAAGGCCATAAAACGCCCAAACAAATAATCTTTAAAAAAAAAAGATGAAATGTTCATGATTAAATAAGCAACAATCAAAGTTAAAGTATTGAAACACACAGCCTTAGATTGTTTTATTTAGCACTCAAAAGCTCAGCTGATCTATGTGGATGTGGTTTGATCCCATTTGGTAGACAAACAACCTTCCAACTGTCATCAGATTTTGATTAAAATGTTATTATTTGTCCACAGAAGTATGTGATTAACTCTTTTCAAACTAGTCAGAAGAGCTCAGACAAAACACGAATTGCATCAATTAAACATCAAATTTGAGTTCATGTAGTCCAGCAATCATATTAAGAAGCTGATTTGAGATAATAGTTTTTTTTAGAAACATCCCAGTAACTTCAAACCAAACTATATTACTTCCCCAAAGTCAAAGACAACTGTAGCACTGGCTGTAGGTCACATCTTCCTCAGTCGCAGGTCTTATCAGGATTTCTTTGGTCGGCACCAAGCCCCTTCAGAAGCTGCATACCTAATCATGTTTGTCTAAAATGTCATACCTGGAGATAGGAGTCCTACCCGGCCACATATCTTCAATCACTTCAACAGTATTGTATAATTCCCATAGATATGTATTGATGTATTTGATTCTTTCTAGATAACTGTCTATGAGTCTCCCTGGAGCAGGAGTGCAAACTGTGAGCATCGTGCTCTGTTTACGTCTGGCTTCCTGTGAACTCTGTCAGGGGCCTTTAATCTAACAGATGGAGAACCTTGGAGCGCACTCGTACCGTGTCATTCTGTCTAAGCAATGAGGTTTCAAGACAGCCCAAAATTCCTCAGACTGGGTATTTTTTGTAACAAACAATCAAACAGGATCAAAGAGAGGATGTGTGTTGTGCTGCAATGTGTTTACTGTGAGCGCTGCAGCTCACAGCTTCAGACGTTCACATATATTGTTTTATACACATATTGCTCATTGATGCAGTAAGAGAATGCATTAACTCCCAAGATGCAGGCTGTGGTGTTTTCTGTCTGAACTCAGTGTCCGTCTTCTCCTATAAGCCTCAAACCTCCAGCGTTCCAATAAACCAAGTAAATAATTAGATAATTGCGGGTATTCATTTTTCTGAGAAATCAACACCGCAGCCTAATACTGCAGTATTTCCCTCTCCATGAAGTCATCACTAATTACCTCATCGATAAACTGCTGTGAAGCTGCCAAAATCCCAAGTCAGAGAATTAAGACTCTCTAAATGTCAGCACTGAAAATCTTCCTCAATATTACACAAGGTTTGGATTTCAGACTTTGAAATTCACGGCTTGAACTGGGTTCATACCAAAAGCAATGGACAACATTCATCAAAGTAAAAAAGCAGAACATGTTATCTATTCTCTGCCTTGAATAAAAGTTTACCTAATCTCTGTGGCCTGTGCAGTTTTAAAGGTCCTTTGACATGGTGCTTTTTGGATGCTTTTATAGAGACCTTAGTGGTCCCCTAATACCATGCTTGAGGTTTCACAAAATTTAGCCTTGGTGCAGAATTACAGCCACTAGACCAGACCTGGGCATCTTACGGCCCGCGGGCCACAACCGGCCCTTTGTGCGTCCCTGTCCGGCCCGCGTGAGGCCAATCATAAATTACAAAATAAATTTAAAAAATATCTGTCGACACCATGCGGTGCTGCTTTTGTTTTGAAAAGCATTATTTGTATTACTTCCTTGTTGACGTATGCACGTGCGTGATTGTGAGTGAAGGTGAACAGCGGCAATCACAAATTACAAAATACATTTTAAAAAACATCTATGTCGTGCGTGCAATACAACTATGCTGATTTTATTTTGAAAAGTGTTATTTATGGACGTATGCCCGTGCGTAACCTGTGAGTGAAGGTGCACAGCAACAAGTGATGCCCGGTTACCCCCGAGATGTCCGCTCACGCTAAAAAAAGAAAAGTTGATGACGAATGCCGTGTTTTCAACAAGACATGAAGTGCCAAGCATTTCTTTACACAAATTAAAGGTAAAGACGTGTGCTTAATTTGTGGTACACAGATTGCTGTGTTTAAAGATTATAATTTGAATCGCCACTAATTAAATACCGGAATCTGTCTGATGAAGAGCACGCAAGGGAGGCTGATGCGTTGAAGGAAAAACTGTAAACCCAACAAGGACTTTTTATCAAACTTCACAACCCCAGAGATGCAGCCGTCAGGACAAGTTTCATGAAATTATTATTATTATTATTTATCTTACGGTATAATACGGAGAAAAGGGAGCCAACCTTTCCCCTTATGACATCATAAGGGGAAGATTCCAGATTGGCCCATCTGACCTTTCATTTTCTCAAATGCAGAGCAGGACACCCAGGGCTCGGTTTACATCTATCTCCATTTCTAGCCACTGGGGGACCATAGGCAGGCTGGGGGAACACATCTTAATGTTAAAAAACCTCATAAAGTGAATTTTTTATGCCATGGGAAGTTTAACAGAGATGTTTGGTTATAAGGTTTTTTATGTGAGTCCGCGTGATAATGGGAAAAATATAACAAGATGTCCTCCATCATGAATAAATTGAATTTAGGCTTTTCTAAACAACCTTTTTTGATACATGCATCCTCAATTAAGCACACTCTGCCTATTCTCAACCTTTATGCAAGCCCTAATGTGTGAAAGTGTGAAAATACTTCTGTCCCTACAATGTACATAAAGCATCATTGCAGCATATTGCAGTTTGTATCTAATTATTACTTCCGCCAAGGACTTTATGTTTGCAGTTCAGTTTGTTGGTTTGTTTGTCTTTCAGCAGGAATACGGAAAAACTACCAATTTTCATGAAACTTAGTGGAAGGATGTAGCATGGGCAAAGGAAGAACTCATTTAATTTTGGATCGGATCCAAATCATGAGGCAGCTACACTAATTATTTTTACTTTTGTTAATATTTTTGGCCATTATGGTTATGTTTTTGATAATATCTGGGAACGTGGTACCTGGTTCCAGACCAATCTATTTATCTGTCCATTAGATGTTAAGCTGGAGCCAGGAGAAGGTCATCTTAGTTTAGGACAAAGATTGGTAACAGGGGCAAACAGCAGGTCTGTCATAAAATTAACAAAATCCGACTACCAGCACCTCTAAAGCACATTTTGTCTTGTGCGTGAAAAAAAAATGACATAATGCTACCTGCCCATGTTTTGCTAAGCTAACGAGCAGCTAGAGGGATTTAACAGACTTTAATCGCAGTATTTCTTCGATCAGTGTAAAAAAAATGGTAACTTCAATGTTCCAAGCAAATGCTGCAGCAGATTCCATGTCAACTTAAAAAATGTCGTTGGCGCGACCAAAAATACCTCACTCTGTCAAAATAAGAGCACACTGCATTACTCACTCCGACTCCATCACAAAACTGTTGGTTTGTGTATGACCTGGTTGATCTTCTGACTTTTCACATTTGATCACACAGTATAGAAACAATGGTAAAGGTTCTAAAAACAATCTAAAGTATCCCCAGTCTATGATTATCCCTCATGCATCTGACTGTCCTACTAGCCCACAATCACATTTCTAACAGCAGGTAGTTCACAAGGCCTAAAAATGTTTCCCAGATTCATTTGACATTTTGCAACTCACACTGACACAGATATTGTAGTTTTCCCATGACTCGTGTATGAAAACTGGAAGAAAAACAGAGAAATAAGAGATAAAATGAGGATAGAATAAGAGCTCTGTGTGATTTACTGAGAAAAGCAGGACGTGCCTAACATTTCAAGGCAGATTTTCCCACTCACTAAGGATTGTGTGGGTATATGTTTATGACTAAATGTACGGTGAATCAGAGAATGAGCGATTGAAGGAGTGAGTATCCACTTGATCCCAGCAGTGTTGCGAGTACTCCCATGACAAAGGAGTGGTGAAGAAACTGAATTTGTGCTCTGAGAGTAATGCGTAGGACTTTGTTATAATGACTAGATCTTTCCTCAACATACTACACAATGTTATTATCTTTAATGATATCATATTCCTGTCATTTTTATTTCCCCTATTCTTCATCCCATTATGTTGGTAAAATCTTTTCTCATGTATGAAAAATTCCTCCAGGTGATCTGGTATCCCGGGCCATGCACCACCTCCAACCCCTGCACATCAAGAACCCCAGCAACGGGACTCCCGTCCACCAGAAGACCACCAACATCACAGTGCACTGGGAGCCTGAGGCCCTCTACACACTGTGTTACTTCATGCACTGTCCACAGATGGAGTGGGAGAACCCCAACGTTGAGCCATCCAAAGTCACTTTACAGACTGAGAGGTATGGACATGATGCTACTTTCACACTTTTAGTTTAGCCCAAATCCAGTAACAGTTTGCCTAGTCTATATCCAGGATGTTCCACTTCCGGGATTGCTCTCGTTCTGCTGGTCCTCATCCCCAGTGCTGTGAAAGAAGTGTTGGCAAAGCAAGACTACAGTTTGTCTAAAAATGTGCTAATATGAACTCTTTGTGGACCAAGAAGCCCTATCCAGGCCCACCTGAATAATGTGGTCCCAGATTGGTTACATTTGAGGTAAAGTCTTTGTCATCTGTACTGTTACTGAAGAAAGCTTCATGTTTGCATAGATAGCATCATCGGTGGCCTTCTTGAATTGCGAGCAGGAACACAGGAAAGATAAAATAATACATTTTGTCCTAGTAGAGAAGAAAAAGATGCAGCACATATTATTCCGTTCCCTTCAGTGGTGCTTACTGTAACTGCCTCTCTAGTTTCCCTGTGTGCAGGACATTATTTCTCAACAATGGGGTTGAACAGTTGCTCTATAACTACACTTATGTCATAATGTAGGACACTATAAACAAGTGTGAAAGCAGACTAGTAGGGTTAAAATCAGATGTTATTTGGTTTAAAACTTAAATAAGCCAACCCAGTGTGGAAACAGAATAGAATTGTCAGAAATAATGTCATAGGTTGAGTTAAAGCTCAGTAGGTGAAGACAAAAGCTGTTTTCCAATTCAGTTGTTGAACGAAGGACACAACCATGGAGGGTCCTGCAGCTCCTCCCCAAAATTATATGGTGTACCCACACATAGACAAAAATTACTGGTGCGTTCAGGCGCTTATGAGGGGCGATATTTCATTTCAGCACTTGACAGTCAACTGGCAAATATGTTGTTTTTGTAGCGCCCTGTGATTAATAGATACTAACGACCACAAACACTGTGTTATGAACACAGGAGGGACCCAAATGCATGGGCATGGGCAGGGTTTGGTGATAAGATAATAGTTTTTATTGTAGAGCAGGTTCTGGATTAAGGCCTGTTGGCCAGGAATGAGCAGAATGGAGATGTGAAAAATTACGTTTTATCTGGTTTTATTTATTAAAGTTGACTTTGGTGTGCTTAAATTTACTCGAAGAACCAGATTAAAAACCCTTTTAAATGAGCACTGAAAACCCCAAAATCCAGACCACATAAAATACAACACTGCAGTCATCAAATATTCAGCTCTGATAACGATGTAAAGCTCCATTTCTGTATGAAAAAATGCAATCGAATAAGACACAGACATAAAAAGAGTAGCTTCTTATTGCATAGGCTAGGTGATGCAGGGGTATAGAAGATTAGTTGAAAGTAGTTGAAAGTCATTTGGAGCGTGCTCGCGTGCTAGCATGCACCTTTATGGGTATTTTTTAGTGGACTATATAGTGAATGAAATTAACTGCGGAGAATTCAAACATCATTTCAAAATGGCTATTTCCGTGATAGGTAATGGTTTCGAACACAACTTGGGAGAGCTGATGAGCTGATGGCAGACAGGTGTACAGAATGAGCAGAGCGGGGTGCCAGGAGAATGAGGAAGGGTAGGGACACTGCTGTAACACACTGGCTTTTACGGTCTGTCTGGCTACCATATGACACTGAAGTAGCTTTTTTATTGGCATATTTTAAGCGATTTACCAGATCCACCAGTAACTCTGACCACCCAGACACAAATACCTGGTAAATATGACACAGTCACGTGATATGTCCATACTCTACCAGTTGTTAAGGATCACCTGAACCTTTTTTGACTCAATTCAGAAATATATTCTGGATATGACCACTTGTGTTTTTTCCAAGATAAGAATGATCACATAGTGGATTTTTAACATGAATTATAACCTTATGACAAAAAACGAATCACACTTCCATTTTTAATTGTGTTCTAGTAGAGACTGATTGCATTTCCTAAACATATATACTATCTCAAATGTTTGAAATTGAGATAAAGACAATATTTGTTAATAGATTATGAAGTAAAATATTATTTCAGAATTGTTTTTAAAAACCCCAAATAAGTCACGGGTCAATTTGACCCGAGGGATACGAGAGGGTCCCGAAAGTGAAGACAACACAAGGGTTAAGTCAGTCCCTCCAGGATTTCGCAGACTTTTTTTTTAGATTGTTGCGGCCCAAAATGTTGATCGTGTTTTTTGTTTGTTGAAGTGAAGTTACGGGAGGCAGAGAAAGTTGCAAAAAAACTTTTTTTGTATAGTTCTTTAAAAATAAAAAGGACACTGCTGCTGCCCGCTGCAGAGAGCCGACAGGATTGAAACAGCAGCCGCTTTAGCAACATCAGAGTGAGAAATCGTTACAGCGTACATTGATGTTAAAATGTATACAGGTTGGCGAGATGGTGTTTTGCACGGTTTATGCTTTCGCTGTACGTTTTGTTGGTAAATGTGAGATGTTTGAGTCACACACGTCTCGTTCAATAAGGAAACAAATATGGCCACGTACGTGTGACGTCAACCTGTTCTCACTCCCGCTTGGTCATTGGCTGTCAGAGTCACATACTGTACCGATACAGAGTCTGGCACATGGGACTGCTGGGATTGGTTTTAGTTGCAGGAAACTTAGGTTATTGGTCAAATTTGCGGAAAAAAAAGCAAAGAATTACAATTGGCTAACTTGTATACTATGATATGTTGTCTTTTGCCTCCCCTCATTAAGCTTTAATCAAGCAGTATGATGATTTTTATCTCTATGAAATGTTTGTGTAAGTTGAAATCCAATCGCCAAAAAAGTTCCACACTCTGTAAAAGTTTTCCGTCTTGATAGATAGACACATGTGTCCTTTCAACCATATTGCCTCTGTCAGTTAGTGGCACACCAGTGCTAGAATATTTTCAATTGATCTAAATTGTTAGTACAGACATTCCTACTTTTTTGCACAAGATTTTCACCCCTCAAGGCATCCTGATGTAAGATGCTGCGTGGGCTGATCAGCGCTGACACTTCCCTAGACATTGAGCAGATTGATGGGAACCAGAGGGCCTTCATTTAGATGGACGGATGGACAGATTTCCCAACATATTTCCTCCACTCTGTGGAGATAAGTCTCTTTCCTGACAACCCTGAGGGAGCATAAGGAATGTCAGGCGGAGTGACATGTCGGCATGCTCTCGGGTCCCCGGAGAGAAAATCCTCTATTTAGCATTCTGCTGAAAGCTTGAAGACAAGTAGAAAGAGTCTATATAACATGTCGGGGTGAGAGGGAGGGAGAATATGTTTTAATGAGATGAACCCTTCTAGGTTTGTTTAGTTGAAGCCTCTTTGTAAAGTGAAATTAAGTGAAATTGAAATTACTTTTCCACCTTTTACCTGACGTTAAGAGAGGAAAATAGGTTTATGGCTCCAAAGTTTTGAAGTTTGTAAGAAAGGTGACAAATCTAGAAGAATTTAAAATGGTAACAGAGCTGCAGTTGATTACGGTTCATGATATATCCTGGATGTAGTCCTGCTGTTTGTATTGATGGATAACATCATCATCACTGTTTCATTCCAGACTGAGCCTCCCTCTTTTGCAAACCTAGAACAGTAGATATGTCTTTCAGGGGGAAGGAAACATCAGAGGGAAAAGGCAGGAGGTCTGAATAATCCCATTACTCAGCCAACTGCTAAACAGCAGCGGAGACCCGTGCTTTTTAAAAAACCCTTGTCAGAGTTCAAATTCCTGGCAGCCTGTAGGTGTAAAGACAAGGATAGCTTTGGTTGTGGAATAAAAAAAACTGATTCACACAAAATGTAGACCAACAAACACAGTGTGTCAATATCTAAAAGCTGGTGCTTTAACTAAACATGTGCTCACAGCTAAATTACAGAAGGACCAGTCAGCTGCATCATGGTAAACGTAACAGTCCCAAATGGTTTCTCTCAGCTGGGGACGTGCTTCTGTTTGAATCATTCTTTTGAGGAATTATGGTTGCCAGAAGGTTGTAAGGGAAAATAGCTCTCAGGGACCTTTGCTAATGGATTCTTAATATGATTTAACTGACTATCACATAAAATAAGCCCATTTGTTTTAAGGTTTTCTAATGATCATCTGAGACTGCTTCATGGTCCTAAAAGCCTGAAAGGAAAAATCTGTCTTATCATCTAAACTGAGATCTGGTGGGAATTATTCCCAACTCTACCATAATTCATGTTTCTTGTACAATAAGTACATTTGTTGCTAAAAGTACTTAATAGTTAAGTTCATAAAAGTTTTATTTTATGATCTGCTTAATGAGAAGCTAGTGAAAGGGATTTTTGAAATGTGTTTTGATCTACCAATGACCTGCCTGGTACCAAGGCTGTCCTGTAGAGAAGAAGAGAAAAGGAGCATTTTTTATGAGAGGATAATTATTGTGAATGAGGAGGATATAGTGAAGGCACACTGCCAGTGGATGGACTCGTAGCAATAATGTAGATCTACGAACTCAATCAAGTCCAGGGAAACAATGAAGATTCATTTTGATTCATTTTGTATAACTCTCTTGAAGAAAGCAATTAACTTTATTTTCCTCAAATTATATTTTTATATTTTTAATGTGTATATATAAAGAGTTCAGTCTGCTTGTGTTAGTGATCTAAAGGGATTTAATGGCTGATGACTTACCTGCATGTTGCTGCTGTTGAGCACTGTGAGGGGAAAAGATAAACAGTAGATAGAACAACATAAGAGTGTATAAGAGAAAGAGAGTTAAGGTGATTTACAGGTTATGTGATTATAGACTACACGCACACAACCCCCCCCCCCCCCCCCCCCCACACACACACACACACACACACACACTGGTACTGAAGAAAAAAAAGATGATATATGAACATGTCAGCCAGCCAAGACCCATTACTGATTTTGATTAAAGAATGTAATAACAGCATTTAGGGAGGTTGTAGCATCTAGATCGGTTTCTGTTCTGGACTAGCTGAGTTATAAATTATGAATATTGATTTAGTATAGCTGCCTTGACATTTATCTGTTAGGGCATCTTTAATTAGTGTGTGTGCTATCAGTGTTGGACTAGAATCTCTATTAAGTGAATTTATTTGAAAGGTGAATAAAGCAGCAATGGCTTTCAAAGGATTAGGTAAAATATATTAAATATATGTGATACAGGTCACATTAATCATGAAACTTTATATAATAATAGGGCATGTAACATTCTGTGTGTCTGCATTGGTAAATGTAACTGTTCTTTTCTCTTTTATAGCCTTCTTCAGATCTCTTTTGTGTGCATTTTATTATACACAATTAAAACACATTAATGCGTTCTTCATATTGCATATCATTTCAATTTTTATGTTTATTTTTTATATAAAACACTTTTTCATGTTATATAATTACTTACTGTTTACAGCAGCATCACTCATGCTATAGCTTAAGGTTAGTAGGTTAAAGCCCCTGAAAACTAAAATCAGAAGTATTTCTCTGAAACTTTACACTCAGGAAAACAAAAACATCTTAAGGCTTCACTTATAAGTAAGGTATCACTTATAACGAGTTTAAGACAGCTTCTCTTCATCAGGACAGTGTAGGTGTGGTTTGATCAGACCCATCAACTGTCGTCAGGTTCTGATTAAATAAATAAATAAATAAAAAAATCCATATCCTGACGGGTACTGTATGTCACCTTTTTTAACAACGGAGCCCCGTCCACTTCAAACCATTGAAAAGAGCACAGAGAAATGACAAAAGCAAAAGAAATCTGTCATATAAAATAACCCAAACTGCTCTAACTTTGGTAGAAAATAGTGTGTGTATGTGGGATCCCATCAGTCATGGTTAAAAACCTCTTCCTACTTAAAGGGTCCATTGGTAAGTTTTTATTATTATTATTTGAATCCTTATTGCTTCTGGATAAGGGCATTTTACATTCCTTTAAGTTTCAACAAGTTGGATATGATTTGCACATTTGATGTAGGCCGTTCCTGGTACTGCCTCCGCTGATGGAGTGGATCCGGGTGGCTGTCGCTCACACCGAGCATCGACGAAGCTTCTCTGTGGACAGCGACGACGTGAGGCAGGCCGCCAGGCTGCTGCTCCCTGGTGTGGACTGTGAACCACGACAAATAAAGTAAGGATGTGATGCTTATGACGAAGCAACAAGCAAGCTGCTCTTGAGGCAGAAATAATCCCACAGGTTTAGATAAACTTCAGTGAGTGAAGATGGAGTGAGTCGTTGCTTCTGGAAGTGTTTAATCATCTTAACATTTAGCTCATAAGCCCAGTAGCGTCACTCAGAAATCTCTCAGGGCATAGATTCTTCCCCCCCAAAAAAATGTTTTCCTATAAATCTATAAAGCCCTCTGTTGGACTGGAACTAATTATAACATGCAAGCCAGATATCCACACTGACATACAGAGAAACAGAGTGATTAGGTCAAAGCTATATTCAGCACAAAAGCATGCTTATGAATGTGTATAAGTAAAGTATGATAAAGTTTGGGTTGGTATGGATCTTGTATTGTCATGTATCATCAGTAAATTGCCACTCCCTGGCACTGATCGGTCCCTATATAACTTTGATAGCAGGAGCTATACTTGATTTTGGTGTTTATTACTAATTAGCCAATGTTAGCATGCTAAGATGCTGAACTAGGGTGGATAACATTAAATCTGCTAAACATAAGCATGTAACTTTAGCATTTAGCTCAAATACAGCCTCACAGAGCTGCAAGCATGGCTGCAATCTTGTTGCAATGTCGAACTTAAAATTGTGTTCATGAGACTCAGCAGTTACGAAATGAAGTCCTTCTTTCATGGACTGCAGCAGCCAGTCAGCTGGCTTTGTGACTTGGGGATAAATCTTCTGTCAGCATGTTTCTGCCTCACCTGTTTCCCCCTCTCTTCCCCTTTTCGCTTCTCTTCTCTCCTTCATAACACCGCAGCAGGCACGTAGCCGTGTACAATATTTGTCATACAGCCGCTCACTTGGCGACGTCGTGTTGGTGTCAGTGGGTTAAAAGTCTAATCACATCTCAAATACCTGCAGAGAAATAATTAATGAAGCACTAAGAGGTGTGAATTGCCAATTAACATCTCATTATACATGTCACATAATTGTCAAGTCAAATTTGACAAACATCACAAAACGGTTCCTCTGTGACCCTGTGGGAAAGGACAGCTGTGACAACTGCGCACAGCTTGGATTCAGAGGCTTTACGGGAGACATGCATGAGTAATAATGAGTCACAGCAAAAGAGTTACCTGGAGAAAAGCTACTTTAGGAAGGGAAGAAAGTTGAGACGCAAGCAAATAGCTTGAAATACTTGAAATAAACATGTAAAGTTCAAGTTCATTTTATAACATTCAAGACTTTAAGTTGGGGAAAGCAGAGGAGCTGTCATTTGAAGTTTCCTTCAGTGTGCAATAGAGGTGTTTATCCACAGATCTCAAAATCCATTTCTGAGATAAGCTCCTACTTCATCACACTAATGGATCTGCTGTTTCCATCTGCAGAGCGGAGGATTGTTTCTGTGCCACGAGAAAGCTGGATGCCGCCTCCACAGAGGCCAAGTTCTTGCAGGATTTGGGCTTCAGGATGCTCAACTGCGGACGGACGGACCTGGTCAAGCAGGCCGTGAACCTGCTGGGGCCCGATGGCATTAACAGCATGAGTGAACAGGTCCGGCACTTAACACACACTCCTACATGTGCATACAGCATTAACATCACACACCTACACAGCAATAGTGAAGAGAGTTAAACACCATGAATTTCTAACAAGTACACCTGGCAATCCATCTCTGTTCACACATAGGCTGAGCACAGGCTGCTCCCTATGAGTCATGCAATGTGCTAAATTCTTATGCCATGATACAACTTTTCAAAATTCACCTTATTTAGAAGAGAATCTTGGTTTCTTTGCGTCTGTGTGGAGACCCCCACACAAATGTCAAATCCCTTATTTTCAGATTGTTACTAAGACACCACAACAATCAGCTAAACCCACACTTTACAGTAGTGTCAAGATCTCAGATGATCAACGAAGATAAACATCCATAAATCCATTTAGAAGTCATAACAAAAACCAATCCGTTTAATAATTATCAATTAATCTGCTGATTATTTTCCAGTTAACCATTTTACTAAACCCCACTGGGATGTCATTAAATAGCTTGTTTTGTCCGGCCAACACCCAAAGATAGTTAGTTTATGACCGTATGATGACAAATTGGAGTTGTTATTTAGATTTAATATTTATTAGTTGGTGACTTTTGTTTTTAAAGCTTGGCATAAAAGACTAGAAAGTTTATTTGTTTAGGGCATGTGGCATGGGTGATTTTAGACCCTTTTTTAGGGGGGCTCAAGCCTTCCTAAATTTAATCTCAGGCCCCGTAAAAATTCTAAAAAAAACAAATAAATTTTAAAAAAGACCAATTTTTTGTGAACGTGTCTGTTAGTGACAGAGGACAACAATCACAGGTCCAATGGGTTTGAAACAGGTGTAAAATCCTGTGTCTGTCACCAATGCTATGCACCTGTTACCCCATCCAGGAAAAGGTCAGGCAGGAAACAGAAACACACTGTATCCGTGTCACATTGTCATTGGGAGCTGAGCCCCCCTAAAGGTCTGATACCAGAATTGCCCCTGGTATGTGGTTACTTTGGCATCTGGTCCTTTGTCCTAGGTAATGGTGTAAGCCTGTGTGGGCTGAGCATATTTTATTATATGCATGACACAATAATAAAAAAAGTATTCATTCATTCATTCATTACCACCTGAGACAATTCAAGCAGCAAATCCTTATAATTAAGATGCTGTGAGCAATCATTGTTTGGCATCTTTGCATGAAAAATGACTCATGATTAATCGATTTATATTAAAATGGTTGCCGTATCAACGATTTCCAACAACTTCCAGTGAATAGAAATATTTTTGTGAAATGAACCTGTAGCTGTGTATTATAACCCTACTGTTTATCCAAAAAATGAAGCAGAAAGGAATGATCTAATGGTCCATTTGCACCTAATACTGCAATACCCTTTTCCTGGACTGGTTCAATATCTCAGTCTTACTGCATCCAAGTGTTAATGTCTTTTGGGATTTTGTACTTTCCCCAGTTAATGGAAATATTGGTAAATCCTTGCGCTACTAAGTGGAAGCTAATCGTGTAATCTGATTTTCCGTGGTCAGAAAGCTATGCCTGGTTAAGTTCATTTAAGAAACTCTTGGCAGCTCTACAGTCAGATACACACACTACAAAGCCCCTTTTTCCATTTTTCCAACATAAATGTATATTATTTAGAAAACATGCAGGTTTCTTGTTATCCCCAGCTCCTGGCAGCTTGATTCATATCATATTCATTTAGATGGTTTGACTGGAACAGACCTGACTTTGTTTTCAGTATTTACAGGTCTTTATGCGTATACAGAATTGTACTGACTGACACTTTTCTGTCTCACTCCTCACATAAATAACAAGCTGTAGTGACATACAGGCTTTTAATCACTTGAAAAAAACAGCTAAATGTTGCTTGGGACCAGACAGCATTACAGGAGCATAAAGTAAAAGTTGCCATCTGTCATCGCTGCTGAGACACATTGGAACTCATCACGATGATCATAGGGATTCGCCGTCTATCGCCCTTTAGCTGGTTGCTGATTAAAAAGATTGGAGTCCAGGAAATATTTAAGAATGAATCACCACAAAGGGATATCAGTCTTCAACATAAAGTGCTTTGGTGTGTTATGAGTGAGTCATAAAAGGCCTGTGTCAAACATGACGGCCCAGATTAGACATATGATTAAAGGCTGTTTTATGGACGCTCGTCCACTTTAGAGTGTTCTTTGTTTTAGGCCAGCTAGTCTGATAAATGGGAATAACTCTCTACCTGCCTTTAATATAGTTCTTTTGTTATTTTTCTCTTTGCAAAAACACTTAGATGAGGCTTTTGGAGAGATGATGCTGGGAAAGCATAATGTGTGTGGGGGTGTCAGGCTCAAGAGAGTGCTCTGTGTGCATATGGTGGCATGCACAGACATAACATGTTAGCATGTTAGGATTTTCACAGCCCACCGATGCTGTCCTTCTCGTTGGAAAGACACTGTTATTTCGAGGCAGTTATGATTATGTAATGATTATGTTATGTATGGTAAATTAGGCCCTCCATGAAACTGATGAGGATGAAAATGGGCACTGAGTTTTATGTAATATGTGAATACTGAGTATTTGTCAGTGCAATCTTTATTCATTAGTAGCCCAGCAGTGATTGTGAACATGTTGCACTTCAGAGGTTCCTTATGTGATTTAAAGAGCATTACCTAAGGAAAGACTTGGACACTAAATTACTTTGTTTTACTATATATACTATAGAGCTAATGAGCACAGCGGTTGGTGAGCTCCTTATAGAACTGCTGTCATCTTTAGGGCTTTGCAGATCCCACGATATCTACTTTTTTCATGGTATAGTTAAGAGACATGACCAAGCATCGTGGGTGTTTGTTTGGTGCGATAATGAATCAACATTCAACATGGAAAGTGGTACACTCTTTGGGTGTTGAATGCTTAAAGAACTACAAGTTCACTCCAATCAAGTCATGTGTTAATGAACATCTAAAAAGCAAACATCCTTCCTCACCGAGAAAACATCTTTGGAAATGTGTAGTTGAAGTTTTAAAACATATACAGTACATGTAACACTATGTTCTATACCTGCCAGTGTTGCCATGTGTAAGATAGTTATCCTGTTTGAACAATAATTTAGCTCCATGTAGGATGCACATTAACACTAGATAACTTTTAATGTGTGATCATGTCAACATGTTGTGGTTTGTTTTTATGACACTATTGTATGATGACAAACTGACCCTGGATCTATATATGATCCAATCCTAGGTCTTCTACTGTGGGTGCTGTTGCTACTCATAATCTCAAATAAAGTGTATGATGATACTTCAGAGCTTTTGTTTGGTTTAAAGGATAAGTTCAAACATTTTCAAGTCTGTTTTATAATAATAGTCAGGTGCTCATATGAAAATTGTTGTAATTATTCCTCATGTTCATACTGGTCATTAAAAGGCAATTTTCCAGTGTGCCCTTAATGTAAGAAAGTAATTATTTTTCTATTTTATTTTCATCTATAACAATGCATCACATTTTATGGGATGGTTATGTGTTAATTAGTAAGATAACTAACAAGTAACTATAGCTTTCAAATACATTTAATGGAGTACATTATTTTCCTCCTAAAGGTTTAGTATGTAACTTTTCTGCATTAAAATGTCAATGTTAAAACGACTGCACCTATGTTTATATTTTGGTGAGTTATACTCACATCATCCAAAATGTTTAACATGAATCTGCTTTATTCAGTGTTTTTACTGGTTTAAATCACTGGGTGCGTTTGTTTTGGAGAGGAGGAAACCCCTGTGGATATATTGGCTCCTTGTAAAAACCTCCTGAAGGAATCCTAACCAGGAGAAGCTAACTAACCGTGGTGAAGACAACAACTCCCATGATCCCACGCTATTTCACAATGTCACCAAACTTTTCCTTTTGTAATTGTTTTGATTGAGAGACCCCTAGCGGCAGAAAATGACATATTGTGCCTTCAACTGTAGTGGAGTAGAAGTATAACGTCCCCTAAAATGGTAATACACAAGCAAAGTACAAGTATGTGCATTCTCAAATGTGGTTTAGAACTCAACCAATTCACTGGAAATCACAAATTTATGGCACTACTGTACTGTTCAAATTCAAAGAGTATACCATTTTGAAAATAAAAAACAAAAGTTTTATTGGGATTGGCTTAAAAAAGATCTCCAGGGAGAAATACAGTTTCACCTTTCCTCTCGACAAAAGTACATTGCAGAAATGAATAACCCAGCATGAACCCTTTATCCCTCCTCCCCCCTCCCTGCCTCCCACAGGGAATGACCCCTCTCATGTACGCCTGTGTACGCGGGGATGAGGCCATGGTTCAGATGCTGCTCGACGCCGGAGCCGACATCAACAGCGAGGTCAGTGTTCACGAGACACCATCAGTCTGTTTAAAGTGTCACATTGATTCCACATTTTTGGTTGTTGTTTTTTGTCCAAAATGTTCATTTACATTTGTTGTGTGAAAACGATGAACCCACTTTGTGTTGCTCTCCCCCCCCCTTTCTCTGTCTTCACTGTCTCACCTGCTGTCGGCATGCTGTCTGTTCTCCTGGTAGCTTATTACATGAAGTGCACTGATAAGCAGTAAAAGAGGATCGTTTGCACAGTAACAATGATATAGACTAATAAGCCACTGATAGTCACTCAGTGCAGGCAGATATTACATTTTACACTGTAGACATTCAGCAGCAGTTTGTTTTAAACTGCATCAATAATGCATTACTGTTGTACAAGTGTGTGCACTTAGTGTAACTTGCTAGCACAGACTTGTGTTGAACTAAGATCAGTGTTAGTAACAGTGAAGCTTTATTATTTGTTGTTTGCTTGTCTCTGCAGTGTGTCCTATGTGTGTGTTTGTAGCTGCTTGAATCTCAGTTGGCAGTAAGAGTAATTAGGAATAGAAATGCTTCATGGATTCTCCTCCATCACAGTGACCCCATTGTTGATTGTTGTAATTGCTCCATTGGTTTAGTGCATGTATTCCGTGCAGGCGTGTTGACTCTAAAGCAAAGCGCTACCTGTGGAATTCATCTAGGCGCCCATTGTGATTGACACATGTTTAAAGCATTTGTTCACCCAAATTACAAGCAACATATTTTCTCATGTTTTTTCTAACGGAGTTTGGTCATGCAGATCTCTTTAAGTGCTTTTGAGATTTGTTGTCTATGCTATCTTTGATTTCAGCTAGCACACCAATACAATGAGGTACATAGACATTTGCTATCCAAAAAACAATGTCCTGGTTTAACTAGATCAGTTGTCCCCACCAGGGGTGCCAATCTGAAGGGTCAAACTGGATTATTAAAGGGTAAATAATAATAATAATAATGTAATAATGTATACTTTATTAATACCACAAGGGGAAAATTACAGGTGCATATATATATACTGTATACATATATACAATATAATTATAGTATAAGGGGTAAGAGTATGACTATAAAGAATTTGTTGTTTTTATTTTTTTTTAATCTTGGGAAATTAAGGTTACTTCTACTTCTTCAAGCCTCTAAAAGGTTTTTAGTTGTTTTTAACTCCTCAAAACCTGTCTCATCCACTTAACTTAAAGCAAGCCGTAGGAGCACTACTCTTGTGCTTTAATTATATTACCAACAGTAATTGTGTTTACATTCTTTCAATTACCTTGTGCTGTAGAGCTACAGTGGGCTATGTGCATACTTATGTAACTAAAATATAATCCAGATAACGTCTCTGTTTTTACCTTTTTCTATTTACTATGGACAGAGAGCAACAATCACAGTGAGCAGCCTAGATGTGTGTTACTAAAAAAAGAAGATTACTGACTTTTCTCAACATGCTTCATGATGGCTTCATAGATAAAATTTAACCCCTAACATTCTTGGCTAGATAGGTTTAAAAACTGACCTAGATAACCCCTAGAGTTTACTGTCAACAGGTTTTATGTGTGCTGTTTCTTTGGGAGAAAATTGTTCTGTGGGTTGTGACATGTTATTGTGAATTAGAAATGTTCAACACAAAGTGAATTCCCAGTCACCTCTACTGTTTAAAGGTGGAGACAGAAATCTCAAAACCTCACCATATGAAACTATTGCATGGCTAAATACGCCTAACATTTTTGATTATAATTTGGGTGAACTGGGCCTTTAATAAGTTAAGTAAAGCAGATGATGTTGCATAACGCTGTTTGAAAATTACACTATTTCAGATGTTTGTTTAAATACCTCTGAGAGTCATGATGCACTCTCTGTTTCTGCTGAAACTATCTTATTATATCCTAATTAATAATTCATCATCGCTGTGAACACAAAAACCTTAACATTCCCTCTGTTGTGTAGCATCAGGGCTCAGATTAAGTGTGACATTACATTAAACATCAGTCAAAAAAATAGAAGGCCTCCTCCAGGCAATATTTAAAAATAATTTCTGTAAATTATCCTGTGATAAAGCCACTTTAAAAATCACACAGCAACATTGGGGCTGTGTGGCTGTTTCATTTTACTCTGACACCGCTTTGTTCATGAGCCAGCACCACCCGTCTTGACAGTGTTTGTAGACTTTGCCAATGTTGTGTTTTCTCTCTGGTTTCATTCCCCTTTGAAATGAAACCCTATTTAAAGAGGGAGCTAGGCAGATAGTACAAAGGGTGGTCATGCGAGCCATGCCCAGGCAAATACACTCTGACTGAGGATTGAGATGAGAAATAGAAGTCAAGCTGCTGAAGATTTTCTGTGAGACTCAAGAGGAAAATCTCTCTCTGTCACTCTCCTGCCCCCCTTTGCTTACACTTCCCCTGCTGCATACTGCTTCTTGCTCCTCCCTTCACCCCCATCTCCCGCCCTGAGCTGTGAATGTTAATGGCTGTATATCTCTCTCCCTGAACTTCACCTATGACTTCCCAGGTGCCAAGCACAGTAAACAAGCACCCCTCAGTTTATCCTGAAACACGCCAGGGGACGCCACTCACTTTCGCCGTGTTACAGGGACACATCCCTGTCGTGCAGGTAGTGACGTTTATGACCTGTAACCCTTTGCCCTGACCTTTGCACCAAAATGAGGATATAATGATGATGATTAATTATTATTATTATGGTGCATCATAATAATATTAATAATAATAATGCAATTTGTCGTTGTCATTTCTCATCCTTGATCCTGTCTGTGCAGTAGTTATGTGGAGAGGATTTGATCAAGGCAATCTCTCCACCTTAAGTATGTTTTTAATAATGTATGCACTTAATGTGTGTAGCTGAGTCACGCCAGCCCCCTGTTTTCACCAAAACTGAATCTAAGGATTGGCCCGACAGCACCAAGGAGAAACCTCCGGAGGCAAACTAAACCGAGCAGAGCTCAGCCAGCCTGATACACAGCCTCGGGGATGCCAGATTTCAGTGTTTTGTTCATTTTTTTTTTATATATAATAATTTGTGTTGCAGTAGTTATTGTATGAGCTGACACTGGCTAAAAGCCTGATAAACAGCGTCGCCCTCAGGATTCTTTCAATTATTAATGTGCAACAACGCAATCAGAGATATTTCTTTGAGATAGAAAAAGAAACCATTTTGATTTCTTCTTTCTCAGCTCAGGCAAGTCCTCACCAACAGTAACAAGCTAATGAGGAAGTGAAGATCGGATTGTGTGTCCAGAGCTAGGACACACTCTAGGCGGTTTACTGTTCCAATAGTTAAGGCTTTTCACTTTTGCCAAGCCTGAGTGTAACATTGCCCCCCCCCCCACACCTGTTTTCTTCCTCCCCACGCTTTGTTTTCCCCTCCTGTCCTTCCTCTCCTCCTCTCTCCATCCCCGCCACAGTTGTTGCTGGATAACAGAGCGAATGTGGAGGGCGCCCTGCAGGATGGGGCGGAGAACTACACGGAGACCCCGCTTCAGCTGGCCTCTGCTGCAGGTAGATGTGGATTTCTCTTTCATGTTCATATTTGACCCAAACATTCTTACTCTTGGTGGGGCCTTGAAAGGTTTAGTCATGACATGCTTGATTATAAGCTCACCAGAAGGCATTCTCGCTCCGCTTTTAATCATCTAATTATTTCACTTTCAACTACTATCTGAGATTTAAGGATGCAGTGAATTCTAAATGCTGCTCATGATTGTGTTGTTGTGTAGTTGTGCAGCCCCTTATGAAAGAACGTGTAGTTTCATTCTATCAAAAATGAGCTTTACACTGAATCAAATTATCCATCAGAGCAGAAGCAAATGTGCATCCAAAGGAAACATCTGACATTTGGGGATGCACGTTCACCTTCTTGCTGAATGTTGAGTTAGAAGAGAAGTTTGACGAAATATGAAACTAAAGCCAGCAGCTGGTTAGCTTAGCTTAGCATAAAGACTGGAGACTGGAGGGGAACAGCTAGCCTGGCTTGGCTCAAAGGCCACAAATGTGCTTACCAACAGCTCTAAAGCTCACAAAACATGAATAAACTGAAGAAGTCCTGTAGAATAAAAAAGAAAGCACAGATGTCTTCTTAATTTATAGTTTTTGTAGGTTTCAGGTTCATAACAGTGACTAATGATTCGATGTAGAGGTACATCGTCATCAGAGTCCTGTATTTACTGTGAAATTGCTAGGCAACCAGTGTAAGACTACAAAAAGTTGTTTTTACACTTTTTTTGTATGAGTTAAACAAATAAGATATAACATGTTAATAAGTGAGCTTTAAAGGTGCTGATAGGAATATTGCGTTACCTAGGGACAGAGACAGGCTAGCTGTTTTCACCTCTCTCCAGTCTTAATGCTAAGCTAGATGCTAGCTCCAGCCACATACTGTATATTCTACCATACAGACTTGAGCGGACATTGCATCCCTCTCCCCTTATAGCTCAGACACAAAAATGCTATCAATCTTTTCAACACACCCTTGTCAACAAAGGCACATATTTAGCATAAATGGCATATATTTGCCCAATGATTGACTCATTATTTAAATAAGAGATAACTACACTGCTGCCTTTTTAATTAATCCCAGTGAAAGTGTTCAAAAAGTGAGTTCAAACATAACAAAGTTGACATCACAGCAGTGAATCTTCATGTTACAGTGAGTGACCGCAAGGAAGGTGTAGGCAACTGCGTTGCTATGGTAACGAGTAATTCCAAACACATGGTCACAGATCATGAATACTATTAGCATCCAGCTCATTAAAATATAAATAATGTAGATGAAATAAAGACCACAATCCCAGAGCAAATGTTTTTAATGAATAGCAATGAGTGAGCACAGAATAATTGAATGCAGCTTCAGGCTCATTCTCTGACTCCTTTTTACTGTCATATTAACTTTACAAGGACATAAAAGCTTGAGTAAGCAATAGGGTATCAATTGATTTTAAATGAGCAGTGTCTTTACTGTATCCGATATGATCAGCATTGAAGTGTTTAAATCACTTTTAAATTGGGACCTACAGTAGTTTATGTTCTTCTAATGCTTGGCAGAGTACATAGAGGATTAGGAGTTGTTTTGTTTTCAGCAGAGCACCAAAAAAAAAAAAAAACGTTCATAGCTGTAGTAGCTCGTAAATGTGGAGCCAGTTTTAGATACTTTGTATACTACTGGGTAGAAAAGTAGTACAGTACCAACTTGACAGTACTGCATCTTATCAGATAGCATATGTTTTTTACAGTAGGTGTCAGATAAATGAAGGGAAGTAGAAGTATAAAGTAGAAAAAACGGAAAATACTCAGGTACAGATCTCAACATTTCCCTCTGAAATGTAGTAGAGTAGAAGTATAAAGTAATATTAAATGGAAATACCTAACATTTCAATGTATTTTAACCTGGACCCTTTTTCTTCCATGTATTTGTGTCCAAGTGACTATATAAAATCTTTGTCAATTTCCATCCACTTAAAGTGCTGTTATTGCCACTGACAGGCTCATTGTTCTTATATATTACCTAATTGCAGGTGTGTTGAATCTCACTTCCCAGAGATCCAAACTGTGTTGTTTTTTGGCCATTTTAACCATTTGCTCACAACGCTAGTAGTGACCGTAAATAACAGTATGCTGGTTCACACACATATGAGTTGAAGAGAGAGTCTGTTGCGTTGGCTCTGCCTACCCTCTCTGACAGACCAATGGAAAACGCCACCAACCGTGCCCCTCTTGTGATTTCTCCCTGGGAATGTCGCCACAAACACCCAGTTTAGAATACTGCAAATGCAAATACATGGGTTTCCATTGGTAGGTCATAGACTCAATCCCCTTTTGTTACCTCATTAAGCGATAGATAGTGACTTTAAAGTACAGGTGCCTCAAGATCTTACTTAAGTACAATAAATATACTTAGTTACTTTCCACCACTGATCAACACAGATTGTTTAAAATTATCAAATGTAAGTCTTATTTTGGTGTATTCACCCTTTATTCATCTGTTTCATCCTGGTTAGGTAACTTTGAGCTGGTGAGTTTGCTTTTGGAAAGAGGGGCAGACCCCATGATCGGGACCGTGTGTCGAAACGGCATCTCCTCTGCCCCGCTGGGAGACATGAACTCATACAGCCTGGCAGCAGCACATGGTCACAGGTAATACAGGCAATCACACACACACACACACACACACACTCAAGTGCCAGCCAGCAGAGATATATCCATTACCACAGTATTGATCCATTTACACACCGTGTCCTGGTCCATCTGCCTCTCACAAAATCCTGCAGTATGAGAGACAGCTATCTGAGTGTCTCTGTCAGACAGCAGGCAACAGTAAGTGCTGCAGTCTATTCAGCAGCACTTATAGCTTCAGTTTGACATCATTTCCCTGCAGCTGAATAAGATAAAGCCCATTAACATTCAGGGCAGTGAAGAGCTGTCAGGATCTGGAGTAGTAGTAGCCAACAACACAATGCAGCATTATTAAGACAGTCAATTATAGTATGATGATCATGCTGCGGTGTGTCGTGAGCGGGTTTAAACTGCATTAGGATTGGTTGTGAGATGGTGGGGTGTAAGATTTTAATATAAGGCGAAAAGAATTAGGAATGAGACTGCAGTATTTACAAATGTTACACTTTTACTTTACATTTTATATGCAGTTCTAAACTCTTTGAGAAATATGACACCAAATTGCAAAGGTGCAGTTTGTTTGCAAAATACACTTTTGTAGTCTTGTAGGCAAGAAGATTGACATCTGTTTTATTCTGTGCTGTTAGTAGAGAGGTTGGCCCAATACCTGTTTAACCAAAGTATTAATCTAGATGCAGAAAACCGCTCAACAAAATAACAGCTCCAGACTCCAGTTTATGTATTTTGTAAGCTTGTAAGCTAGCAACCAATGTATCCATAAATGACCTGGGTTTTGTTTAGACTTAGGGAGGTATACAAAACCAGCAACTTCATGGGGAGGAGTCTGAGAGGAGGGATTCAGTGCAACCACCATGTTCAGCTGTTGGTCACTAAGAAGCTTAAATCTGCAATCTAACTGCTCATGAAATTAACATTTCACATTTTTGGTTTTACATGTTTAAAAATATGTGTAAACATGACTTAGGTGTTTTGTTGTATCTGTTTTCCTCTGCTTCCATTCTCTGCGCTAAGCTAGGCTAACATGTCACTGAGCTGTTTTTAATATCAATCTTCTCGTCTTACCTTCAGTAAGGCAGATAATACATGTTTTTCCTTTAACTATTTTCTCATATGGACCTCACGTACATTATATGGCCAAAGGTATATGTTCGGTGTGGGGCTTTTTTATAGTTTGAGCTGGACCGGAGTTAATTTTTGTTAAAGGAATTCTTAAAGGTCCCATGGCATTTAAAAATTCCCTTTTTGAGGTTGTTTAACATTAATATGAGTTACCCCAGCCTGCCTATGGCCCCCCAGTGGCTAGAAATGGTGATAGGTGTAAACCGAGCCCTGGGTATCTTGCTCTTCCTTTGAGAAAATGAAAGCTCAGATGGGCCGATCTGGAATCTGGCAACCCTCCCAGCCCCCACATTGCCCCCACTCTCTCCTCCTCAATAGCTACAGACTCAGAAATGGCAAATTGCGAAACTGGCTCTAGTGGCTGTAATTCTGCACCAAGGCTGAAAGAGACTTCAGATACAGTATTAGGGGACCACTGAGGTCTATATAAAAGAGACTTCAGACACAGTATTAGGGGACCACTGAGGTCTATATAAAAGCATCCAAAGAGCACCATGTCATTGGACCTTTAAAGCCAAAGTTTGTGACAACAAGATTTTGTGGATGAGCCTTTCCTCCTTCAACCTGTGCACAAAGCCAGGTCCACAAAGAAATGATTTTCATAATTTGGTGTAGTTGACTGGCCAGTACAGAGCCCTGCCTCAACCCCATCCAACACCTTTGGGACGAATCTGAAACTGTGAGTCACCCAACATCAGTGTTGGACCTCACTCACGCTTTTGTGGCTGAATGGAAGCAAATCCCTGTAGCAAGGCTCCAAAATCCAAGACGAGTGGAGGTTGTTGCCCATGGTCAAGGAATAATATCAAATCAACAATCACATAACAGTTTAATATTTGTGTGTCTGCATACTTTTGGTCATTCAGTGTTGATCCATGAACTAAAACAGAGAAAATACTGTGCTTTTCTGCTCACCAACTGATGCACACTCCAACCCAGGCAACTGTTAGTGGAGATAAAAAAGCTTCAAAGTGACGGCCGTGAGCCACCCACCGACTTGTCATCAGTGATCAAACAATCCTAAAAGCAGGCTATGATGTTGTGTTTGACTTGGCATCTAAACGAGCCCCTCCTCACTGAACAGACGGTGCAGTGATGCATCATCAGAATGTGTTCACACTGTGTACGTTAACACACTGCGTCATTCCGTTGCAATGTTGCAAACAGTACTAATGAATATGCCAAAACAAATTTAATATTGCAACATTTTTACTTTCTGTTCTTTTCAGAGGAGATACTCAGTTTCAGCTTCATATATTTAGACTTTACAGAACAGAGTACACAATCATGGTTAATTAAGCACATGAGAATATTTTGAGTGTCATCAGAGCTAGAGAGCTGGATGAGCTTAATGTGGAGTTAACACAGTACGTGTGTGCTTAATTTAGAACAATTATACGCTCTGTGATCATCCACTTCACAACTTCTCTTTCTACGATTTGACGAGGGCTACCAGGCCATGCTAGGGGTTTTGCGGTGTTGTCATCCCCTTACCACAGCTTGATTCCCTTTTGCCCTGACCATAAAACAATCTGGTACTGTGGCTTATCACTCCGCTTTTTTCTCATCTATGTCCAGTTTTTTTATTATATTTTCCCTTTTTCCCTCTAGGAATGTATTTCGTAAGCTCCTGTCCCAGTCGGAGCAGGAAAAAGGGGACGTGCTGTCCCTGGAGGAGATCCTGGCCGAGAGTTCGGATCCCGTGGAGAAGAGGTTGGCACCGCAGGCCAATGGAGGAGGGACGCTGCGAACAGGAAAGGCCAGACTGAGGGCCCTGAGAGAGGCCATGTACCATAGCGCAGAGCACGGCCATGTGGACATCACCATAGACATCCGCAGCTTAGGTCAGATTTACTAATACATGCTTCACTGGCACACATGCATCGCTCTCTGGTGCCTCCAGCTGTCCTGGAGATGTGCTCATGCTGTGCCTGTCCCGTCCTGTGCTGTCCTGTACACACTCTAAGCAATCACTCATTCAACCATTAAACAGTTGCAGGAAGAAGGACTTTTTATATCCGAGGCAATAATAGCTCAGGTCAAAGGTTAGGGTTAGGGTTGAAAAAATGTCCTTGAGTAGTGCTCATGTGGCAGTCATCATCTTTCACTCTAACATTGCCCAGTTCATTTGGCATAAGGCCGGCTGTGGCTGTTGGTTAGTATTAATTCAATCTCACCGCAAGTGCCATTTAGTTGCTGTTGTGGACCTTTTGGTCAAATCACACAATCCTCAGCAGATGGAGTGTACTCAGCTGTAAGATTTTACCACTCTTATATCTGCTACAGTCAGCAGCCGGTTAGCTTAGCTTAGCATAAATACTGGAAACGGGCAACATCCAGCCAGGCTCTGTCCAAAGGTAACAACGTCTTCCCACCAGCTCTCCTAGAGCTCCCTAATAAACATGTAATATGTCAGTTATGCCAATAAACCAGAGCATGTTTTTGTGTGTACTCGCCAGACCTGTCTGGAAAAGCAAGATGTGGTATGCAAAGTCCCGATTGTAGTATATATATATATATATATATAGAAGCGTCAGAGCGGCCGCTGTCCATGTCCGTACTGAAGTATGATCAAAGCTTAACTGTTTCCAGTCTTTAAGCTAACCTAAGCTAACCATCTTCTGGCTGTAGTTTCTTAAGGGACCATGTGGTGAGATTGTTCGTGAATAACTGTTTTCAAGGCCCCGAATGATAGTGGAAAAATAGTGGAAAATGTCCGTCACAAAATCCCAGAGCCCAAGGAGATGACTTTAAATTGCTGGTTTTGTCCGACCAACAGTCCAAAACTTACAGATAGCAAATCTATATTTAAATGAAACAGAAAAGCAGCAAATACTCACATTTAAGAAGTTGGAAATGGATAAATTACTTACAACAACAACTCTTTACTCCATTAATCAACTTATCATTTCAGCAGAGCTGTTGATACACAACGCCATCCCTGTCATGTCATTATTTATGTTAATCTCACATACATCATCCAGTACTCATCATACTGTTGCAGAACATTGCAGCCATTTTTTAACTGGACCATCTTTAATTACATTCCAGTGTTGTCTTTATATTCCCGCCAGAGCCTCTGACTTTCCAATATTCCAACACTCACCATGCAATCGCCTTTCAACTCACACAAACACCACAAAGTGATGGAAACATGGTCGGTTCTCTCGCCCCTGAAACTGCTCTGACTTAGATCGGCTTTGCCATGCACGAGCGTGTATTCACTGTTTGTGTGGTGGTATTCCCAGGTGTTCCCTGGACACTGCACACCTGGCTCGAGTCCCTGCGTACCTGCTTCATCCAGCACCGCCGGCCGCTGATCCAGGGCCTGCTCAAAGACTTCAGCTGCATCCAGGAGGAGGAGTACACAGAGGAGCTCATAACGCACGGCCTGCCGCTCATGTTCCAGATCCTCCGATCCAGCAAGGTCACCGGGGCTTTCTTTCATGTTCATGTAAACAAAATGCTTATTGAAACATCTGACAAAGTAAGGCTGGTTTGCTGGGAATACAAACTGTCCTGTGATCATGTGTTAGGGTGACATTAACACTCATTTTGCATATATTTAGTTGCACTCCAAACCATATTAACATACATTTGCATAAATTGAAAGCTCATGGTAAACAAAGGCCAGAAAACTCTACTCTGTATAAAGTTTCCGTTCTCACTTGTGTTGGTGCCTGTTTGCAGAACGAGGTGATAAGCCAGCAGCTGTCAGTCATTTTCACCCAGTGCTACGGGCCCTTCCCCATCCCTAAACTGACAGAGATCAAGAAGAAGCAGACCTCGCGCTTAGGTAAGAGAGCGAGTTAAAAATAGTGACTGTTGCTCAACATTTTCTTGTACTTACTGCATAAAATGAAGCTGAGTGATTAGGGACTCACAGCTGGGTTATATAATTAAAGTGGCAGGCCGAGATATTCATGTTTTTGGGCCAATATATACTTTGCTTAAAGGGATACTTTTCCATTTTGATTCAGCTCTGTGTCATCTTTGTGTGGGCAGTGTGTTTAGATAAGGTGTTTGGGTTCCCTCCGTGGGTCAGAGCACGGAGCTCGGAGTAGCCGTGGTCCTCTGAAATCTCAGCGCATATTGCGTCATCCGGCGGCTCACGGCAGACCTCAGCTGCTTGGAGACCCTTGCACTGCAGCCACGGAGGGAAGACTAACACTGTTATCTTCGCTCACACTGCCATAACACAGAGCTGGATTCAGCAAAATATCCCTATTATACCAAGACATCCTTTCTCCTTACTTTTTTCCTCCGATTTTTTGTTCGTGAAGTGGTGACTTTGTTTCCAGCATGCATTTATGAGCTGATATAATCAATAATATATATATATATATATATATACGGTAGTTATTACGTCTTTTGCCGTTTTTGGGTTTAGCATTTTCTATTAGGTTATCTGCAGTACATGACAAGACTCTTAAAAAGCTTTCAATTCAGTTTCCTCAACAACTAAAAAGGTTTTTGAAGTTATTAAAAAGTCTTAAATGTTATTATAAAAGTATTTTCTCTTTGCCTGCTGTAGGCAGTGATGAATGTTTTTGCATGCGATTGCAGGCTGTCGGGAGACATTATAAACTCACTTTGAACAGCTTCAAACATTTATCATATGATTTCGAAGCAGGTATTTGCATTTGCATGTCTGTAATGATGTGATTTATCAATCTGATCTGGGATTAAAAGCTCCTTTAAAGTTGGGAAGGTCACAAACATTTAGCCATTTAAATATTTTCATGCCTAATCAGAGCATAATCAGAGCATGAGGAGGCACTGAAACATTCAGGGACTGTGCTGCAGCTGCAGCACCACCTTGTGTTTGATCAACAACAGGCTTAGAATAAAATGACAACTGGTTAACTTTGTATGTTAACCAGTTAAAAACCTTTGACAGCTAATTAATTTATCAGGATGTTCAAGCATAATCTTTAAGAAACTGCTCAATGAACCGGATATCAATTTCAACTGCCTCTGTTTTAGAATATAAACTTAATATAAACTATAATTGTTATATTTTATAACTGATAGCGCAGTGATGAATCACACTCACAGTAATTAATGACCACATTAAATTCATCTTTTGTTCTGCATCCAACATTTAGGAGGCTTGATTAATGAGGCGTCATCTGTCTTATTAAGATTATGTTTTGGAGCATGTTAGGCCTTTCTTTATAGGACAGCTCAAGACATGAGAGAAAGGGGTAATGACATGCAGCAAAGGGCCATAGGTTGGAGTCGAACCCGCGTCCGCTGCATTGAGGAGTAAACCTCTGAATATGTCCGTGCGCTCTACCAGGTGAGCTACCCAGGCACCCCTCATTTGGCTGTTTTTATTGCATCTTTTTGTCCTCTTCTTCAGACCCCCACTTCCTTAACAACAAGGACATGTCTGATGTGACTTTCCTGGTGGAGGGGAAACCGTTTTATGCACATAAGGTTTTGCTGTTTACAGCTTCAGCCAGGTAAAGAAGAATTTTGCTATTTATTGTTTTTTCTTCTTTTTTTTCCTACACAGCTATACATAAATGCCCGATTTCTTCTGTTTCATCCAGGTTCAAGTCATTGCTCCAGAACCGGCCGGCAGCAGAGAACACCTGTATTGAGATCAGCCATGTCAAGTACAATATTTTCCATGTAAGAATTTTGTTGTCATCTAGAACCGCTGTCATTATGTTGTGGTTTTGTTTTCAAATCCAGTCAGTTACGGCTGCAACTAACATCTTCCAGGACGGACAGATATACAATAGATGTGTACAGAGACAAAAACTGTGAATAAACAACAGAAATGATGCGATAGATTGAACCCTGACTGTTGTGTTTCAGTTGGTGATGCAGTATCTGTACTGTGGAGGCACTGAGTCTTTGCACATACGCAACACGGAAGTCATGGAGGTAAGAGAGACTTAACCAAAGCCTGCTGAGCAACAGTGCAAGTATTAGAATTTCTAATCCCAAGTCCTGTGCCTCATTCTGTGCAGCTCCTGTCTGCAGCCAAATTCTTCCAACTCGAGGCCCTTCAGAGACACTGTGAGATCATCTGCTCCAAGAACATCACCACGGAAACCTGTGTAGACCTCTACAAACATGCCAAGGTGAGATTCAAACAGAACGTCAACAAATTGGCAATTGCAGATAACAATTAAAAAAATAATGCTAACCTGTCACACAAACCATGCTGTCTATTAAATATATTTTATTTAAAGTTAAGCTGTTCATACATTTTTATAGTAATAATGGAATACATGACTAATTGTATGTGAAAGGGTTTGCTCATAGTGATGCACACATATATGAAGTATCACCCGACTCAGCAGTGTTTAACTCACTGTTGTTGGTTTTACGGCCCGCGACTTTATTTGTTTTGGTTCACTCTCATCGTCATTTTTGGCAACAACAAAAAAAAAGCTCTGAAAAAGCTCTGTGCACTACCAGCCAATCATCAAACAACAGACAGCGGAAGTTAGCAACCAGCTGGTGAACCTAGCCATCGTTATACCTGCTAAACATCGGCATGTTACCATTGTCATTGTGAGCAAGTTAGCATGCTAATGTACTGCTAAGCCTAAGTACAGCCTCACAGAGCTGCTAGCATGGCTGGAGACTGTATTTTTTGTTAGATACATTATCTAAAAAAGTATCAAAATAGACTCTGTGGCAAACAGCAATGCATGCCAGTAACCCTGTCCTTTAAAGCAACGCAACACTGCATCAACCTGGACCAGGAAGGCCTAAATTTCCTACAAATAAAACTATCAACATAATTTGAAGATGCTCTTAACACATACAAATTCCCCTTTAGAATAGTTAAAAACTCACTGCCGTTGTCTCTCCATCTTCATTCGCTGTAGTTCCTTGGTGCCTCGGAGCTCACAGCTTTCATCGAGGGTTATTTCCTGAAGAACATGGTGCTGCTGATTGAACTCGACGGCTTCAAGCTGCTGCTGTACGAGCCTCCTCCTGCAGAGAGCCCCGCGTCCAGCCCCGGCATCTGCTCCGACATCCTCCTCGACCTGGAGAAAACTCTGGCCACGCGCATCCGCTCCATCCACCTCTCCACCTCCAAGGGCTCCGTGGTGTGACGACGTCCTCTCCGAAGCCCTCCGATCCAGGCACAGCATCCATGTAACACCACTTCTAACATCCAGTGCCCTGCTACAGCCCCATCCACCCCCCCTGCCCCCACTACTGAAGAGGGGCTATCGGGTTTTTATGTCAGGGATTCCCTTTAATTCTGCCCGTTGCAGCATTCCTTCCCACCCCCACCCCAACCACCTTCCCTCCTTCCCAAGGGTTAATGATGGCATACTTTACAAAGTCAGAGAGAGAACTTTCTCGCTTTGTCAGAGGCTTAAACTCTGTTGTCCTAATGGCTCCCACTGATCACTTCACACCCCTACAGTAACAGAACCTGTCAAAAAAAAGACAAAAACTGAACTGACTCAACCCAGCAGTATCACTTAGACCTAATCGTGATTATGAAACCTAGTGTATTTCATATAGGGCACATGCATGAAATACATTCTGTACACCTTTTTTGCTTAAAAAGGTAGAGTAGAATTTTAACTCAATAAAAGCAGCTTTCTCATCATCTCTAATATGAGACTTTATGGTTTACAAACATCACTTAATGGAAGTGGATGCCATTGCAGTTTAAAGTTTGACACATGCCAAAATATAATCCTACTATACAACCAATAAAAGTAGCAATGCCAGCAGACGGACTTTAGGTGGACTTGTTTGAACTTCTTTACATTTCATTCTGTCACTTCTGTGTTGGATACGTTTCACTGTGTTCTATCTACTGTGTGCAGAGGCCAAACTGATCACAGGAACTTCCACCGTGGCCGACACTGCAGCGCTGATTAAACTAAAGCTGGCCCACTCAGTGAAATCTATGCTGACGTATGCTTGATACAAGGATGTCCAACTGGGAAATTAACTTGTGAGAACTCCACGAACACTGTCGACTTTTTTTGCATGACACCTCCTCAACTGAGCTGCCCTGATATTGCTTTTTAGGCAGAGCTTACTTGACGGACCACTTTCGCAAGGGGGAAAACGCTGCTTATTAACTTTCTAGCCACTGCAAAACTGACTATGGGATTTGGAGATGGATTGAGATTGACAGGGACTTTCTCTTTAAATATATTTAAAGCAAAGTGTAAATACGTCCTTAAAGTCATTGTGCTGGTCGTTCTTTTTTTTTAGTAAACTGATGTACAGTATTCCCCTACACTCGCTTGGCTGATGACACCAGTCTCATTGAATGTGCTTCCTGAACAGTTTGTTCCTGCTGTATGTGTCTGTTTATGCAACGTTGCATGTTTTATCTGTTTGTTTGAATCCTCCGTTTGGCTTTAGGTGTGCTTTCTGTGTAGATCGGTAGGCCTAAGCAGGGTGTTGATTGTACCAGTTGAAGTCCAGTCAAAGGATGTTCTCTTCAATTATTTTGCTATTTCTGATACATTCCAAATGATCAGGGTAGATCACGAGATACATTTTAAAGTCACTTTTTCTCTTTTAGGCTTCACCTCCGTCGAATTTCTCAAGAACATCAATTTTGTGAAAGAAAGGTTGAATTGCCACACTCTGTCAGCGCTGAGTTTATTAGAGACACAACAATGTTAGTGACTCATGAAGTACATCCCATCCACCTGTTTGTATGCACGTTTTCAATTTGTGCATAAAAACGTCTGAGTGGACACTAAAAACAGTTCGGAAAAGGTTGTCACTGGCCTGAGGTAGAACAGTTGGCCAATAAATATTGATTCAAGCAAAACAAAAATAACAGGCTTAGCAAATAAGTCATGAAGAAGAAAGAGACAAAAAAGATAGAGAGAAAACATATTCACATCATTTCAAGTAATCTTGTTGCGTGGTCTTCAGCAATGGTTTAATGGCACCCGGCTGTAAAAAGACAGTGTTGTTGTCATTACTTTGAATTCCTCATGGGGGGCGACAGAAACTACACACTATAGCTTTAACATTTCAGCTCCTAATATTCACATACCAATAGTTGGTGGAAATGCACATTAATTAGCTTTTTTTTTTTAAATATTTTATTAAAAGTTGTTTAGAATTTGCGCAATAGCACATCTTTATACTAAAGCCAAAATAAGGGGGACCAAATCTCTTGAAACAAACACCTGAAACAAACAAATGTCCAAATAGGGGAGGCTGAACTGACCATTACCAATCCAAGTTTAATAACCTGGTTTCATTTGTAATCCACCTATTTTGACAGATATTGTTCGTCACATTCTGGTTTTTAAATCAATTATTAATGTGGGAATGGTTTTCCTTCTTTTTATTGGTTGTTCTGGCTTTAGTACAAAGATGTGTTGTTTCACATTGTGAATTTCCTGCCTGAAAAACCTCCGTAACTAAAATGTTGTGTCTAAAGAAACTCGGTGCAGAAATCTTGTGGAAATGTAAGCTTTTGTTCCACATGATTGCATTTTTCATGCAATAAATAATACTTCAATCAAATCTAAAAGGACCAAACATCAAACCCGCCATTCAGCAGCAGCCTCTGGGGTTTCTGCCCTGTTGTTTGGCTGTACCATGAGCCCTGTCACTAGGACACAATACATCTCAATTTAGGAGAAAATCATAGAACCTACAGCACATTTTATGAATGTAACAAAATATTTAACAAATGTGCAATATCTGCAGTCCAGTAACAAACCAAAAAAAAATATGCCTCCCTCTGTTCCAACGATGCAAATGTCTCTAAAGTGTCCTCATACTTTGTGATGTGGTTATACATTAATCCGACTGTACTTTCAGATTAAGAGACAAATCTTAAAATATTGTAGCACACTGAAAATTACTTCAATATTTGTTGTGGGCCAAACATACACATTTTAAGAAAAACACCTAGGCATGTAATAGTTGGTTTTAAGTTCTGTAAATAGTTACAGAAAAAATTAAATATAGATATTATCCTACGACTTTATTTTCTTACTTACATACATAGCACTATATATTTTATTTTACATTTCACAGCTATTTTGTTTTACAAAATTTAAAAAGGTTATATAAAAATATGCTTTAAAGTTTTGAAATTAAGCAATATTTCCATGAGACTGTATTACTCTGAGTAGTACAGTGAATAATATGCCACAGGATATAGAGCTACAGTATAAATGGGAATTGAAAGACACATAACACACAAATGAGTGACTGGAAGAAGAAAAAAACTGAATTTACTATTTACTGTTTATAGTTTATGTGACATCACATGGTGTGTTTTATTTGAAATGTCTTTAACTCTTAAGTCTAACTTTAAGACAGTTGATCTTACCCTGATGGCTTTAATGAAGATGATAATTTATTTAGACTCTGGTTGAAATAATTCACTTTATTGAATCATCACACATGCCCACATTTGAACTGAAGTGTGCTATTTAAAGGGGAAATGTAACTTAAAGATGCAAACCATTTTTGTCTCCACAGAGGTAAAAAGGTTCATAATGATGTCAAGCACTTCTTGTGCCAGTGTTACTCACTCTCACACACACACACACACACACACACAGACACACACACACACTCAAAAGCATTAGTATCTTAACAGTGAGCTTAGTCTTATTGTGATCAAACAGCAGCTAAATATTTAGAATAAGAGCATAAGCCGAAAGACTTAATCTCTGGTTCTTTTATTAGTCTAGTCTAACGTGATGCCATTAGCAAACAACTAACTTTAGCTTATCCCTGTGCTGGCGCTTTGGATTCTAAACTGGGTCAAAGCCGTAGAGTAAATGTCGGTTTGCATGGCTCTTCTTGTTTAATGTTGGGAATGTGCTTTGTACACCAGCGTTGTCAATCAACACACTCCCCTTAATTTGTCTGAGCATTTATTTGCCTGTGTATTTGTTCCTGGTAAAAAACAACATTTCTCCTAGACGCAGTGGAAACATGCATGGGATATTCACTAGATTTCAAATCTACAGGGGAAGAATGGGGGACGAGCTTTTGCTTTTATTTTTCCTTCGATGAGAACATGTATATTGTACAAAATATATATAATATAAATTATACATGGTGTGAGAAGCAGGGATGTGGTGGAGTATAACTATAAAAAGAATGTTACACTCATGCTACAGTTTCTGTTGTTCATGACATGCATTTGTGGACAGCTAATAAACGACCAGAGTTTAAACCGTATGGTCTTTTTTTATTTTTTGGTTTATTTATTATAAAACTTATTATATAACCCGAGAAACTGAACAAAACATGTGGAGCAAAATGAAGGACATTATTAAGCAACACAATATACAAACACACACAGCAGTCTTGGTTTGGACTTACAATATCATGTTACAAGGACACTGCAGCGTCCCCTGAATAAAGATGTGACAAATGTGTCCAGAACCCGGCAGCAGGACGTCTTATCGATCCTTTTACTTCTAGCAAGCAAATGACTCAAGGTACTAAACCAAAGCCAGCGGACTGTCTGCAGTCACACTGATGAAGAAAAATACAAGGTCATAAAAAGTCTGGAGGAGAATTTGGCTGCGATTCCTTTTTTGGGGGATTCCTTTTTTTCTGTTTTCACAGAAATACTCTGCACCAACGGAGGAACTGGCCTACCAACATTCCTTCATTAAGAAATATACCACCATAACTGTGCCACTTCAGTAATAGTTCTTTATATATACGGTATATATGATTAGATACATTAGGCTTACAGTTAGGCTATTACAGCATTATGATAATATAATATAAATAATATATATATTATATAACATATATAGGAAATATGTTATTTTCTTATACCACAAAAAATAAATGTCTCAATTTTTGGATGTAAATATCGCTTGTAACTGGCTGTAACAACATGACATTATCAACTAATACCACGTATTACATAAAGCTGAACTTTATCAAGTCTGCCCTTTTCTGATTAGTGCATGCCATGGCAACGTTTAAGAAAAGGCGAGGCAATTTTCCCATAATTAATTGCAGCAACCTGTAAAGCATGATGAGTCTTCTGATTTTACTTCAATGTACTTTGCCGAAGCTGAATTATCCCTGATGTAACTTTGTAACTAAGTAGATTAATTTATGCTAAAGACAACAAGTATATCAAATATCAGAGCTGGAACCATTACTTCATTAATTGATGAGTTGAACAACAGGAATTTAAACTGCAACATTGGCAACTAGTCAAAGTATTTTTTCTTAAACAAAAATGACAACAAAAAAATCACTTGTTCCAGCTCCTCAAATGTGAATATTCGCTTCTTTTTTTTCAAAGATTCACAATTCAATTCTTTTTTTAATTGCAATAATTGTTAGTTGCAGCTCTGATATATAATGTCTATCACAGCCGAAAATAATCTCTGGTTTCTTCGGCAAAATGGAATACATACTTATTCTATACAATAGGTAAAGCAGTAATTTATCAGGGTGGTTATAGAGTAAAATTACTTATTTAACCGTTCTGTTATATGAAATGGGGATTATTGAAACAAAATTACTACAGAAGATGCTTGTTTTAAAAATAAATGTTTGGGCTCGTTTCCTCAAATGGCCATTAGGTGGCGGTAACCACCAGAACAGCTCCATGAAAGCCTGACTTTCCCAATGCGAAGAAAAACATGTTTGCTCTGCAGGCAACCCTAAAGTTGGTCAAATGAATACACACTATTGTTTTCTAGACTAAAGCTAACATAATAAATGTCTGAGGAGGTCGTATGAGTGGACATGAACCCGCCATACACCGCGGCTACTGAATGAAACTAGTGAAACGTATGTCGTTGACTACGCCTGCGCACTCCGAACAGAATATCGAGCCGCCCTTCCTCCCCGCCAACTTGCACAGCAGGGTCGGGCGGACGTTGACTCGCAACAACCCCGAGCTCATTTGCTTATCTCACTGAATATTTTCCGAGGTAAAATGGAGAGCCCATACACCGCCGAAAACGGTAAGTCAATAATAATGTAAACATATATCACCCATCGCGAGCTATTGGGTTTTCTTTTGGAATGTGTGCGCCCGATTTCAAACATGGCGTACCCCGCTCTGAGATGGCGGTGGCTTTGTGTACAGCCGAGCGCTAGCGAGTTTATGTGTGCGGTAACGTTAGTTATCAGATGGAGCTTCGCCTAGTTCTTAGCTAGTTGGGTAGTTAATCCATACTGATATTTAATCTTGATAGAAACGCTTTAACGTTACGTTAGTAGCAACTAACTGTTGGCATAGATTAGCGTTAGTTAACAACTGAGAACTAACAGTCAGCTGACCGACGTTGCCTTCGTGGGCTTCAACTAAAAATGCATAGCTAACTAGCTAGTTGCTAAAAACAAAAATACAAGACAGCTAAAATAGAAAAACACAAAATGCCCAAAAGTTAAAGCAATGTCACATTTACATTATTATCAACTTGTTTGCAACAATATGTACCACTTTGCTGTGATGGTCATATGTGGTATTGCATATTTACGACACAATTGTTAGTCCATGAAGGCAACGTGGTTCCACTTGGAGTTTTAGTGGCACGCCGGGGTAACTGACCCGTAGCCCGGGGTAACTGACCCGGACTCCGTTGTAACTGACCCGTAACCCGGGGTAACTTTCAGTTGGTTGTTGTATAATTATTTTAAAATGTTGTTAGGAATAGTTTGGAAATATGATGAAAAATCAGAGTCATTATTTCAGGTTAGATTGAGATTAAATAGATAAATCTGTTTTTATTTAACACACAATAATTTACATACCGGTACATTAAACCTACGTCATGTAGGTTTGGCATACTACCACTGGCTGGCTTGTTTTGGGGTTGCAGACAATATATAATAAAGCTACAATATTAGCTGTGTTTACTGTACTTTTTTGATGCTTGAACTAGGGCTTATATATATATATATATATATATATACACACACACACACACAGTATGTGTAAGCAAATGGTGAAAAATAGTGTGCACAATATTCCAAACCTAAGATGACTTAAGATAGTTGCTTGTTTTGGTCATTCACACCCAGTCCAGTACCATAATAAAATATTCAATGACTACACCTGCAAAAAAATGTTTTTGTCATTGTGCCACTAGATGAATTAATTAATCTTGTCATGAAAGCCCTTTAATATAAGTCATTTGTCTTATTTTTACAGTATAGCCTGCCCATAAGCTATACTTGTTTCACTGGGAGACAAAGAAGCTTGTAGAAATGTCTGTGTTTGTGGTTTATTTTAAATAAAGGCACCTATATGATGTCATGGATGTGTTTTAGATACCTCTTTTAAAAATTAGATTGACACTGACAATAGTAAGTTGATTCATTCCCTATGATGCCAATATTTTAATATTTGACCATCTGTGTATTCTGAAAACTGGAGGTTTTCAGTTTTCCCCTAAAGAAAATGTGTAATACGTCCCATGAATAAACCTCTGACACTAAAGACTACACACACTAGACCACAGAATGCTTATAAACTCTTTACTGAAATTGTGTAATGAGAATAGTATCGACTGTTATTTATGTATGTGTATATATATATGTTATTTGTATGTGTGTAATTATTTGAAAATATGAAATGATCTTGTGTAAAATGCTTTATCTATAAACAGTAACGATGTATATTTAAATTCCGATTTTGACATTGTGAACTATTTTCTAGATTCAGCTCTTCTGCTGCCGTCTCTTCGCCTCTTCATACCCCCTCTGCGCTTGGTTACCGCAGCCATGTGGCAGGCCGTCCAGAGGGGCAGCGTGCAGGAGTATGGGATGGTGGAGGAGTTCATCAGCACGGTTTCAGAAATTGTACCTGAACTTTTGAATGCAGATCAGAAAGCTCAACTCCTCCTGGGGCTCCGAGCGCGGGTAAGACCGTAGGATATTATAATTGGGTTTGGCGAAGACAGTTGATGGATTTTGAAAAGTAAACATTAACAGACAACCACGACAGTTAATTTCCCCCTTGCAGATGTTTAGCTGTCAAAACAAGCAGTCTGCGTTCCAGCAGTCCCCTGTGACTAAACCATAAAAAGCTAAGTTATTGCCCGACAAACATTAAAGGTGAAGTTGATGAAGGGGTTTAATATTTCTTTGGCAGAAGATATCAGCATCCACCTGCAAAGCGCTGTATGTCTCCTCTGAAGGGTTATTAGAGATTCAGATTTCCCAGTTCTGACTCTTGTGTGTCTGCTGTTAGTGAATAACATTTCCAGGTGCTGTACTGTCAGGAGTATTTACCCTGAGGGGAAACCTTTTGTTCCAGGTGGTTCTTGAAATGTGTCGGGCCGAGCAGATAAGAGATACAGAAACCATCGAGATGCACCTGGAGCGGATCAGGACCCTCATATCCACTTGGGCAGCACAGGTTAGCCTCTTTAAATGCAATATGTGGGTCAGCAGGGCTGTCGTCAAATGATGAATAATATGATAATTTGATGGAAAACGTCTGCTTAAACTAGACTTGTACATGTTTTTTTTCCAGCCGTGTTTTGCAGAGGTCGAGTTTCCAGAATCAAACTTTGTGGATCAAATTGAATTGCTGTTAAAAGACGCTGAAGAGAAGGAGAGGTTTTTCCAGGTTTGTGATTTGTTTCATTGGATTAATGTGTCAACTTGTATTTTATAGGGTGACCTTCTTTATACTATTCTTTTCAGAATATACGTTATAATATGCAGTGGTTGTGGGGCACTCTTAACCGTAAACTCTGTTCCAGGATGTTTTTCCGACGGATTTTGGGCCTGACTATGACAGCGCTCTACAGGTGCTAATGCTGGACTTCCTCTCCAGACTGGAGAAGCTTCTTCCAGTACCAGATATTCAGCAGGTACTGGAACCACTGTAGAAAACTTCTTACCATTCAGCTCTTGTTTCCTTTTTTTTTTGGATCCGGTGTACACTTCCAGAGGAAATCATGACCTCTGATATTCATTGGAAATAAATGCCGTGCATACGCTTAGAAATCTTGAAGAAGAAAGATGTTCCTTATAATTCCAGAACTTGCCCTGAAGCATCACATTTCATAGTTTTCTAGGGTATCAAAGTATTTCAGTGATAGCTGTCTGCACATCCATTGGTACATAGCAACATGAGCTGCTAATAGATAATTCGGCCTTCTTTTAATGGTGCCAAGTTGTATACAAATAAAGGCAAAACAGTAGGGCTCAAGTTGTAGCCCACAGTGTAACTCATGAAATCTCACTGACTTTTATACTTCCTGTTTACATTCTCAAAATCTATTGATATTACCTTTGGTTGTCTGTTTCACTATCAGTATTTGTTTGACATGACTAAAGCTCAGAATAACCCATCAGCATGTTTTACATGACAGACAAAATTACAGACATTTCTGAGTAGCCCAACTTCAAACATACAAGTAAGACAGTTGAGCGTGTGTCTTCAGCTCAATCTGTATTTACATGTTCTTCTTGCTACTCTTCCCTAGACTGCATCCATGCTTAGTGCTGTCCCATCTGCCCTGGAGGAGTGTGTGCACTCTGTTCCTGACCCACAGCACCTGAAAACTGTGCTCCTCTACCACACAACACTAGGACACTTTGATTTATCTGGTGAGTATGTGTCCATCTGGGCCGCATGTGCAGTATTATAACCTTCATTCAATTCAATCTGTTCTAATTAATATACTTACATACATACACTACTGGTCAAACGTTTGGGGTCACAGAGAAATTTCCATTGTACTCCATTATAGACAGAATACCAGCTGAGATCAGTTGCATTGTTTATTTTTAACCAGAGCAGATTTCAGATTACATTATGTGCTTACATAATTGCAAAAGGGTTCTCCAATGTTTCCTCAGTTAGAAATTTGTAAGTGACCCCAAACTTTTGACTGGTAGCATACATACATACATACATACATACATTATTATATTTTACTCACAAAAACATGTTGTATACTGATATTATAAACCCATTAGTCTCTGCACAGGTTATTCTGTTTAAAAGTGAGACCAGTATCTAACAAAATTCTTCTATTAATTCATTCAATTTATTTTATTAATGAGTTTAACCAACTTTAGTTTCATTGCCACTGTGTATGGATGGCAGAGGGATGTAAGATTAAACTATGGGTTCTTGAGAATAAATCACGCTTTTTCTTATCTGATTGTTTTGTTTAAAGCAACTGACCATAAAACTGATGGGATTCTTATTTCCCCCACAGATGAAACGCAGACCATTCCTTCTTCCTTTGGGAATTGCATCCTCTCTTCGCTCTCCCTCCCTCAGCTGGAAAAGGTTGTCATCGATGCAGACCAAATACAGTTACAGCCTTCATCAGAGCATATGCAAGGTTGTATGACTGTTCAGGTGGAGGGAGAAACTGTGACACTGTTGGACTACATACAGATAGAACCGCCGTCAGGTTTGGTTGGTCCTGATGATGATGAGGATGATGATGAAGAAGAAGAAGTAGATGAAGTAAATGAGAATGAAACTGAGGATGTCAATGACGCTCTGAAGCCAGCAGCTTTTCAACCACTAAAACAAAGCAAAAGGCTCCAGGTAAAGAGAAAAGCTGTAAAAGAACAGGACTCGACAACTAAGAGGCAAAGAAGAAAGTATCCCAATAATAAGACATGTCCTGTGTGCAATAAGATTTTCCTGCGGGCTGCAGCCATGAGACGACACCAGGAAACTCATTCTGCCATACGGGAATTCAAGTACAAGTGCGCCAACTGTGACAAACGATTCAGGGACCATTACGACATGAACCGCCACAACATGCGCGTTCATGAGAAGGATGAGATCTTTAACAATGCTAAAGAGGAGGACGCAGGAGATCCCAGCACTTCGGAGGTGTCGGAAAACAAAAACTGCACTCTGTGTGGGAAGTATTTTGGCCGTCGAGTAGACATGGAGCGGCATATGAGGTCCCACTCAGAGGACCGCCCGTATAACTGTTGTTTCTGTGAGAAGAAATTCAAGAATCCTTATGTCTTAAAGAGACACCAGCAGGAGATTTGTAAGAGCAGAGAGCTGAAAAGGCCGAAGAAGAGAGAGACGCAGCGCTCCAATCCACAGCCACCATCCGAGGCGTCAACGGAGGGCAAAGTGTGTCCCATCTGCAGCAGAGTCCTGCCTTGCACGGCAGACATCGCGAAGCATTTACGATCTCACACGGAAGAGCGTCCTTTTATTTGCCTCACTTGTGAGAAGGGCTTCAAGTACAAGGACACGTTGAAGAAGCATCAGATTATTCACGGCCACGAGGGAATCAGAGAGGAGCAGAGCAAGACAGTGGAACAGATTTTGGCTGAAGCCGATACAAGTAACCTTGATAAAAAAGAACTCCACCTGGATGCACCTGTGGGCACTTCTGAGGAGTCTCCTTTGCCTGTGCAGAAAGTCAAGAAAAAATCACCTAAAGTGTGTCCTGTCTGTTCTCGGGCGTTTGACAGTGTCAAGACACTGAACAGGCACATACAGTGTCACACAGAGGACCGCCCTTATTACTGCGTCCACTGCAAGAAGCGTTTCAAACACATGCACGGGCTGAAAAGACACCAGATTTATGCCATCTGTCATAAGAAAATTGCTCGATTCTCGTGGAAAAAGGAGCCGAGAGCTGGGCCCAGCCAAAGCGAAGTCACCACCACTGACCCACAACCAACCCTGAAAATACCCGTGTGGTGTTCCAACTGCGGCAAACACTTTGAATACCCGTCCGCTTTGAAGGAGCACCAAGAAAACGTTTGCAAAGTGGAAGTGAGTGATGTCATGAAATGCGACGACTGTGGGAAAGAGTTTAAAAGCATGACGATGCTCAAAGTGCACCAGAGGATTCACGATCCTCTCTACTGCAAAGAGTGCGGCAAGATACTCGCCAACGAGCCCGCCTTTGAGAGACACAAGCTCATGCACAGGCCGATGCAGTGCACGATGTGCGATAAGACTTTTACCTTGCTGCGGCGCTTGAGGGAACACTACGAGAAGCAGCACGAGTTCACCGGGCCGTATCCTTGTGCACAATGTGACAAGACCTTCATCCAGCTCTCATACCTCGCCATCCACCAGAGAATCCACAAAGGAGAGTTCCCTTACATTTGTAGCATGTGTCCAGAGAAGTTCCGGTCCTCCAACTGTCTGACGGTTCATCAGAGGAAACACACCGGGGAGAAACCCTTCCTGTGCTGGCAGTGTGGGAAGTGTTACCGCTCGGCCTCCGAGCTCACGGTGCACATGGGAACCCACTCCGAGGACAAACCCTGGGCCTGCACACAGTGCGACATGGCCTACCGCACGAGGCTGCAGCTGACCAACCACGTCGAACAAATCCACATCGGCGTCAGGTATCCCTGCAACAGCTGTGGGAAGCAGTTCATGAAGGAGACGTCCCTGAAGAGGCACGAGCTCATCCACACAGGCGAGAGGCCACACCAGTGCACAGTGTGCGGCAAGACCTTCCTGACCGCCAACGAGCTCCGGCTCCATAACCGCTATCACACCGGGGAGCGCCCGTACAAGTGCGAAGTGTGCGGGAAAGCCTTCATTCAGTCGGGATATCTGAAGTCGCACATGCGCATCCACACGGGAGAAAAGCCATTCAAATGTGACATATGTGATAAAGGCTTCAGGCTGTCCTATCACATGAAGAAACACAGACGGACTCACGCCGGGAAGCCAAAGAGCTACGTATGTGAGGAGTGTGGGTTAGCTTTCCTCCATAAAAAGTCTCTTTGGGAACACTCGCTCAGTCACAACGTGAAAGTCGAACCATCATTCGCTAATGAAGTGAGAATAGAATTTGAGTAGAAATCTTTGTATTTCATGCAGGTTTTCATCATTTATCTACTGTGTGTGTGTGTGTGTGTGTGTGTGTGTGTGTGTGTGTGTGTGTGTGTGTGTGTGTGTGTGTGTGTGTGTGTGTGTGTGTGTGTGTGTGTGTGTGTGTGTGTGTGTGTGTGTGTGTGTGTGTGTGTGTGTGTGTGTGTGTGTGTGTGTGTGTATATATATCTCAGGATATGTTCTGAGCTGGTATCATCATCACTTCAAAACACTTCTTCTTGGTTTGCTTTTTTTTTTTTAACTTTTTTGGTTCCTCCTTGTTTCTTTACTGTGTTGATTCACATGTTCTATGGAACAAATTAATGATCTATGAGGCGTGTATATAGTGAAGGCCAATATATTGTTTCTGCTTACATGACTTTTTGAAATAAATTTATCTTGAATGTCATTTTTGCTCCCTTCTTTGTTATTTAAATAATAGTGATGAAAAGGTTAGCGATTGAGAGTCCAGTGACAGGAAATCAAACAAATAATTGGCAACAGTTTTGATGATCAATTATTTGTTAAACTCTGTTAGTGTACATTCATTATCTTTATGGTTTTGTACCAGGGCTCCAGGAAACTGTTCGAGACATGTTTCATGGTTTTATGACATTTTAAATGAGACTTTTTGGGTTATTATATACACGAAAAACCAGCCGCTGCTATGTTCATTTGGCTTTAAAGTACCCAAACAATTGAAATGAAATGTGTCAAGTATTTAATTAAGACAGTTTTATTAAAACAGACCCTTACCCTGTGGTAATTTCCTTTAGACTTGTTTATTTTTTTAATTACCAGAAAGCATGCTATTTCATGATACATATATCATTTTCAAGATATGAAATGACCTGATTTTGGCCATATTGCCCAGCCGTACAAACAATTAACACACTGATTAAAAAATGACTTACCTACTTGTAATATGTCCACCTTATTTCATAACCTATTGAGTCTTATAATTAAATATTTAAGATCGCCTGTAGAAGTGTTATATGAAAGATGCTTTAATAATAATTTGAGGTGTTTTTTCCCTTAACAAACTTCAAATACCTTGTTGAAAATTACACCAAAATAAATAAATTAGGTTCTTCTCCCTCATAAAAGAAATCTAGATTCCACAAATATGCAAATAATGTTCATGTTCAAACTAGTTTGTGTGTATGTCCTTGTGTCTGGGACAGGATTGGCTCCCAAACTAGTATCCTACGTCCTTCTCGTACACACAAAGATTTTACAATGTGAAGAGAAAATGTTTCTCCTCTGACAGATGTCAAACTACACACATATCGTTCTGCACAGTATCATTAACAGTAAAAGTAAAACACATTAGTGAATCCTGTTTCAGAGCACTGCTGCTTAGTGTTGCTGTCAGTAGCTCTAGGAACCAGACGATGGCAGTGTAGTAGTGATTATGAGCATCAGCAGCTTAGCGGCTGTATTTCACAGGGAGAGCTGTCAGTATTGCCCCCTGCTGCCTCAGCTTGGGTTGGAAGCTCTTGACTCTACAAGCTTCCAAATACATAAATAATACCGTGTTTATCCTTCATTACCATCCATACCTGATGGATAGCATGCATAAATACATCTGTTTACGTTGTAATTTGCAGGGAAGCTTGTTTGAATTTCCCAATGATTGTTTACACAGTGGCTTCAAATCAATATTTATCCTCTGCTCTTCCTCACAGTCACCCGTTTACTCGGCCTGAGTGACAGTTTAAACCACAGCGACTAGAGCAGCATCTCTTCCCTATTCCCTGGAAACTGCTCTTGTCTCTCCAACAAAAAAAATCAAAGGCCGACTGAGTCAGAGCCTCTCCAGAGTGTTGGGAGCAGATCACTTTTTAACCCAAAGCACATTGATTTATATAGAGCTGTAATTGCTTCAGTGTGTCCTGGATTATTCCCCCGTAATTGAGGCCTGGCAGAGGTCTCTTTACAAGACAGCCTCCACGGTGCCAGGTGGTGGGCAGAGAGGAGCACCACACCCACTCCCCAGCCAGCCAGAGAGTGCCAAGGAGCAATGGCCCCTTACCCCCCGACACCGCTCCTCGTCTTGGGATAAGTAAACAGCACAAACGGTACACTTTCATGCATGTTTTGAGGTACCTCGCGCATGCCCTCGTCCAGCTCTAATTGTAGTATGAGGCAGCACACTATGAGTAAAGCTGGATGGCACGGTCTGTTTGTCTCTCCAGGATTAGTTAACATATTAAGGCTGTAATTATTGTACATGCTATTGTTGCACCTGCAGTTATGGGGCCAGACAAAGAAAACTTTATTTCTGTTGCAAAAAAAAGGTTTTGCTTTTCTTTTCAAAATACTGGATATTTTCATCTCGTCAGGCCTTGAAGTATAGATACAGTGAGGAAAATAAGTATTTGAACACCCTGCTATTTTGCAAGTTCTCCCACTTAGAAATCATGGAGTCGTCTGAAATTGTCATCGTAGGTACATGTCCACTGTGAGAGACATAATCTAAAAAAAAAATCCAGAAATCACAATTTATGATTTTTTAACTATTTATTTGTTTGATACAGCTGCAAATAAATATTTGAACACCTGTCTATCAGCTACAATTCTGACCCTCAAAGACCTGTTAGTCTGCCTTCAAAATGTCCACCTCCACTCCATTTATTATCCTAAATTAGATAAGCACCTGTTTGAGGTCGTTAGCTGCATAAAGACAGGTGTCTTTAAGGACATGCACCTACGATGACAATTTCAGACCCCTCCATGATTTCTAAGTGGGAAAACTTGCAAAATAGCAGGGTGTTCAAATACTTATTTTCCTCACTGTATATATATATATATATGACTGTATAAGTCACAGTTTGTCACTACAAGCAACACCTGTCATATAACACATAGTCATTTGATCCATTGTTTATATAAATATATTGATTAGTGCAGCTTGAACACAACTAATCAGTTTTGTTTCAACTTAAATGAATCACCTACTTTAGACTAACAGTCCATTTTTTGTCGACCTCTCTATTGGTTGTTCAGCTACAAAGAACAAGACACTTTCCCATTAGCTGAACAGACCGGTAACAGAGAAACTAACAGCTGAAAGTCCACATTGAGAATGTGGCTCTATTGTTTTCATCACAAGTAAATGGGGGGGTGCAGCCTCCTGAGAAACTGATGTGATTTGATGAAAACCCTGCCACTCCCGGCATGTTCAGCGATCACAAACAGTTAAACTGTCCCAGAGATATTTTTGAAAAAGTGGGTTTTGATCATCAACAGGCACCACGGAAATTCCTGGCCCTTTTTGCAAAAATACTGTGACCCCTGCAAGTTACTACGGAAACATAGCATATCAAAACAAGCGCCCCTTTTCTTGCTTTTACTCCATGACGCACCTTTATTTCTTCCATATGAACAGCGTATGGCACAGCACAGGGCGTTGATAACAATATCTGCCTTGAATGCATGTGCCCGCACATACTTTGTTTAACCACAAAGTATGTGTACATGCACGCGCCAGCATGTGTGTCCTCAAGTGACCTGTGTGTGTGTGTGTGTGTGTGTGTGTGTGTGTGTGTGTGTGTGTGTGTGTGTGTGTGTGTGTGTGTGTGTGTGTGTGTGTGTGTGTGTGTGTGTGTGTGTGTGACCAGACATATCCCCAGCCTCACACATTCCGTCCCATCTCGGGTACCAGCCCTGCAGTCCCCACACACACAGCCTCCATCCTCCCTCTCCCTGGCTTCTTCATCCACTCTAATTCTTCCTCAGTCCTCTAACTTTCATCCACTCACATTCATTTGCATTCTGCACCGTTGTCTGTGTGTCTCTCTGACTCGGACATTTGTTTGGCAGGAGAGACCAGACGGGATGCTGTTAACACTGCAAAAAGTGTCTGTTTTTGCAAGTCCATTGCTTTTTGTTAACATATATAGATTCCTCCAAATATAAAGTGACTCTGCTTGATGTCAAATTGTTTGCGTCATTTCTCTTTTGTGACTATAACTCTCTATTTACAAGGCAGACCCTTCACCTATAATCAAAAACATTGTATTACATTCAAGAAAATATCCTTTAAAGGTTGGGAATGCAATGTTAGTAAGTGGAACTATTATGATAGCATCATATTTAAACACTTCCACAGAAGGAAATGTGTGATTCTTATACTTTAAAACTCACTCCTGTTCAAAATGACTTGCAGAGATTTTTTGCAGTGAACACTTTATTCTTGAGAAGGGAGTGAAAACCAGCCTTTCCTGGTCAATGAGTTCAATGGGGCGGACGTCTCCTTAGAAAAGGCTGCAGGGGGGTTAGGAGGGAGAGGTGGTGGTGGTGGTGGTGGTGAGGGGTTTTGCAACCAAAGAGAAAAGACAGCCAGACTGAGGGAGGAAGAGAGAAACCTGGCACCAACACAGTTAGGCGAACAAGGGAAGGTCAGCCCCCCCTACCCCTTTCTTCTTCTTCTTCTTCCTACTACTGCATCAGCAGATGGACAGCACAAGCCCATTATCAATATTGCCATACCACAATGATGACAGGAAAGTCTGTGATGAAGCATTTATATGCTGTGTTGTGGGGTTTGTAATGATTCAGTGAAAGATGAGATGATTTCACATCTAAGATCAGCTACTGACAGAGAGGCTTATCGGCGTCAGTGACCGGCCTCAAGCTAACAAGGTCATCCTCTGGTCTGAAAGCAGCTTTGTCTCTCTAATCAGAGGAGGAGCATCATCATCATCATATTCAACACTGTATCAGCAGCTCTTGACAGTGACGCAATCCACCAGGGGAGGCAAGCAGAGACACTGATCGGCGCACGTCTCAAGCAGCAGTCCCGAGAGGAAGATAAGTCAGCTCACAGATTGACAAGAAGCTGTGATTTTACATGCAGATTGGTTATTTAATGCACCGACCATCTGCAAACATGCATTTTGTATAAATGTGAGGCTGCAAAGCAGGGCTACAACTACAATTATTGTTGTCAATGAATTGCTTAGTCTTTGAAAACTTAAAAATAAACTCATCATAATTTCCCAAAACACAAAGTAATGTCTTCTAGTCAGATTCTAGTCAGAATACGAGTCTGATGCTGCTCCCTTGGGCTGGGATTATGGGGGCTTGTTTCAACCGAACCAGGAAAGAAAATGCCTCCGCAGTCAATTGGATAGACCTACAACCACTCAGACCAATGCAGATGTATGTTGAACTTATGCCAAATCCAGTAGCAAGGACTGTAAAAACATCTTTCCAATCGACAAATGCCTTAATCACGGTTCTCTGTTCCTCTTTTAAAATGATATCTTCTATGACAGATACGGTGACAGAATCTACACATCTCAATTCTCCAAACTTATTCAACCGTGGTGACGTGGTTGATTACGTTACTGTTGAGATCTGTCCATCATTGTATAATGACAATTTGATTGGTCCGACCAGCTCTGGTTTGAGCATAGTTGCTACACAACGGATCAAGTCCAGACCGAACTTCCGACCTCAAATGTTGTGGGCGGGGCTAGGTTCGGCTGGCATCCAGGTTAAGTGTTTGCCATAGTATTAAACCAAACTTGCTGTTACCACGGAGACCAAGGGTGTCGCCAATCACAAATTTTCTGTTGATCAGCCAATTGCTCATTTAGCTCAATGCTTTCCAAAGATTTGGGCTGATGAAAATGAACCAATGCCGACCTACGACTCCTCCCACAGGTTGCATATGACTGTCAGAGCGGTTTCCCTTCTTAGATAATTTAACTTTTTTACAAAACAGCCCTGTATTTCTCAACAAAAAAAGCTTTTATTTGACAATTTATTCTTCTTTTCAACTTGTGACCCCTCTCATTTATTTATCTTCCGACCCCTTTAAGAGCCCCAACCCTCGTGTTTGAAATCATTTATAAGTTTTGATAGGAGTGGTCTCTGCAGCCTCAGTGCCATGAGTGCCATTCAGGGCTGTTGGTGTCACATCAGGACATTTGATCTGTTTGTGTTGTGACCCACTTTACTCCAACAACCCTAACTGTTGCATGTTTTTAGCCTCGACCCCCTTTGGATCCGACCCTGCTTGTGATGCACTTCAACACACTGGCCAAGCATGCTGGGATACGTGCTGGTGTCCTGTTTTATGATTGGGTCACAGCACTGATCTCGTGTTCAGTGCTTGGATCAGTGTTGATATGCCATTCCTGCTGGAAACAAGTCTCTTTAAGCCCTGGCCTCGTGTGAAGCTGTGGTCTGTCATGTATGGCACAGTGGGAACTGGGTCCCTCACTTTAACTCATGAGGGTCGGTGGCTTTACACAGGGGGTGCCATCAAGTCTTACAGCAACATCTGGCTCTGTAGTTTTCTCTAAGGAAGTTGGCTAAAATATGAAATAAATGTCCTTTTTCTCATAAATGCACAAGTTTTTTTGTTTTCCACACTTTTTTCAAATCAGTCACTCAGTTCTTCAACACATTAAATGTCATTAGATCTCATTTGCTGACAAACCTGCATGTATTGACTCCATTTCAACACAGAAACCAGAGCAATTACTTATTTCTGAAAAGAAATCACAGAAAAAAAGTGGGAAAAAAGGAATAAATCCTGCACATAAGCACAGAGTTTAGAGAGACCAGGCTTTCAGATTAGGCTTTTCTGGTTATCTCAGGTTATATATTTGCTCAGTATTGCAATATAATTTCTCTTCATATTCACTCATATATCACATGTAGCTATTTTTATTTTGTTTTTCAAGTTAGTAGCCTACACTTGTGACTAAGTGGGAAAGTGTTTTTAATGATTCATGTTTGAGTTAATCAAATCAGACTTCGGATGGAAGGGCTGCTGAGTTACTGCAGTGCCAAATTATGCACAACAAGCAGCAGCCGTATCAAAGCTCCAGCTAGTCTTTAACTTCTCCTTCATGAGCATTCAGCGCACAGAACAGTGATCTGTGTGAGTGAGCTGCTGCTGGTGGGGCAGCACCGCTTTTTCTATCTTGATCTGAACTACTAACCAAGTCTTACATAGATCAAAATTCAATCCCGTTAGGGAGAAAAAAGAGAAATGACGTTTTTTGAATATGTGCCCAAAATCCTTAATGAATAACTTAGGACGAGTAGGAGGCAAATGCTGCCCCAGCTGTTTCCTGTTGAAAATGTCTGTGTAATGTAGATAAATGTGAGGGATTTTCTCTCTAAATCCGTCTCCTGTTCGCTAAATCTCACTTCTCCAAAACGAGCCTGCGCAATGGAACAAAGTCGGAATATTGAGATGTGACATTGCCCGCATCTCATCCTCTTTCTCCCCGTTTTTAATGACTTCAAACAAGTTCATTTTCGCCGGGCTTTGTCTTGCGGAGACCCGTGGGGATGTCTAGCGCTCTTTCCTTTCAGTGGCATTTATGTGATGTCTTTAAGGTAACTTACCTGCTTTCCTTTGACACTATATATTTATCACCTTGCTCAATATGTGCACAGAGCATCCTTACCTATTTCAACTCAAACAAGTTTGATTATTTAACTGTTTTTAAGTGCATGACAAATGTAGATTTATTCAGATTTTTATCATTTTTATTCAGTTAGAGAGCAACTGTTCTGCATGTCTTGATGATATTTCCTTTTTTTTAACATTTACTAAAGAGATTGTCCACCTTCTGCTTTAAATGACTTCTTTTTTATGTTGTCTTTTGGAAATTTTGACATGAATTGTGCATGCGTTCCACTGCTCGGATGAATGGGTTTTCATCCTTAGGGCTTCTGTGCGCCATGCGCTCTTTTTCACCAGAAAGTCCCAATGCAGCTCTGCAACTTTTAAAGTATTTACTGCTGAGTCTGCATTATTAAGTGCTAAATATCTAACCTGAGAGCCTGAGGCTGCGGGGTAAAGAGAGAGGAGAGCTTAACGTGAAATAACGAAGGGCGTCGGGGCCGTGCGGTTGGGGTTGTGATGTGGATGGATAGTGTCCTGTGTTTATTCGTTTTATTATGTATATTTGGCCCACTCAGCTTCCTCGGCTGGGTTTGGCGGGAGAGCCGTTTTCCATCACACAGTTTGGATCAGAAAGATCCCTGGTGCTTTTTGAATCTCCTATTCTGCTTTTAAAATTTTTAAGCACTTTTGGTGTAGTTCTGTGCCTAACAACGCGCTGACAGCTGTTTTTTGGCACAGGGATAAATGATGAAGCCTCATTACCAATTGGTGATTAACGATATATTTTTTTAATTTGATTGATTAATACGGATTGTTATTAACTTACGAAGACATGTAGGCGACAGGGGCTGAGTAACGAGATGATAAGGAGAGAAGTATGTTTTAAATTTGGACGCGCATGGTCGGCTGCGCACAGGCGCTCGGGAGCATCTGAGCTGGGCAGCCTCCTGTTTGACTGTTTGACTCCGGCACCAAGTGGTAGTTTGGATTTAATACGTTTTCCTCCACATATCCAAACTCCTGTAAAGTTTTAGGAGAGCGAAAGCCTGGAAGTTAGGGCAACAAGCCTTCAGCTCACTGGGTTTAATCTTATGTGGAAAAATGTTTAGTGTTGCCATCACCGATGTGTCATTGAGCAAGGCGCTTGGCCACCAACTGTCACAGCAGATTTGCTCAGTTGCCAGTATATGAAAGCAGTGACTATAAAAGTGTGACTTCCCCTGCTTAAATTCAATGAAAATCTCTATCTGGTGATGCTCTGGCTGATAAAGCTCTCCCTCTCTCCCTGTGCTGCAGAGTGCGATGTGCTGTATCTCCTGTAGCCACACCCTCTCACTACTGCTGTGCGTCCTCACCCTGACTCCGACGGCAACAGGGGCGGGCCCAGAGACCCTGTGCGGGGCGGAGCTGGTCGACACGCTGCAGTTTGTGTGTGGAGAGAGAGGCTTTTATTTCAGTAAGTGCACCTTTTTATTTATTCATAAAGGTTGGCTGTATCTGTCCCAGAGCTCTCCAACTCCAGCAAGCTCATAAATAAAAAAGCAGCCGGTTTGACATCTTGTCTCAACTTTCCTTTCCCAGCATTATTGTTCCCTTTCTTCCTTCATTCATCACTCTTCCACGGTTACATCTTCTCTTTAAGTTCACATATGCACATATGTTTTACTGCTCCACTCTCATTGATGGACAGGAGCCCAGATTTTGAACAAGCAAACTTAATCTAAATGTGGAATAATGGTAATTACCTATACTGTTGGTGGCGAATCCCTGTTTTGCTCATGGGTAAAGGGCTTTAAGTGGAATTTGGCTGACTATCTCTGAGAAAGAGGAGGGGTAGAATCTAAATGTTACTGTGGAGTTTTTTCTTTTTTTCCACCAGAGAAGGGAAAGCGACCCAAAGAAAACCCTCCACCAACAATCCAGGGTTTAAATCTCAGATTTTTCCATTAAGGGTACAACCCAGCCCAGAACAGCACAGGATATATGAAGCAACCTAGGTTAGGTGCAATGTTCCACCAGCTGCCAGGGTTTCTCAGGACATGTATCCTGATCTCTCTGTCAGAGACGAGCAGCGTGACTGTACATTAGCAGTATCGCCAACAAAACACAACAGAGCCAAGGTTTTTAACCTCATTATTCACATTTCTGTGGCTGACATCTGCCAATTAGGCCAATTTGCACAGAATGTCCTGGAGGAGCATCACTTCTCCCCAAATGTCATGTTAAAATGGTTATAATAATTGATTGTCCCTGTGACTCCTGTGCCGCTTTGCATAACAATCCATTATTAATGGTTTGGTTCGGTCCCAAAGTTATGAAAGATTTTCCACATGTGGTTGACTTTGTCAGCTGCCAATTTCAAAAAGAAAAGAAGATATAATATTTCTGTGGGAAATCAGCAGCATCTATAGTGTTCTCTTTTCCAGTAATTGATTGCTTTTGCCTCAACCTGAACCTGGAGTGGTTTGTACACCTTCTTGAGAATTTGGTGACTGATGGAAGATTAGGGGCCAGGAGGGGGCCAGTCTTTGAATCCCAGCCTCAGTACAGCGGGGGAGTAATGTAGAAGTGGCCAGTGTATAGTAAAGCAAATCTAAAGCAACAAAAATAGTACATGTTATTGGTAAGATATTAACAAAGTACAGCCATGCTAGCAGCTCTGTGAGACTGTACACTGTATGTACTAAACTGTGCTTTGAGCTATATTCCAACTTGCAATGTCATTAGTTTTGTAGGTATTTGGTCATAATCCAAAGTATTGGGCAAACTTTAAAATGTTAACCTGATGATGGCGCTATAGGAAAATTGAAGGGATCACCAAAGTTATTACAATTCATCCTTAAAGAGACTATTTTAATGTGAAACCATCTAGTAGTTATTAAGACATTCCACACAGAACCTCGTGGTGGTGCCAGAGAAAAAGTCGTAAGGATTCATCTTCTGGAGACCATGAAATTCTGTACAAAATTTCATAAATTATAATCCGCTGGATAAATGGCCATTTTGAAGCCCGCTCTGCAGTTCATTCAGAGGTTTGATGGCCTGATGGCCTATATCCTCTGCTACCCATTTAGTTGGGAACAGCACATGCACTGCACGTGGTGCTCTTGATTCTTAGACATCATGGTGTTTCTAACAGGAAATGTTGTTTAGGTGTTTGAAGCAACAAAGAGTGCCTGTAAAGATTTTGGGGAAATGTATCTATCTTTCTATACATCAACATTTCACATCTTTGATTCTTCTGAAAAGCCCAAATTTTTGCATTATCTGAGAGCTTTTTCCCCACTTCAACCAAATCAGTGACCTGTCGTGCTCAGTAGAATGTTTTATTGTTAAGGGGGCTTGTATTTGTGATACTTGCTTGCAGCCTTTAGCGCCTGCTCATAGTACCAACAAAGCGTTCTTTTACGAGACCACTGAAGATGTGCTCCATCATTATTCTCTTAAAACTAATGTGGTAATGGGAAAAGAAGCCTCCCAGAGCTCTGACCATCCAACACTATCGCAAGACAAGAACTGGATACTGGATAATTGAATCCAGTGCAACATCCAATGCCATGTGCCAATGCCAATGTGTGCATTACAACATATAGTATGGTTAAGGGTAGCAAAAGACTGTGGCTGTAGTAAATAAAGGACATCAACTTTGGTTTCCTGCATGACAGCCAGACGTGCTACATCTGGATCCACCATCCCAATCTCCATTCTACATTTGCCTACATTGAGAGGGCACAACTTCCTGTATTGGCACTGCAGATTGACATTGGATGTGCAGTAAATGGTTGTCTAATATGGATGTATTTTCCTAGTTATATTGGGCTGAACCAACAGGTCTGTTACATGCTCTCTTCTTGTCCATCCACAGCCCAGTATGGCTTAGAATTATTGGATGATTTGTGGCACGCGATTTATGTCCAATGTCAACTGTTAGTACCAATGAAGAAAGTAGTGTTTCCTATATGTGTCTATATGTATATCTAGATGGAAAGTGATGGTGTGGAAGTTAGGACCGGGAATGGGGGCGTTACTAAAGTTTGTTGTCAGTCCCACCCTAAAACTTAGTCTAACCCCTAACCCTAACCCTTATCCATTAATCCTAATTCTTTAATTATTGTTATTGCCATACATGGACATTGCAGAAATACTTTAAGAAAAGTGGCATAGACATTCCAAAATGTCATTGAACGCCATCCAACGTTTTTTTGCAGAATCATCCAATATAAACCTTCTGTCTGGCAGTTGTGTCACCATGCACCTTGCTGCTGCTCCCCACCATCCCACTGCAACAATTCTCCACCCCTGCCTGCAGCTTTTCCAAGACCAGTCAACATCATTCTCTGCATCGGGCCCCTTGTACGGTGTTTGCCAGAGAGTTTGTTGGAGAGTCACCAAGCTGCTGCAAAGCTGCAAGTCTTGTTCGTCCAGATGCTGCTGGCAGCACCACATGCTGTGGTCACAAGTGGTCATGACAGCCTTCTCAATTGCCAGTTTTCTGCCAGTTAAGACTTTCTGGTCTTTGGATTCCCTCTGCTGCAGCACTTCTCTGCTGTAAATGACCATGTTCTCTTCGTTTAGGCTGAGAGACGTGGACTATGTGATCAAATAGGGCTTTTTAGTAAATCATGCATCACATTTTGCATCTACATGATGCAAATATCAACTCTTTTACCCAAGGACTTAGCTTTCTCTTCTTAGATGGTGATTGTAATTACATTTTGTTCAGTCTTTTTCTTGCTCCCTTGTAAATCCCATCTGAATTTATGAAAATCCCATCTTAGTTTGCAAAATGGTCCCAATGCAGCTGTAGCTTAAAGCTGATGAAATGCTCGAGATGTTGACAAGTTACAAAGATGTCCAGAGATTGGATGATGTGATAATGTGACAAAGTGTGGGCTACTGATTGTTGAGTTTTACTACAGCTTTGTAAATGTTTCTCACAGGCTAAAGAAGTGCAGCACTACTGTCCATATTCATCTCATGAGAAAGTGTTAAACGGAGGCCAATGTACTGTAACTCATGAATCCTCATGCAGGATTCATTTTTTAAACAGGAAGAGACCTTTTTGTGGTATGGGGAATGTATTTATCTTTCCCGCATTACCTTACACTGTGCAGTCACTGAACTGCACACCATCCATCTATCAATGCCACATTTTCCTGTGTTGAAAAAGAGGTATATTTCACAAACACTCCATTCTTTTTCTAAAAAGGCTCGAGGTTTAAGCAGCAGGGTGCTGTGCCTTGGAAAATATGCTGCTCCCTGTCTTCCTCTGTTTCTCTCACTCTCTCATATTCTTTCTGTCATTCCTTTTTCTCTTCTCTTTTGGTCGCCACATATACCAGTGGCTACATAGAAATATCTGGAGAATCCATTTGGATTCTGTCGTCTGTGGGACCCGGCAGTGTAACAGCTTGGCCAAAGGAGGCGTGCTCCTTTCCCTGAACTCTTCCCCTTCAGTCTGGCCATGTTGAACTTGGCAGCCCTCTGATTGATAATGTGTCCAGAGACAGTGTTGCCTTTGCCAATCCACCTTACACATGTCACCAGTAAAAAAGCACACTTGCATTTTAAAGACTACAGGTTTCCTACCCTGATAGAAATTTGAAATACAAGTTGGTAGAAGTTCTTCTTATTTTAGGTAATGAAACTAACTGCGGTCTATGGTAAAGAAAAAAGCCCACAACCGTAGTCAGTTTTTCCAATTATTAGCCTGACCTAGAAATCCTCAGTTGTCTTTGTAATGCTTTAGCAGGCAGGACCATTTGGTGATTTCATTGCGATGTTCATTCCATGAATCAGATCTGTAATGGGAGTTTTTTGGCTAAAGTGTGAGTGCTAAGTGGCTCCCAGTCCTCAGTCACTTCATATTTGATCAGTTCATGCTAAAATATTCACTTTTTTCTACAGTAAGCATGAGATATTTAATCTTGCTGTTGGTTTCTGTGAAATGAATGATACGCAAACTCTCTTGAATTACGACGAGATGGAATTATCCATCATTTTGGGCCAAGAGCTAATTGCTTATACACAAGGTTCAGCCAAATACAAAACACGTTTTTTTTGTTGTGTGTGTGTGTTTTGGCTTGTAGTAATAGCATGTGTGTTGAAGGTGAAAAGGAGAGGGGAAATTTATTTTAGCAGCCATTGATGAGACCGAAATCTGAGACGCTCAGTGTTAGTCCCTGTCAATTTTATTAAAAGCCACTGGAGCTGGAGAGGTAGAATGTGCAAATAGCATGTCACATGAATGCATGCACACACACACACACACACACACACTTAGCTAGGCCTTGTCCCTCAGCAGCAGGGGATTATGTGGATTACAGGATGATCAGGACACCCTCTCCCCTCCCTCCCTCCCTCGTTTTACACTGGACCTGAACACACAGTAGAAGGCACTGAGATCTGAAGAAAGACCTCCTGTGTCCTCTCCATCACTGAGAAAAGGAGTCGTTTTCCCAATAAGACCTAAACTAAAAATCTCTGACCCTTCTGTGAATTACTGCTCAGCGGAACAAAGAGGTATCTCATGAAAAGGACAGGTAGGCGTCCTCCAGATTTAGATATGATATGAGGAACCTCTAGGACTAAACAGTACTTTACATTTGAAACTCTTTATCCGTTTAATACAGTCACATAATGTAGGACCTCTACAAAGAAAAAACAAGGATATATCTAGTTGCATTAGGGCAGAGATCACCATGTTTGTAGTTGTTATCCGGGAGCTTTTTGACATTCTTTCTTCTTCACCAGGTAGCCTCAAAAATCATCTTTTATTTGGCATTCCATTTTTAAATGAAGCAAAGAATACTGCACACTTTTGATCACTTGTACTCACTTTATTACCAACATTTCATTAAAAATAGATACGGCAACAAGAGGCAACACTGTCTAACCCCCTCAATAATTACAAATCGTATTATTGATACATATTGGTCACTAAAGAATCCAGGATCACTGGGATCCTTTAATTAAGCTCAGACCTTGATTTTACCATCATCAGGTAAAACCTTAAAGCGCCCATATTATGCTCATTTCCAGGGTCATAATTGTATTTTGAGTTGTACCGGAATAGGTTTACAGGGTTTCTTTTTCAAAAAACACCATATTTTTGTTTTATTGCACATTGCTGCAGATCCTGTTTTCCCCCTGCGTGTTTAGGTCTCTGTTTTAGCTACAGAGTGAGACATCTCACTTCTATACTATCTTTGTTGGGAGTCACACATGCTCAGTAGCTCGGTAAGATCACATCAGCTAGATAACGTTTTCTCTAACTTTCGTCAGTCCAAGGCAGGATTAGCTGGGAGACTTCTTCTAAATGAGGGGCACTTGTGGAATACCTGCAGAACAGGGACAGGAAGTAGTTCTTTTGGAGATTATGGGGAACTAGTGTGTGTTGTAGCAGTGTTTTGTCATTGAGAACAAGCTAGCATGCGGCGCTAGCATGCTACGGTTAGCCACCTCGTCTCGGCTAGTTGCAGATTTTGAACAGCTCACCCGGAGACTGAAGACAGAGGACATTCGGAAACCGTATCTCACTCAAAACAGCATGGATCGTTTCCCCCCCAAGTTTGTATGCGTGTGGACGCACCAGACACACAAAATAACACCCCAAATCCCAGAAAATTTGATTGTTTTTTATAATATGGGCATTTTAAAAAATGTGAGCATTCTTATAATTTCAAATTTTTGTGTCTATGTTGCTATTTATGTTTCTATCACCAAGAAAAATAGATACCGTGACTGATTCCTACATTTGTTATTTATTTGAGAAATTATATCACATATCTTTGCCCAATTTATTAAATGGCTATCAAAGGCAAATAACTCAATACATTTGTTATCACTTTACAATCTCTTAGTTATAATTTATTTAGTTTCTTATTTTGTATAACTCAATGATTTCTAAATGATGTAAATCCATATTGATCACTTAAATCTAGTGGCCGGGCCTTTGACTAAGATTCTAGTGGCGCAGTAATGTGAGGAACACTTCACTCGCCATAAACTCTTTGTGGTACCAGTGATAAAGAGGTAGTTTCCAGTACTTTAGCAGCTCTTATAGTCCCTGCCCAGCCGTAAACTGCTTGACACTTTGTAGGAAGAGCAGTGCACAGGCTCCAAGAATCCACTGGTTTTTATTGACCATGACCAAGCTGTAAAACTCAGATGCTTTCTGTACCACTCTGGAATGGGGGAATCCAGCCATCTTTCTCCAGTGCCGTTCTTTGGAGGAATGAACACTATGTGTGCTGAGTCTGTCAAACACCAAAGGATGTTAGATGGAACAGTGCTGTGGCATCAGAAGAAACACTTATTCAAATTTGACAGGTCGAAGACAGTTGGTGCTACTGCATAGTTTTTGGTTAAAAACAATGCTTGCACTCCGAAGGAATACTCTTTACAGTTTCAAACATGTTAAAGGTGGTCCTGGAAAGTTCGTAGTGGGCTCATTCGTGGCGGACGACAGCTGAAGTCAGCTTGGATTCTTGGCAGATACAATTTATTCCAAAGGCAACTGAGTGTTATGGAAAACAGAATATAAATGTGCAGAACATATCAAAACATCCATAGGAACTCCTCAAACCACTGCTGCAGCATAAGTCTATTAAAACATGCAGCCCCCTCATTCATTTCAATGAGACCTCTGTGAGTAGTCTGCTATCAGCAGACCAAGCCAAGTTCAATAGATTTGAGATTGAACATTGGTCTGGGGAGTCTGCTCTGTATTTTCTCTGCACAAGAGGCATGACGGGCATAGTTCAAATGACTCTGTATGCAATTGGAAAGTCTTTCAACCAATCAGACCAACGATCCGGGTGACGCAGAAGCGACCGCGCCATCAACGGGTTGCTGGTCAGTCAAGTACATGTACATGCATACTTATAACGTGAATGTCATCGAGGCAGAGGTTAGAATGAAATGAATAAAAACTCTCCAACGTTGTAAAATCCTTTCTGGTAGTAACAAAAAAACTAAACAGTGTTATGACATTTGACAAACTTTCAAACTCATGGATGTTTTACTCTAACTCGCAGTCCTCAAGTGTATTTCGTTGTCTCACTGGTATCCGGCGGTATAAGCCCCTACAACTCCGGGCTGCGAGTACTCTACTGATTTGTCATTGCACTGGACTTGAATTCTTTATTCCACACCTCGATCTTCAAGTTAGGTCACATTATGCTACTTCTGGCGGTGCTTCGCAACATTGAAGATGTACGGTAATTTAACTGTGTTGCGCAAAAAGTGTTCGAAAGATACATAGCTTTGAGAAGTTTTAACACATTGACGAAAATTGCAGAAAGTATTTTGCCATTTTCCCCCTTGAACATAATAAATCATAGACAAAAATCAACTCACTCTGCCTCTTCATGATGGCTCAAACACTGACACACGCTTTCTAATCTGACCTGAAACCCTCCTTCATCAACGTGGCTGATCTCTGCATCCTCCGTCCAGACTCCATTTCAAACAGGGGGCCAAGAGGTGACTGGCACAAAAGGCTGTTTACCCTTATTTGTTTAACTACAGTCACAGCAAACAACTCTTTGTTTTTGAGGATTACAGCAGCTATCCATGGAATTGAAGCATTTAAAACCTTTAAAAGCTTTTAGACCTGATTATGAGCATGTTTTTTCTCAACCCTGGCCGATCTGTTTATCCTATGTTACGACTGGTGCCAGCTGATTTTTCTCTCCCTTCCAGCTGTTCGGACAGCAGGGTTGCAAGCTATTTTCAGAATAATAGCGGATGTTAATTGGTAAGGCTTTATTGGGAGGGATTGAAAAACAAGCCAGGCAACGAAGCATGGCCCCTCTTTTGGCTTTCAGCAGCAATTATATAATCGCCAGCCAGGACTCAACGTCACATTTCTCTCTTTCTAAAAAATCAGGTGTTAAAATATCTGCCAAGGCTAGTCCCACTGATACACCTCATATGGAGGAAATAGCAGGTCTTTACGCATTTTTAAGCCAAGGACCCCTTAACTGAAGGAGAGACAAAGCAGGGACCCCTACTACATAGGCTATATAGTAGAAATTAAGTCGCATATTATACAGGTACACTACAGTACAGTACACTACAATAACGTGTAGGGCAGGCCTTCACCTTTTTTTCACATAGAATACTAAGCTATTAAAATAGCCTGATCATTGTTGTTTTAATGTAAAACATACTACATTAAATCCTATAGGCCAGTAAGCCTATTATCAGTGGGGATGTATATTTCCTAATAATATGTTTGATTCATGGTAAGACAATAATTTGGAGGCCCCCTGCATTGACTCTGAGGACCCCCCTAAGGGTCTTGAGCCCCTTGTTGAAGATCCCTGGTTTAGATGACTGAAAGGACTGAAAAGAATGAATTACAAAAGGTGTAGCTGTCAGTACATTTGGAATTAATAAAAATGTCAAAAGCTAAATTAGGGTTTTTGTCATCTACATATTTAATTTAACACATCCCTTTTGGCAATTTGAGATCTGGGTGAATCCTGTTCTTCTGTTACCTAAATAATGCAGGTGCACAGTGTATTTTTAGCATCATTCTACCTGATGTGCAACATGAAAGCCTCCCAGTTGACTGTTTCTGAATAAAAGCTGCTCTCTGTCCAGACAGTTGGTCCAGAACAACATTGTCAGGACAAGGCAGACAGAGAGCAGAAGTTAATGCACTTTGTCAGCACTGGCAGGCTTCTGAGCCAAGAGCTATTAACTCTGAGAGGGAAAGGCATTTCCTCCTTGTAAATGCCATATTAAATTATTATTATTTTATTTGGTAACAGGGAAAAGCCCATCAGGGCTATGTTGCTCAAGGTGAGCAGGGAATTGTTAATGGAGGGTCTGCGTTTTTCTAAGGCCACCAAAAGAGGGTGGGTTGAGGGGGTAAGGGAGTTGAAAAAGGAAGTGACTGTTGGCGTCTTGGTAACTTGATGTAGCCACTGAGTCAACAAGCTGGGTATCACACTTTAAATAATGTTTTACCCATTTCTGTTAGTGATAATAGGACATTATAATAACACAAAAAAATAATTTCTTGGGTGCATCTAGCCACCGTCTTCCATGTATTACCAGAGAGAATCCAGGGTGCTCAAGCTTCTGCCAAATGAAAATGTGAATGAACAGTGGTACATTGCCAACAGGGGTCGGGCCTAAAAGCCCGCCTTGCTGTTTCTGTAGGATGATCAGGCCCAGAGGGCTTGTGGTTTCGCCTCACTGGACAAGCCTCTGTGTAAAAGATACCTGGGCCAAAATGGCTGAGCGTGATATTCTCAACATTTGGGTGACTACGGCCCCCTTTTTACAGGAAAGCAGCTGCCAAAAAGAGTCTATAGTGTGCAATGTGATACACTGTATATTATACACGGAAGAAATCCATGTCATTAAGGCTGTTCATGTATCAGAGGAATTAGACCCATGACCTGGTCATTATCATTGCTTTATTACAAGCATTGTAGCTGGCCTCTAGTCGCAATTAGTTTGATTAATTCTGTTATAAAAGATATAAAGCAGAGTAAGATAATGGTTGAAATGACGCTATGTTCGCTAGAACCCTCCCCCTTTGTTACTGTCACTAAATCTGTCAAGCTTTCCGTTTTCGCACAGCACATGTACAGCTTAGCTTACAATGATAAAAGCAGATTTACCTGGTCATATTTTATGTTTTGGATATGTGACCTTGTATGCGTTGATGCAGTAATACGGATCATCTTGGTTTAGGGTTAGGGCTGAGGGAACATAGACAATGTATCATCAGACTATTTCATTCTAATAAAAAACAATTTAGCTGATTAGCTTAAGGACAAGCAAGACAGATGTTAGATTTTTGATTTATTGTGCGTATTTTCAAAATGTAGGTTTCCCTTTTCATGTTACAGAGAAAATATTAATCTAAAAGGCTATCTGAGATCACTAATTTGGCTGGCATGGTTGGAGTATAAGCTTTTCCTCATCCAATAGGCATGACAGAGCAACTATAGCTTTAGCCTACACTCCTATGTAGTGTCCAAGACACATTGGGGATATACTACACGGTGGATTTGGTCATGAACGGGGCTTTTATATGCTTAACTTGTAACCCCACAAAATAATGTAGTATAAAATGCTGCTGGCCTTGCAAGTAATGCTGGCTTTTTTTTATCTGTAAGCAGTAAACTAGATAGCCGGACATGCTAAGGTTTGTGGCTAACGTTAGAGCGGATAAACACGCTGTTTAATTAATTCCTCACACTTTTGCTCTTGTATTTCAGGTTTTGGAGAGGTGAAAGACTTGGAAGAAGAAGCTTTAAATTTTAAATGCAGTTTGCTTGAACAATAAAAAAACAGCACAGAAGGAATTTGTAACCCAGAGATTCAGCAGAAATGACCAGCTATGTTGTTGCTAAAGCTAACTAACTCCTTTTGGTGTTCTTCTCAAACAGATAAACCAGCAGGCTATGGTCCCAATGCACGGCGGTCACGTGGCATTGTGGACGAGTGCTGCTTCCAAAGCTGTGAGCTGCGGCGCCTTGAGATGTACTGTGCACCTGCCAAGACAAGCAAGGCTGCTCGCTCTGTGCGTGCACAGCGCCACACAGATATGCCGAGAGTACCTAAGGTTAGTACCGCAGGGCACAAAGTGGACAAGGGCACAGAGCGAAGGACAGCACAGCAGCCAGACAAGACAAAAAACAAGAAGGTGAGCACAGCACCAAACAGATTCACTCAAAAAAATGATTTACTCAACAGGAAATGTGTAAGACAAAATAGAATAGAATTTTTTTGGTAGCTTCTGTCAAAGCATGCATAAATATCTTGAGATTTTAAAGAAATTGTTTTTTTTCTTGTTGCTGAGTGTTATATAAGAAGATTGATTCAACACACACATGCTCATTCAGTATGAAATTACAGCAAACAGGTGGTAGCTTAGCTTAGCATAAAGACAGGGGCATCAGTTAGCCTAGCTCTACCCACAGATGCACAGCCAAGAAATAGTATTACATATAATCCTCCGTTGAACTACAAATTGTCATTTTATGTTCAGTTTTGTGTATGGATTAAACAAACAAGATAAAATGTGTTAATCAGCTATTTTAAAGTCTGATTTTGTTATCTTTGGCCAGCCTAAGCTCACAAATTAATAAAACTTAAAAAAGCTGGGCACTTTCTGGTAGACCAAGGCAAACAGCTTTACCCTGTTTCCAGTCTTTATGCTAAGCTAAGCTAACTAGCTGGTGGTCGTAGTTACATGCTAGCAAACATCAGCAACTTCTCATCTAATTAAAGTTATGTGCTGTTACTTTAAGGGGTCATTAGATTCAAGTTTGCTAGCAGCTTACTGTATAGCAAGACAAAATAGTTCATCCAACTTAAGTGTCTTCCTTTTCCTCCCACAGAGACCTTTACCTGGACATAGTCATTCATCCTTCAAGGTATGCATGCCAGTGGATACTTTTTTTAAATTTCATTTTATTGGTATTTTTTAACCCTCAACTCTGAAATTTAGAGTTTCAAGTGCTTCAAAAGCAGTGCAACCTTTATTTTGAAAGGAGAAAGATTCATGTAACCAATCTTTGTTCTAAAATCTTTATCTCTTGGTCAAAGAAAAATAGCGTGAGGTCTAAATGCAGACTCTGTTTCATCCTCGAGTTGCCAACCTGCGGGAGAGTGTGATCCTTTTAAGATTCGACCGTGTACTTTTTACCCTTCTCTCAAAAAAGAAAACCATTAGCAGCAAGAGAAGGAACTAAGTGTTTTTTTGTGGTAGACCCAGTGGCACTCCTGCTCCCCAGGCTTCTCCACTCTACTACTGTACATTATGTGCTGACATCTCACCATAAAGAGACTGACACATGCAAGGTCCAGAGATGAAGCAAGCATATCCCATTTAGTGTATATCTTCTTGCAGTGGCTTCTACATTAACTCTGTGAAAAAGTTTTATTTTTACCATCCAAGATCCAATTCTGTCCAAAGCTTGCTCACTTTATTCTGTCTACTGTGTCTCTGCTCAGGTCTGAAATGTGCTTCTCTTTTTTTGCAGGAAGTTCATCAGAAAAACTCAAGTCGAGGCAACACTGGGGGCAGAAATTACCGAATGTAGGGAAAGAAGGAATGGACAAATGCCCAGCGACTTGGGAAGAGAGAAGGGAGTGGCCTTACCTGGTACCCCTGTGGAATGGTTCACTGTAAAACAAAACAAAAAGAATGCTAACAAAGGTCTGAAAGCTCTTCAAAATGATTAAAACCTGGGAGTTAAGTGGTGTTTTAGGGTTTGTTGAGGAATCTTGTGATTATTTTATACACTGCACCATTCCATATCGGGAAGAATTATTTGTTAATGCAATGTAAAAGACTAGTTTAGCTGCTGAGACACGAACAAGAGCTTATTACACCTCCATGTGTGAGCTGCAGCATCCCCTGGCTCCAGGAAAGGTGGGAACGGATCTGGGCTTCAGCCAATCAGTGAGCAACAGGCTATGTTTGAGAATGAGTGGTCCATCCTGTCCCCTGAACTTTGCGGAGGTAAATCCTTTCAGTCTGAGAGACTCAGATTTCGATTCAAAGTGCAATTTGGCATAAGTCAGTGGAATAAGTCAAATAGCAACAATCAGGCAAAATGTTTGTCGTGGCCAAATCTGATTTTTGTCAACAATCCAGTAACCGGTGATCAACATTTGAGTCTAATTGGAGGCCTATATTCAAGGTAAAGGGCAAGTCATGAAAGTTTAGTCACAGCAAGTCAACAAGCGCTCTAAAAAGAGATATTTTTCCTGTTCTCTTAAAGAACTAACAATATGTTCCCAAATCTGTCAGCACTTAAATTTGAAGCAAGAGGAGAGACTAAGAATAGCCACGTAGATGGGAAGTTAAAACGTTGATCAATCTCGGCCTGTTATATTTTGGTCTTTTACGGAGGCCGAGAACTTTGCTACTTCAGTTATCGCTTGGACTGCATTATTTGTCATCATGGCGAGGGTTCAACAAAAATCCACAGCATCTGTTGCAAAGTCCACTGGGGTAACATGCAGATTAGATTATTTGGTAAATATTGCAAACCAAATGACAAGTCTTCCTGGAGATATATGAGATACGGCACACATATAACAGTCCAAAAACACACATAAAAAACACCCACAGTGTAAATGAGAGTTGTATAACTGTGAGTAAGGGTCAAACACACATACACACTTTTCATTTAAAGCCGGTTCTGAGAAGTCCTTGCATGAGGACTGACAGTCACGGCTGTTTGTTCAAGCCTCCATGCGGATTTACAGTAATTATATTGGGTTACAGACAACCCAAGACATCTCATCTCTGCCTCCTCTGCCTGTGTATAATCAAACAGTACTCCCATTTATGTTAACCTATGCATACCTATCATTCATTGTACATGATGGTTTCATATAACAAAACTGTATTAAGAATCCTATCCACTGTATAATGGTGCTATTTTGTAGTTTGTTACTTGCAAGAGATGGCTGATACAGACAGATGGCAGGGCTTACATTGGAGGTCTTCCCTTTTGCACAGCCTTGTGGCCACCATTTTAATAGTGTTTTTATTTGTAAGCTGTTTAATAAGGTAGTAGTGTAAGCGAGTAAATGTATCTGTGAAATCTGTGAATGCATGGAGATAAAAAAAGAAGAAAATATCATGTTGTGGTCCCAAGAAGGCAAAATGCTATTTTTTCTACTGTTTTTGAATTATTTTCTCAATATAGATCCCTTATGCCAAATAACTTGACAAAAGTACTGTGAACTGTGATTCTTCCAATTGTATTAAGATTGTTAAAAGTCATGGTGTGCTTTTGTCTGTCCTGAGATGTGTGTGTTTACATGCACCTCACTGGAAGCCAAGGTATTGATTATTAAAAACACTTAACGCAAGACTACATAACCTTTGCTGAACAGCGGCCACTGTGGCTACAAGTGGTAATTACAGGATAATGGCATAAAACATTTGCCTTCATTTCCCAAGATTTTCTTGAGTCAGACAACATTATTTTTTCATCTGTGACAAACTAAAATGGAGTGTAACAGGAACACATGTAGACAACTACAACACTATCAGCAAATGTACTCATTAATGTCACACAGTGTCTAGCTTAAAGGAATAGTTCGACATTTGGGGAAATTCACTTTTTTGCTGAGAAGATCAAAACCACTTTCGTATCTTTCATATGAAAGTACAATACAAGGCTACAGCCAGCAGCCGGTTAGCTAATCTTTGCACAAAAAGTGGAAACAGGAGGAATCACCTTGCCTGCCTTTGTGCAAAGTCAACAAAATCTGCCTACCGGCACCACTAAAGCTCCCGAAATAACACAAGAAGGGACCCTACATTGGGTCAGATTATTTTTTTTAAACAGATTAAACAAACAAGATGTGTGTATTTACATGCAGGTTTTAGAAGTGCTAGTGGGCAAGATAGCCAAGTAAGCAGTTTCCCCATTCCCAGTAGTCATGATAGGCTAAGCCAACTGGCTTCTGGCTGTAGCTTGATATTTTGCCTACAGATATGAGAGTGTTATCAATATTCTCATCTAACTCTGGGCAAGAATGTAAATAATCTTATTTCCCTAAATGTCAAACTATTGCTTTAAGTTTGCCAACATTGCCAGCTAATATTAGCCTGCATAAGCTACTGGTCATACCAGACCAATTAAGGCTATAGTAGCAAAATTGAATTGCCACTATGCCGAATTGAGCAACGGTGCATTTAGTTGCTTATGAATTAATTTGTTAGAGGAAGATTGTGTTATTCTCTCAGAATGTTACAAAGTCTCACTTTAGGAATAAGCCAGGAGTTAAATGTTAACCAAAACATTTGTTAGAAGCTCTCTAAATTCACTGATTAAATTAAAAATGTTATCTGTATGATAATAATGATCAACATATGCTGCCTCCTTTGGTGTCTATTCCTTACAAATTCTATTACCAGTCGGCCTGGCGGCTGAAATAAAAAATAAGCTGGTTCCAGATTTTCAGATATACAGTACAAACCAAAGACATCAATTCACACACTGCATCTGGTACCTGAAAAACAGCTTATAATGTAATGTATAGCAAAGTGAGACAGACAAAAGTCCCTTTCTGTGTATCAGTTCTTTTTTTTAAGAAAGCTGCAGCAACCAACTTTAAATCATGTCGACTATGAATCATTCAAACACTCTGTCACTTGTATGAAATATAAATCAATAAAGTCTAAAATGTGGGAGTGAGAGCTTCACCACTCTGTGAGGTGTTTAATGAGAAAGATGTCATTTCCTGAGAAGTCCAAGAAACTGTTTGATTACAGCGCTGTTATTCATGGTGCTCTATTGCCTTCTGTAGAAAAAAATACTGACAAATTGTTCACCATTCCTGCTGAATAAACCACTTGTCAACATCATAGAATTGGCTGGAGAATTTTTCTTCATGCATCATACACATAACAATACAGTCTTTGCTTAAATATCACATGACCCTCAGTATTCAGACCCTTTGCTATGACCCTTGAAATTAACTCAGGTGACTCTCATTTCTCTTCATCATCTTTGAGATGATTCAACACCTTGATTGGGGTCCACCTGTGGTGAATTCAACGGATTGGACATGATTAGTAAAGTTTATATAAAGGTCTCACAGCTGACCTACAGAGCTTTAGAGATAGGGTTTTGTCAAGGGACAGAACTGGGGAAGGCTACACAAAATGCATGCATTGAAGATAAAGAGCACAATGGGGACCCTAATTCTTAAATGGAAAAACCAGGTCTCCTCCTAGAGCTAGTTGCCCGGCAAAGCTGAGCAATGAGTGAAGATGGGCCACAGAAGTGTTTTAAGAACCTGATGGTCAAAACCAGACGATAGCCTCTATTCAATAAAAGACTTGTGAAAGCCTCTTTGGAGTTTGCAACAAACACTGTGCAAAACCTTTGCGTCATACCCAAAAAGACTCGAGGCTCTAATTGCAGACTAAAGCGCTTTCACAAAGTACTGGATCTGAATACTGTCAGTGTTTTTTCTTTTTCTTCTTTTTTAATAAATTCTCAAAATGTTCCAAAATCCTTTCACTTTATCATTATGGGGTGGATTAAGAGAGAATAAAAAGTAAAGGGGTTGAATACTTTCTATATGCACTATAATAAAACCTGTGAGGAAGCATCATCCTGAAAAGACTCCTCTTGTGCAACCTCTCACCGGTAAACTCTATTCAGCTTTTGTGAGGAACCCTGTGGATTCTGACACATAAACAGCAGATGATTGCAAAGCAGAGGTTTGTCTCTCTTGAGCATATACAAACCTTTTAAAGCCATTTTGCCTAGAGATGAAGCCGTAACTCAAGCTGAAGCTTTGAGCGTTGTGCAGTATAAAACTGAGTGGGTGTTGAATGAAGTGATACTACCTAAGAGGTAGTGGGGTCTGCCAAAGCAAACACACCGGGGCGTGGTGCTCCCTGAGGCCATGGCTGCATGTTCAGCTCTTCGGAGGATGCTTGCAGTGACAGCAGCAAGCTCTAACTTACTCACTGTCAGCACTTTTTAAAACTGGTGTATGTGGGACAACAATCAAACGATGATATATTGGCTCTCTGGCCGGCGCACAGCAGACGATCAAAATGTGGAGCAGCAGGGAGGTTGGCGAGGTCCAGGTCATCCTGGCCCTCCTGGATGTTATTTCATCCGTCTCCATGACTAATACGGAATCAATTATCTCTTCCTAATGGTCCAATGGGAGGCTGCAAGCTTGCAAGATTTAGAGTTCAAATAAATCGGGGAGAAATTGTGTGCAGAGAGGTCTGGGCAGTGGCGGGTAACCAAGCCATCATAAATAAGCCAATTATCAAAGTGGATATGGATGTACGGTATCATCTAGTTGTAATAATTATAAAACACAAAGGTCAGGTTGTCTTAGAAATGCTCTGTTTATCTTCTTATATGGGCTAATTTTGGATTACATGACTCAATGAGTGCAAAGCTGTTTGAATAACCTCAAGGACCAGGATGGTTCTGGAAAGAAAACAATCCGTTTCCCATTGATCTGCGTGCACTCGGGATCCATTGCATCTAAGGACACAGATTTTGGACTGAGCCCTGAAACACAATCTCTCCACACTCTTCAGTGCCTCGTCTTAAACACAAACACAATTGTCTTTTGAATAACCTTGTGGCCTGTTTTACTACACTCACCAATTTTACTACTTATTCCACTGGTTGTTTTACAGGAAAAGTGGTTTTGAGGCTTCATCAGTCTTCAACCATTCATTCCCTTCAGCATTCGTTGTCTCTAATCCCAAATATTCTCATATCCGGAGGCTAGCATCCAGTCTTGGCTAGTGATGAGTTAATCATGACAAATTTACAAGTAGCCTATTGTGTCACATTTTATTGTTATCTTGAGCCAAGGAAAGATGTAAAAGGAAATGGAGACACTGGAGTCCAACAAGTGAGCTTGTGAGCCTCACACTACAACGGGAATGTTAGCAGTTAGATTAAAGCATGTGTAAAGAAAAAAAAAGTGTCTTAACCATTGGAGGAGATTCTCCTTCTTTCTCAGTTTCAGTCGACAGTGGAAATTCACTGTGGCTTGATTATAGCAGTGTTGGCTCAGCTGTGTGCTTTAAGAACCCATGATGTCAGAGCCTTATTTTCCTTGGAGAGACTCTCATCAGCTGCATTGTTCCAGGAAACCATGGTCTGTTCTCTGGGCAACACAAAAAAACCTGCCCAAAATGTGGCCCCCCCCCATTTGCACCCACATCTCGAATGCAGCATGCTGGCCTCTAGCACAACTCAAGTCTCGGCAGCACAAATACACAGATATCAAACATCATGTATGGAGCACCAGTGCATCACATTTCCCTGGAACCGGAGCCTGCCCCTCTGCTCTGACAAAGAGCTGTTTGGTTTTTCTTTCCTTTATAGTTTCTATTAGAAGACGAGTGTCTGTGATGAAAGGCAGCGTGTTAATACAAGGCGAGGAAATAATGTGTTGTCCCCCGGAGGATTATAAAACAATGCTGCTACTGATGTCATAGGGCTCAGACTTCTGAGGCCTCTTCATGCACAAAGCTGTAGGCGGTGTGATTGAAATACAGCACCGGCCACTGACAGGTGATGCAAGCAGCTGACAGAGCTGATGAAAAAACTACTCTGCAGCTTGAGTTCAAAATTTAAACCATGCACGAGGTCGGATCAAATCTGGACGCAATTACGACGGCATACAAACAAGACCTAATATAAATCAGTGACAGCACAGTCAGTAGTTGAGTAAACTTTACTGGCATCGGTTGAAGATTTGACGAGCTGTGTAGTGGAAACATAAAGATTTAGTAAATAATGTTCATGGATACCCACGGAATCACATCTGGTCCTCATAAGACCCTTTGACTCTTGGCTTTTCTGCTAATGTTCTTTGTTATAGAATTATGGTAATGATTTCTTAGAAGTTCAGACCAGGGAGAAAAAATCAGTTACCAGATAAAGACCTTCACCACAGCTCAGAGTTCATTGAATCTTCACAGTGAGTGTCAAAGAAGCTGTTGGGGCCCAGAAGCTTTGGATCAGGTGGCATTAATACAGCTTATATCAGGAGAAATATGGGAATATGGGAAGGAGAGATTATCAGAAAGAGAGAGAGACAGAGTGAGAAAGGTTACAACAACAGAGCATGAAGCTCACAAGTTCAGTTGTGCTTCTGCTGGAACGGCCATGCCCCTGTGGACAAGTTCAGTCCTTCAGTAGAAGTCCTCGCCCTCCAACAATAATACTTACAAAATAAAGGCTGACCGCTCCAAGTAAAACCCCTTCAGCTGAGTTCAATAGCTACAGTATTATTCATGTCCCGGCTCTCCATCCCCTGCCCTACGGCTCCTGTGATGTTAATAAGGTAAGCCTTTAGAGTCGAGAAGAGCTATGTCAACATGAAGTTCCTTTGGTTTTTGCCTGCCTACGTCTTTTATCGTCAACTGATGGTGTGTGTGCTTGTCGATCAAGCATTCCCAAGGATTGATCACAGAGTTGTGGCATATCACATTCTCCTTTAAATTAATATTTAGACATCTGGGGAAATAACGTTTTGTTTATTCGCTTTCTTGTTGGGAGTTAGATGAGAAGATTGATATCACATATCTACATCAATCAGCTTGTTACCTTAGCATTGAATAAAGACTGGAAGTACAGGTGATACAGCTAGCCTGGCTGTCAAAGGTAACAAACCTGCCTACCAGCACCTCTAAAGCTTACTAGTGAACACATTATATCTTGTTTGTGTAATCCATACAAAACCAGTGTAAAAAGAGTTAGAATCTACAGCCCAAACTTCCCTTTCCCAAGCCACATTAGCCAGCTCTGACTTCCCAGGCCAGTGTGGAGATATAATCTCTCCACCTGTAGTCCTGGGTCCCCCAGGCCTCCTCCCAGCTGGACGTGCCTGGAACACCTCCGAGGCGCCCAAGGAGCATCCTTACTAGATACCCGAATCAGCTCATCTGGCTCTTTCCATGCAAAGGAGCAGCAACTCTACTCTGAGTTCCTCACAGATGACTGAGCTTCTCACCCTATCTCTAGCCACCCTCCTAAGAAAATACATTTTGGCCGCTTGTACCCACGGTCCAGTTATTTTGGTCATGACCCAGCCTTCATGACCATAGGTGAGGGTCATAGGTGTAATTTACAGTGGGGATGGCCAAAACTGGCCAGTGCAACCCCCTCAAATATCTAATCTTAATTTCCTTTACATAAATAAAGTAATTTACATCATAACGTGATGCAGAAAAGACACACATTGTTGCAGAAAAATCCACCAGAATGCAGAAAATGAAGTGTTTGAGATGCTAAAAAGTTCAAGTTTGTTTAAAAGTGGAGAGCTCAACCCCCCCCACCACCCTGCAACGTTGAACCCAAAATTGACTGGTGGCTCAGCTCTTTTTTTGTCATAGCCGTGCGGTAAAATGCATTGTCCCCTCAATCCCACAAGACCTGTGGTTCAGTTGGGGTAAGGACCTTTACCCAGAGGTGGGCCATTGGGGCCAGCAAGGCCTTCTCTGCTGGCCAAGAGATTGTCAGAATCAGAAAAGTATATTTTTATAATTATAGCCTATGTATATATTTTCTAAAATATATATATAGGCCTATATATTTATTAATTTCAAATGCATTTTACAAAGTCCGTTCCCACGGGTCAATTACCATCATTTCATTAAGACTCTCTCCCGAGCTCGGTTGTGCTACTTTCAGTGCATCTCATAAATTACAGCTTTTATCCAATCAGATTTCTCCCCTGTGCTCTCTGCGTGTGAAAAGTTCTACTCTGAGGCCTTGTCGAGCGTCATATTCTTTAGCCAATCAAATTTCGTTTTGGCCTTTTGGGCGTATTCATTGACAGGTGGGCGCCTTCTGAACTAAATGGCCACCTACGTCGGCATTTCTCGGACCAGTTAGCTAACTGAAGCATACTAGCTAGCATCACATAACCGTAGCACTAACGACATTTCTAGTTCGTTTAGAGTTTTAAATGTAACCTAAAGTTATAGACAGAAAGGAGGGTGGACGTTTGCTTCAAATGATGGGCAGCCTTGGTAGGTTTAATGCATATTTCAGCATTTTAGTAAAAATGACTTTACTAGCTAGCTATTCCTGCATGCTTTAGGTCGTGGATGCTGGTGTTTAGCTAAGGTTTGAACTGTGTGTGTGTGTGTGTGTGTGTGTGTGTGTGTGTGTGTGTGTGTGTGTGTGTGTGTGTGTGTGTGTGTGTGTGTGTGTGTGTGTGTGTGTGTGTGTGTGTGTGTGTGTGTGTGTGTTGTTGCTTTGTGGTCGTTGTGTGCGTAAATGTGACGGTTGTGGTTTGTTTTTTTTGGTTATTACATTAATTTGGACTAAATGTGATGCAGCATGATGTCATAGGACTACTCACAAAGAAAGTGAAAGTGATGGATTCAGTCTTTTTTTTCTGCTGCTCTTATTGTTTATTTACATTTTAGACTTCAACAAAACAAAGGCAGTGTCGTGTAACCTGCAAAGAGGTGCTCTGTCTGATTGGGGACGTACTAATCATCTTTTTGTAGTTGTAATAGTCTGGTGTCTTGCTGCTTTCATACGTGTAACTGACCTTTGTTGATGGTCCATCATAGGATTGTTTTCAGCCATGTGCAGCCATTGATGTTATTCAAAGAAATTGACTCACTAAGACCACTCAGTGGTCTCTGTCCTCTAACCTGCTGGGTTCATTTCAGCATGTGGATTCTGAAGGAAAAGATACACAATTAATTCCCTGCACTTTGACCTCCTGTGAGCCATCTTGAAACCACTCTGGGATGTGGTGGAAATTACAGCCCTCCATGTGTCCCTTATTTATCCATTTGAATTCATCACATCTCTAAACAGACAAAATAGAGCTATTCACCTTCATCTTTACGAAGGGAACAGCTTTTAAAATTACAGTTGTGATCTTTGAACTTCCGGAGACCTTTGGCCGTTATGATGGATGCACCCCTGCAGGATACATGACAATAAAGTACATTTAACAGTTGTAAGTCGTAAGCAAAATCCCTGAATATATAAGACAGCTGAGAGCTCGGTCACAACACTCATTAGGTGAGAGAGAACTAAACATTGTAGATACCATGATTTCTGTCTACTCTGTCCTGTATACTCTGGTGCTGTTCTCTGAGCTGAGCAGCCACTTGGTCACTGTAGCCATGCCTGCCACTAAAGGAGACGAGGGCGCAACGGAGCAAAACGGCATGTTCCTGGGGGATGAGTCCATGACTGAGCCCGCTGGGGTTCCCCTCTCGTACAGACGAAACCTCCTGCTTGACACCAACGCGAGGGATGAAGACGGAAGCCCGAAAATCCTCATTTTCTCAGTAAGTGTCGCATCACAGTTGTTGATGGCTTTTCAAAGTTTGAAGCTGTTCAAAGGGTAACTATAGTTTATTAATGGCTATTAAAGCAGTTACTAATTCTTTATAGACAGTTTTAGTTGCATGTTATTACCCAGAATACCCAGGACACTTGTCTTTGGATGTAGAAGTTGTCAAGGTTATCTTTCTTTTGTTATTTTGGGGAACCAACCCTGTATTTGGCTAAAGCTACCCACTATTTGGCCTACTTTTATTTAATTTATCCCACATAAATGTATCTGGCTTGTCTCAGTTTGTAGCCATTGAACTCTGCCAACAACGGTCATGCATCATAACTATTTATTGTATGAGATTTCTTTCCACAAACGACCACAGCTCACCGTAGTTCAACAACAACAAAGAGCACATTATGTCCATCCTGTGATTGAACATTTGACCCCTTTCAATCGGTCACCGTCCTCGTGTCTACTGTGGAGTCAATATTTCATACACATCTATGAAAAATTTTTACGGCAGCACTGGAAAACCGGGAAATACTATTAGCTGAAAAGGTCAAATGATCACAAGCCTATAAAAATTTATTGGAATCACAGTGGGAAGAATGATGATATATCTGTGCTTTCTCAAACGTTTGGCTGCGATGTGTAAAGGGTTTATCTGACGGTTGCGTCTCCTGTGTGTCATGAACATGGTGGTTATCTCTACGGTAATGGGGAACAGGCAGCCATCTTGGAGAGAACAAAGCCAACTGGGCAAACCGTGGGGGAAGTATAAGAAAACGGGCCACAGTGATATAATAAAAAGGGGGAAACATACAGTATTTCTTCCATTTGGGGTTCCTGTGGCTTGGATAAAGCTGGTAAAGACAGATCCAACACCTGTGCTGCAAGTGAAAAGATAATCTTTGAAAGCTGTTGCAAATTTACTGCAACTGTGACAATCCAGAGTTCAGATCCTGGTGCACGGACATGTGTGGTCTACATGCAATCACCAATCAATACTGTGTTTCAGGACATGGGGCTGAAAGGACACGGTATTCATGGGCTGAACCCGAACCCAGCCTTCACCCCGGAGCTTTCCTCTGCTCACAGACCGAAGCTTGAGCTACACTCCTGTCGAGCACAGTTTGACCATTGGTCGCAGAAACACTGACAATGGCAGTAAGTATCTGCAACCCATGCTTCTTAACCCTTGTGTTGTCTCCCCCGTGAACTTGGTATCCTTTCTGGTTGAAATTGAAAAATAACTTCTTTTGGCGCTTTTTCTGACATTTGTTTTTCAATGTTTTTGTCACTTTTTTCCTAATGCTTTTCTTTTTTCATAGTCAATCATTCTCATAACAATTTATATAACATTATACCTCATTTTAAAATATTAAAAAAGCAGAAATTATGAATTATTTTGACTAATAATGTTGAGTCGATCACAGACTGGTTCATGTCAAAGTTTAGTCAGGGTACAGTTTTACAACCATTAAAACATTTTTTTTTAAATACTATAAATGGAATAAAACAACCAAAATTCAATGAAAGCAATCATTAATTTTACAGCAAAGAATGCCTCCTTGCATCATTATGTTTGGGTCATTTGGTTGAAAGAAACCCACATTTCTGATATAGAAAGTGTTTGACCATAAGTACAACCCAAGGGTTACCGCAAAAGAAAAGTTATGTAATGATGCATTCATGTGCTCCTCAGATTGTCCCATTTCCCGAATTTCGAAAGTCCTTCTGACTTTGGTGTGTTCATGAGCTTTATGTCATGTGAATAAAAACATGGGCGCCACAAAGATGTTGCATTTGCTCAGAGAATTTAAACATTACATTGAAAGCTGTTTCCAGTATTTATTTGTAGTTTGAAGCTTTATATATTTGTGATCCCCCCATACTTATGTTATTTTATATATATATATATACAGTTGCTGTCCATGTAAAGTGACCTAGAATGGTTAATATATAACAAATTACGTGTAAGCAAAAAGTTTATATGCAATTAGCAAATTCATAGTTTTTACACCACAACCCAACATTTCCTTTTGTCCGCTATGTTTCCGTGTAATATGATGCCAACTCGGCAAGTTATGTACCAGAAATGTTTCAGAGTGGAATTCACTTTGATTTTTGCTGCCAACATACCTGACCAATACACCTGATTCTGATATCAAATGTTCATATTTACTAATACAAGTATTTCTTACTTTCTATCCTTTCCTTTAGTGCTGCGGTGTATGATAGGAAGAGTGTACCGACCCTGCTGGGTAGAGTAGTGCTGCCATCCTGCCCTGAATGTGCTGTAAAAATGTCCTTCTACTGTATGTTATCATGAAATGTACAAAATGAGTACACAAACATGTAAAACCAAATAAAAGTTTATTAAAAGTCTGCATCATATTTACAGTTGATTTTGCTGGGGAAGTTAAATAAACTGTACAACTAGTGATTTAAATACATTTCAAGCACAAATAGGCCTTGTCTTGATGAAACAAAGTATACTGACCAGAGATCTCCCAATAATCTATCCAACTGACCCATTCACATTGCAGCCACACATTTCTCACTACTGAATGGGTAAATTAGCGTGGAAACAATAAATCTCAGTTAATCAACAGAAGATTAATCTGCAATAATTTTGATAAGGAATTCACATAATTTTTCAATCAAATGCAAAAAAAAGTGCTTGTTATTTCTTCTCAACTGTAAAGATTTCCCTTTTGACATTTTTGTAGAATAAGATATTAAATGAATAGTTTTGTAGACTGGGAACACCCTGACGAATTTCCGGCAAATTTGACATTTGCTCTGCAAGTTAGTCTGGCCAAGAGCCTGTTTCCAAATTTTTCCAAATCGAGGCACCAAACAACCGTTGAGGCGGGTTTTACAAGATGACGACAGGTTAGCGACTGCAAGCAGCTTTTTGTTTCCATACAACACAATGGCCACCAAAGCGCAGCAACCCGTTGCTGTTGCTGCTACGTCACCTGGATCATTGGTCTGATTGGTTGAAGGGCTATCCAACTGCGCCCAGAGATTTGAGTGGCGGCCCTTTGGAAATGGGCTGTGAACGAAGCTTGAGCTCCAAACCCACTCTGTTATAACTGAGAAGGGTTTGGTGTCAACAAAGCTCACATTTTTGGGTTGTAGTATAAAGATATTCAACTCTCTTCCTGGGAGTTAAGAAAATTCTTGTGTGTGTGCTACAAATGAAGCTACAGCCTCCAGGCAATTAGCTTAGCTTAGCATAAAGACTGAAAATCTTGGGTAAAGTGTTATTCTGGGTCAGTTTAAATCCCCTAATATAATCTCTACTCAAGCTATTTAACATGTTATAACAAACAGTATGTATGTATGTATGTTAAATGTTACTATTAGCCAGTTTAGCATAGAAACTGGAATTCGGGGTTAACAACAACTCTTAGCAAGTTTGCAAATGAGAGCAGGTAAGCAAATGAGCGTATTTCCCCAAAACAATCATTAAAACGGTGAACAGATTAACTGGGACTAAAAATCATTAATTGCAGCCTTGTTTGGAACTTACTTTGTCAGTGGAAGAAAAGAAATGAACAACATTCAGCTGCTTTGTATGAACGCTATTTGACATAAAGTCTATGGACTGACATGAAACCAGTACTAACCCATATTAGAGTCTGAAGAAGCTGGTTAGCTTTCCCTGCCCAGCTATCAGCTTCTTCTTACTCGAGGCCTTACTGACATTCTTGCCCTGCGTTTGGACCAAGACAAGTTTCTTCTGTGGAGGCTCGTTCTCTGAACCACCATGTTGGTCAGAATCCACCTGTTTCCTCTTGTTGCCCTTTCTCTGCATCTGAGTGGTGTTTTTCTTCCTATTGCCCAGGCCTGCACCTCTGTTTTGCACATTTCCACTTCTTGGTTCAAGACTAGGCCCCCGCTGCACGCCGTTCTGCTCCTTATTCGGGCATTCAGACGTAGACTTGGCTGGAAAGATTGAAACAAAGCAAAAGCAAGTGTGACAACCTGGTAGGAAAAAAAAAGGAAAACGTTGTGACGAAATTGCTGACGTTAGCTGGTCGGGGAAGCAGGCTGTGTGTTTATTCTATGAAGCTGAAATTGAACATTTGTCATGTAACCTGATGGAGCAGAGCCTGAATTCCCACAAAAACAAAAGACAGAAAGGGAAATGGGCAAAACGTATGTGTGAGTGTGTGTGTGCTTTTGGGTTTTTACTACAGCTGTGTCTGTGTGTGTGAGCAAGTTTTATAGATTAATTTAATGGCTGATTGTAAGTACCAGTCCCAGGGCTAGGGCTGGGAAGGGTTCAAGGCTTGAGCTGTGAAGGTGTGCCTGGGCCTGAGTTCAGCTGTGTGGCGTCAGAGGAAACTGAAATCTATCCCAGCAGAAAGAAAACGCTGCACCGCTTATGTTGACATTTTGAGCTTTTCTCTGCATGCAGCGGAGCACAAAAACAAGTTCCTGTAGGATTTTTTGAAGCTGAATCTGTACAGTGCTGCTCATAAGATTATGAACCCATGCTAAAGTTGACTAAAAAGAGGAATAATAATCTTAATGCCTTAATTAATAAAAAGTTAGAAAAAAGCAACCTTTAAAGACACCAATTTTCTTTGTGAATAAATGCATCATAAATAAATGTACTTCTTTAAAATACAGGGGGCATAAGACACAGCCCTTTGTTAAATTCACATAGAGACAGGCAGATTTTTATTTTTCTTCACCATACCTAGAGTACTTTCCATAAGATCATCTCTCAATGTAAATCACACCAGCTATTAGGCTAACTGAAATCAAACCACGCATGCATGTCAGGATGCATAGTATCCTGGATCCATGGAATAACTGGCCTTTAAAAATAAAAATGTGCCTGCCTCTATGGGAATTTAACATAACCCCCCCCCCCGTATTTTAAGGAAGCACATTTATTTATTTACAATACATTATTCATTATTAAAAAAATTGCTGTCCTTAAAGGTTGGATTTTTCCTAACTTTTTTAATTAAAAGGCATTAAGATCAATTTCCAAAAGAAGAATTTTTTTTTTTGTCCTTTTTTTTTTTATATTCCTTTTTTTAGTCAACTTAAGCATGGGTCCCGAAACTTATGAGCAGCACTGTACCTTTGGTTGTCTCCTCCACATCAGAGCTGCACTCCTCATCCACAGCTGGGATGGTTGGGCGTTTGGGTGCTGGGTGCACACAGGTAGGGACCTGGCTGGTGCTGGGGAACTCCAGCACACGGTTCAGTGGCAGCTCTTCATCTTTGTATGTGCACGCAAACTGGGATCGAATGACTTTGTCCCTGGGCTGGAATAAACAGAAAAAAAAAAATCGTTAATGCAGCTGATATGGTGACACGTTCATGATCCGTATCAATGACTTGGGGCAGGTGGCCTAGGTTTCCTTAATTTTCGGCTTTTACTTTGGTTATGGAACCAAAACAAAAACGGAATTTCTTTCAGGCAATCCCCCGAAGTCATTAGGATTCATCCTCTAGGAAGAGACACAAAAACAAGTTGAAATGAGTCTCTTCTGCTGTAATTAGCTAACCTATATACGTTGGTATATTTTTTTTACTAGAGACCAACTGACAAGGTGATAATAAAAGGTTGAGGAATCATCAGGCCAGCTTTACACTTTAAATAGGAGAAATTAATAAGAAAATGATTTCTTTAATCTTATCACAATTACACACAGTAGAGCAGCACCTCATTAGAAAGGCTGAGTTAGTTGTTTGAAAGTGAATGATACCGAAATACTACAATCTTGGCCCTGGGGCACACAAATCCACAGCTTTTCAACCACTGTTTGATCTACGCCTGCTTAGGATTATCACAATCCAAGGATTTCACCCTTCAGGCCAGTGGGCCACAGTAGGGAGGTAAAATCAGAGAGAAAAACACAGCGAGCAAAGCTGGGTGGGTCTGTAAAGCACAAAGGGATCAAAGCCTTTGTGCTTTTGAAAAGAACTTCTTAAAAGTGCACCTAAAACAACAGCAACACTCACAACAAGGCACACTTCAATAATGGAGCTAAAAATGTATGCTGCCATGGTTGCATGCTAAAAAAAACAGAACTGAAACGCCCCTGAAACAATGGGAAGGGATGGAAGAGTGAACACGGCCAAACTATGACTGACGGAAAACGTCTAATCCAATTACAACAGATGGGAGCCCAACATGGCACCGTGTGGTCAGACGGCCCTTATTCCTCCAAAGATAGCTGTCCTAAAATGACCCCTGCACACCGCCTGAACCGAGACTAGAGACACCTGACCAAGACATTCCTAAAAGTACGTCCACAAGCAGGTGCAAACAATTTCACACAAAGGTGATAGAAGTGAGAACAGGTGCACCAGTCATATTATCACCGTCAAAGGCTGAGGCAATCACTCTGAAATAAAATGCAGATACTGAATCATGTAATCATAAGCATCTCTTCGCAAAAGATCATTACTGACGTCAAAGAAGAGCAACAGTAAATTGTTTAAAAGTTATTTCTGCGTTTGGATCAGAGACAAAAGATTTGGAAACATCCCAAAAGCAGAAACTAAATCTGTCCATCTCTGTGTGTGCCAGTTGACGTCAGTGCATGATGAAACCGCTGGAGAAGTCTGGGATAAAGTCATTCAGCAGACAACAGGAAACAATAACCTTTCAAGTTCCCCCTTGCTAGTCAAATTACGCGACTGATATGGCATCTTCAAAGTGAAATTGATGCAGAAAGCTTCCGCTCACCGAGTTCAGGAAGCGGCGAGCTGCCCAGGGACCATTACAGCGCACTCAAACAGGAAGGCAGCCAGATTGTGGGGAGCTAAAATGACATCTGCTAGCGCAATCAAATAAAGGAGCCATTTCACAAAATATGCTTAGCATACATGTTCAAAAGGAGTTCACACAGTGGAGCTGCTTCAGGTTAAAAGACTGGTCCTACCTTAAAATCTAAAGCTGGTCTTGTCTTGACCAGAAAATTGTCTCTTTTTTTTTTATTCCATGCGGCCTTTCTCATCAAAACCTGGCGCCTACATTACCCACAATGCAGGTCAAACACTGACATGGATTGTTTTGAGATTTGGGTGTGTGATTAGTCTATCACCAGACCAAGCCAAGCTCAATAGATTTGAGACTGAGCATTGGCTGGGGAGTCCACTCTGTATTTTCTCCTGACCAACGGGCGTAGTTTAAATGACTCTGTACGCTATTGGATAGTCCTTCAACCAATCAGACCAACAATACGGGTGACGTACAAGCGACTGCGTCATCAACGGGTTGCTGCACTTTGGCGGCGTTCGGTGGCCGCTATGTTGAATGTAAACTAGAAGCTGCTTGGTTGCTTCTCTATGGTCATCGTGTTAAACCCGCCAAGAACTTGCCAGAGGTCTGTACTACGAAGCAAAAATTGGTGTTAATGGGGTAACTTCAGGTTCAACCCAGGGTTTTCTGTATCACGATGGTGGATCACTTGTTACTGGGTTAAATCGCCATGGTAACTTATGCTTAACACCTAACCTGGTCAGGAGCAGGTTATATTGGGGATTAGAGATCAAAGCACCGGTGGCGCCTCTTTGTCAGCTTCTTGAGCCGTGTGTTGCCAATGTGCACAGGTTTAAATAATGTTTTTTTATTTTTACTTGCTCTCACATGGCTTACCACTGCCAGGGTAGCATCTGAAATAAGAGGCTAAAGCAACAACAGTTTATGGAAAGCGTAGTGTAATTATGGTCAGATCTTGTGTCTGAATGATGGGGAAGTGATATTGATAAGTGTTGTCATTTACACATTCACGTCTATTTTTTGTCAGCTTTCCTTCCTGTTTTAGGAAGCAGGGAAATATTAAAGGTGCAGGTTTCCAGACAGAGCTGCAGGGTGAAATCAAATCGCTGGCAGTGTGGGGGGGGTTTACCCAGTCTAGTGAGTGATGCTAGTAGTGGCTAATGTAGCCTTGAGGTTCTAGCCTGCATCACAGGTGAGGAGCAGGCTAATAAAAAGGTCTAGCACGCTAACTTCTTTCCAACGACACACCTCCAGATTTTTTTAATTTTCATACTTGTAGTCCTCACCTCCAACCCACACCGACTCAAGTGACATCACTTGAGGACATTTATCAGTGTACAAGTATACAATTCTGTACAAGTATACAGTATACAAGTCTGTATACAACATTTGTCACATATGCAAAAGTAGTTAGCAAGACCTGCAATCAGACTTGGATGTGTTCCCCTTTAAAACAATTGGGACCAAGATAAATACTGACGTGCTCTCTGGTGGACAAACTTATTATTACTTGTTATTACCTCAAACCTATTATTTTTTTCCTTTGTTTTTGTACTTTCTTATTGTCCTGCTTAGTATGCATCTTGGTCACAATTGCTGACTTTGTATAGATTTTGGTGTCGTCTTAAATGTGGTTTCTATGTGTCTCTATACCTGTCGTAAATTAAATGTACTAAGTTAGTTTTTTATAGCTGAGTGCCTGTTATAACTACAAGTGCCAAATTAAGATTCAGATGAAACAATCTTCTACCGTGTGTCGAAGACTAAATTGCAACAACAAAAGCACACAAAACAGTTGAGTCAGTATACTCAAAACGTATGGGCAACAAAGGCTGCATAATCACAATGAGACCGATTCTCTCACACTAATCCCAGAACAGCGGCGCTCAAAGCCAGGAAGGAAGGAAGGAAGAGATATCAAAATCAGATATGGACTCTGTTATATTGTGCACTGTAAGCAAATAAGAGCTGAACCCTGACAATAGGATAACTTATCATCAGGACGGGTTAATAGGTTGAATCCCCCATGAATAAGAGGGTTTATGCCATGGATTTAAACGGCACCCTCAAACCAACCCTAAGAGCTAAAACACAGCTGTGAAAATGGGAACCGTGGAAGTCAGTTAAGATGTGAGCTTCAGCTAAGCAAATAAATAATATAATACCAGGGAGAAATTACAGGATGTAAAGACATTATTTTCAGTGTTTGTACATCTGATTCAATTTGAAGTAACTGATGGTTTGGATTTGGTGCTGTTGGACGAAGGGGCCCATGTTACCTTGGGTTTGAGCAGGTCTAGTCGGCTCTGGACTCGGTTCTTTAGAAGTTCTGGAGAGCATCCAGTAGACACTTCAGGGGATCTGAGGGGCGAGCCACAATGAGAAGCAAAGACCAGGGGTTTATGAAATTCAAAAGCAAGAAGGTTACATGGTCACACTAACCACAAAGTCTACCCACTACTGGCCTCTCTTTATGGCAGCTTTACATAGTATGTAACATGTAAAAAGATGTTTTTGTATTTGCGTCAGACTGATGTTGGGCTTTTGCAACAAATTAGATATCAACCATTCAATGTCATGCAGTGGCTATATATTTTGTCTTACATTACTATATTTATTTTAGATGTTTGACCAGTGAAATGTTCTAGTGTAGTGTGGGAGATTTTTTTCTCTAGGATTTCAGTGGAGAGTTTTACAGCCTCACGCTGGTCTAATTGCTGTTTGAGGGGCTTTCCTACTCTTAGTGATTCCTGTGGTAGTGAAGAAAGTCTAATCTAATTCAAAGTTCCACCCAACACTGGTTTCAGATAACTTTATAATGAGCAAGTGGTCAAGTCATCTGGCGGGAACACTGTTCTGTCCTACGCGGTGACAACAGTGTGTAAACAAAACATTAAGTTGTTAAATTTGACGAATTTACTGATCGGTCTGTGTAGTTTTGACAGTTCAACCGGAAGAAAAAACGTTGTCCGTTGGCAGAGCGCCACCTACTTTACCGAATGTAGAGTTACTCCTGTTATTCTCCCACTTCTTCCCCTCTCATGTATACAGGAAGAACTGGCATAACCTGGTTATTCACTAATCGGGTTATTCCCCGGTTACTAAGAGTCATGACAGTTTGTGCCAACCTGAACATGTTGAGAAAGCAGGTCCCCTCTGCTCCACTGAGGGTGGGCTGGTCCTCAGACAGCAGATCTGCCTTGTTCTGACATGGAGGAGTCAGCGCTTCTTCATCCAGCAGAGCCATCAACACCTTCACTGTGTCCCGACCTCCGTATGCAGTGCAGTGATTGACCGCGTAAGCCTTTGGCTGGAAAAGAAGAGCAACACAACTACAATCACTGCACTGTCAGCTCCAACAGCTGATGAAGATGAAGTTTGTATATATGTATGGACTCCAAGAGAGACTTAACAGCCCAAACTGTAGCAGCCTGGCTGGAGAGCAGAGTTATACATTACCCTGGCAGGGCTTATCCCTGTCCCGCTTCCATTAGCAATCCCTTTCTGGATCTGGTGTAGCTGGCAGATCCTCTCCTTCAGCTCCTTTGTCGTCTCCTCAGCTGCAGCGAACACTGCATCTCCACTGCTGCGTCCCTTCACCAGCACTGCCCTGATGGCAGCCACCAGCCTGGCTCCACACACACTTAGAGTATTAAAACACAATGACAGTCACAATGACATCTGCTGGGAGAGTGGTATTCTGCCGTAGGTAGAGAGAAAGAAAAAAAAGCCCTGCGTTTTTTTTGGACAGCAATAGACCCTTTCTTCTGCGCGAACACACATACAGGTTTTCATCTGGATAGAATTAGTGTTCAAGAGTTCAGCCAATATTTGCCAATATGAATAACTTTCTCCTAAAACTGAAAACTCAAAAGCCAGGCTTTAGTCTGAATGTCTTTAAAAGATATACTGCAGCTTCACTTTCAATTAATTGGACACTGACTTTAAGGGCTCAGAATAATTGTCTCAGTGTTAACATCCAGTTGAGCTTTATTTCAGTGTAGCGCAGCTTTGCCAATGTTAACAGTTATGAAGTGGAAAATGTGCTCCAAATCCCTGTTAAAGTCACCCTGGGCACGGTGACTGTGCTCACCGATGGACTGTCACCAGACAAAAGCCAGGGTTTTCCTCTTTATAGTTTTGGGGGATTTTTGCCCATGCTTGCTCATGCTCTGTGCCACATGTCCAAACATCATAGCAACATATCACTTCTGTAAGTTAACAGTCAAGTGCATTAAAGCGTCGCAGTAAGGTGGAGAGGCGGTGGTCCGACCCCGACCCGGCTATGATGTGAGCGAGCAGGGCTCAGTAACAGAATCATTTGGGAAAACAGATGTTCAGTGAACAAGGGGCCCTGAACTCTCCATAGAAGGTGTTTGTATGAGGAAATACAGTACTCCACTGAGAGTGGAAAGGCACTGCCTGTTGAAAGACACATGTTGGCTGAGTACATCAGCGTCTCATCTGACGTGGAGCGCTCTCATCAGCCTGCATGAACTGAAAACCCTCAAAAGAGCAGCGAGAGCCGTATCCACCGTTACACAAACATCACAGTGTGTTGATATGGCTACATCGTGCCTTCAACAGCTTCCCCTCAAATGCCCGACCCTCACATAATTGAACGACTAAATCATTTCTGATAACTGCTTTTGTTGTGGTGCCAAATGCTTTGACATCCAAATAATCTGTAATGGTATGGAGAATGATCTGTGGAGTTAAGGTTCGATGATAATTCATCAAAGAAAGAGCTCCAAACAGGGAAGATATTTAACAAAGACAGGCTTTGATGTGGCAAGGATGAACATGCTTTAGCAATCCAAATGTTATCATGAGAAGCTTAGATGGGAGTCATTACAGGGATTTGGAAATAATAACGAGCTGCTGTGGGACAGGTGGATTTTTATGATCGCAGGTGCACATGGTGATACTCCAGTCTGTCTGACATCTCTCCGTTTGTGCATGTATAGGACCTTAGTGTGTGTGTGTGTTTCAGGCCTGTGTGTAATATGTTCTAACAAACAGAGTGTAAATTGTAATTTCCCCACTGGGGATCACTAAAAAGTATATTTAAAAATATATTCCAACCAGAAGTAGCAGCAGACCCCCCCCCCCCCCCACAGAAAGAAAGAGGAAAATTTAAACTAAACTTGAATTGTAGGAAGATGTGAAGAAATTAGAAAAAAAAAATAATCCCACTGAGTCATAAATCCATAGTTTTGGTGTATTCGACCTCAGCTGGTGCATGAACATTTTGAACTGGTGCTGGTTCAAAATTCATCATTTGAAATAGAAAGTTGCTTGTAGATGCCTTTTTGAAATTCGGAGTGTCTCCGACTGGACCACAGACAAGAAGACCGCAGTGACTCTTAGTGGCTTGATGGTCTCCTGCTTAAGCACGAGCAACGGTTCACCAGAACAAACCTGATGAGTTCTTAGAATTTTCCATGCCCTATGGCGAGCCAAAGTTGTGGTCTAATTAAGTCCGGATTTTGGACACAATTATGATTCAGTCTTTCAAAGTACTGCAAGACCAGGACCACAAACAAATAGACCTTAAGACTGTCCAGTGGCATTCCATCACATGGGATGCTTTTAAAAGCCCTTTGTGCCAGTTAGGGTCACATTAATGCATTTTGGGACATCCTGTCACAACATAGACAGATAAACCATACCTTCATTTGGTCACACACATATATGAAGAACCAATAGACAATTAGCTTAGCCAGGTTGTTTTTACACTTTATTTTGGTACCGATTAAACAAACAAGGTAAATTGTAATAATTAGTCAAATTTAAAAAAGCTGGTAGTTAAATTTTAAAAACTTTGAGTAGTGCCAGGCTATCTGCTATTGTAAAATAAAAGATGAGTATTTTGTTTTCCTTTGAGTTTTTAGTCATTCACTTCTACTTAGGGCTGAGCATTATATCGATATGAGGCTAGATATTGTCTTACATTTTGGATATCATAATATAATATGACACGTGTTGTCTTTTCCTGGTTTTAAAGGCTGCATTACAAGTGATGGCATTTTCTGAACTTACCAGGCTGTTCTATTATTTGCCTTTATACACTTGGTCAATGTGTCCACATTATTGGTGATTAATTATCAAAACTCTCATTGTGTAAATATATTGGAAAAAAGTCAACCCTAAAGTATCGCAGCAATATGGACATTGATGTATTTGGTCAGAAATACAGGGGTATTTGAACATCACCCAGCTCGACTTCTCCTCCCTTTGTCATTTGTACCACTTTTACAACTTCATTTCATTTCATTAAGCTAAGCTGGGGTTTGAAGTTCAGCCCTGAATGGAGCACATCCCTACCTCCCAACATTTACAACCGATTCTGTCTCAAGAAGGGAGGCATTACCTCAAAAGCAACAGTATAAGACAGGGAGCAAGTGGGAGCCTGGATTAAGCTGATTGCGTACCTTGGGTCAGGAATCTCTCCCAGTATTTCTTCCAGGTTGTCTAGAAACTGAACAAAGTCAGACAGGCCTTTGACATGCTTCCTCAGTGGGTCGGACTCAGCTGGAGCGTAGCCCTTCCCTCCGAGCTGGATGGCCCTCACAAAAGATGTCACAGCCTGCAAAAGGCCCAAGTGGTGTGAGAGGAAGGTTTTTTGTAAAGTGTGAATACATCATTGCTGAAGCCTATTGCCCATTGCATGATGAATAATTTTATTTTGGTTAAAGCTACAAAGATTAAACGATTAGTTGTCAACTTTTGAATTAAATCGCCAACTATTTTGATATTCGATTAGTCGGTTTGAGTATTTTTTTTAAAAGACAAAAGTAAAAAAAATCTTTAGTTCTAGCTTCTTAAATGTGAATATCTTCTCGTTTCCTAATTCCTCTGTGACAGTAAACTGAATACCTTTGAGTTGTGGACAAAACAAGACATTTGAGGACGTCATCTTGGGCATCCTCAAATGTCTTTGATCCACATTTATCCCCATTTTCTGACATTTTATAGACCAAACAACTAATCGATTAATCAAGCAAATATTGAACAGATTAATAGACTATGAAAATAATCGTTAGTTGCAGCCGCAATTTTGGTTAAAATACATGAAAGAAACCATTATTTCCCACAATTTGCCACTGTAGCTAAACGAAAAAGGAATAGGCTGAAGGTAAGGCTTATTTTTGCATCTCCTATCGCATGATCCCTCTAGAATTACCCGGAAATCCAACAACACTACATCAAACCAAATACTTGAGTACATTCTTGAGCACATGCTGGGTGTGGCTGTTTCTTACCAAGAAGAGAGAAGTGTTGTTGTTACGTGCAGCGTGCTTTATGTCGGTAAATGCCTGACGTCCAAGAGTACGACTAGGGACGTCAATGGTTAGCGCCAGCGCCATGTCGTTCTTGCCATTCACGAGCAAATTCAGATAGGAGCAGAAAACCCTTCTCACTGCTGTTTTTACCTATTGATAATAGAAGATAAAAGACAAGTATCATTGTCCTTTTGGTTAGAAATCATCTTAAAAATTAGTTAAGGAGTTAGATGAGAAAATTGACTAGTTTAACAAAAAGACCTGGAAACAGGCTTAAACAACTAGCCCCGCTCCTCGTTTACAAAATAGGAAAATTCAATGTTTCCGATTTATTGAAAACATATGTATTGGCTGGGACCAGTTGCCAGGCAACAAGCAGAGACTGCAGCAAGAAACAGCAAATTGTCATTTTTACACTTCCGTTATTGTGCTGATTAAACAAACGAGATATAGCTTGTGTGTTAGTGAGCTTTAGGAGGTGTGTGAAGGCATCTTTAGTTACCTTTTTTTCATGAGCCAGGCTAACTGTTTGAGCCTGTTTCCAGTCTTTGTGCTAAGCTAAGCTATTGACGACAAGAGTGTGGTATTGGTTATCTAATTCAAAACCAGAAGGGAGATAAAAGGAATTTCCCAAAATGTTGAACTATTCTTTTAGTAAAACATTTGGCTTGAGGCCAGTCCAGGTTGTGCTTATAAAACTACCAAAAACGGACAGTAGCTTTACGGCCGAAGTAAAACCGCTAAAACAAGCAGCTGACAACACATATTACACTCCAAAGTGCAGCGGCAAGCCTCCACTAAAAACTCATAAATTCACAAGTGACAAGAGTGGAGGAAAGAGAGACTCTGTTACAGAAGCTCATGTCCAGCCTCACATTGTGTTACTTTAAACATCTGCCTGGTAATTGAATTCACATTGCACTCTTAAATCTAAGTGATATGAAATAGAGTTCCTGTCAATAAGAGCAGGATGGATTCCAGACAGAAATTAAGTACTCTGAAGACTGGGAAAATAAATCCATGGATTATTGCCAGAGGGAGAAAAGGCATTTCACTTACCTGGAAAAAAAAACATTACATGAGGATAGAGGGCAAAGTGGAAAGAGAAGTTTCTTATGGTGGTTTATGAAATAAATTGCACATTTTCATTATTGTATGAAAGCAGGATTGGGTTTACCTGTGAGTTGCAGGGCCTGCTTTTACTAGATGGTGTTGATGGGACTGAAGAGTCTGGTAACTCTGAGACATCCATGTTACCTGATAAAAACTCAAACAGCTGGATCTTGGCAAAAGAATACAAAAGTAATTAGAAAGATACATTGATTGGCCTTATCTTGAACTCAGAATCCAATCTGATCATCCACAATCAACATCATCAGTCTACTTTCAACCAGCTCGTGCTCACCGGGCTCACAGGCTCTTGTGGGTCTGAGTCCACTAGGCTCAGCTGTTTGTACATGAAGAGGACATCAACCAGGTCCACAGTGTTGGAGCGTTTCAGGAAAGATTCGTATGTCTCCAGGATGAGATCATAGTTCTCCAAGCGTGCAATGTTGGGGGGTGGCAGGTGAAGTTTGTCAAACAGTAAGTGTTTCCAGGCCATCAGGACATCACTCAGAGCCACTTTGAACTCTCTGCCGTGCTGTCACAGGAAGAGAGAAAACAGTGAAAGCAGCAGCCATAATTACTGACAGCCTGGAACCAATCAGCTCAAAAGCAGAAAGACTTTCTCCCGCTGTCCAAAAATGGGCCGGTCTCAGCCGGAAACCTGTGGTAATGTCATCAGTTATAGACGTGATGACAGTCAGCCTGATGGTTCAATTGAATTATGCCATGATGATGATGATGATGATGATGATGATGATGATGATGTGAACTGGGCTTGTACAGTTTTGTTTTAGGGCCACCGGATAACTTACAGCAAGAAAACAGAGTATACTAAACAATGTTCCGAATCCAACTGATGAGAAGCTGTTTGAATAATAGGAATGAACTGTTACCTGCTTATTAACATCTGCCATGACCAGCTGCAGCAACATCAGCATGCCATCAGCTCCGTGAACGGTGGTCCTCTCAGAGTGTAAAACCCTGTGGCACTCTCTCCTAAAGACTTTAACCATCACCTTCAGACCATCTCCTACAGCCTCCATGTTCTCCTATAAAGCAACAGTAAAGGAAATTACTCTTTAATAGACTTACAGCCAATATGTGAAATCACTTTACTTTAGTTTCTCTTAAAACATCTTTAATAAACTAGGGTTCCTGCAGAAAGCAAACTAGAAGTCGAGTTTTAAGGAGCAAGATAAAGCCTGTGGACTTTCAAGTAAAGACAAAGTAATCTCTGAACAGGTTGTTTAAAATGTCTTTCATTTTTCATCGAAAGGAAATCCTTGATTCGTTGGCCTTAGTGGCACAATGGTACTTTAGTTTTATAACTTAACTAACTATTTATGTCAAAACATGTATCACGATGTGTCTTTATGTCAGCTCCCACACAATGCACAGATATAACTAAGGGTATCAAATGTTGATGGCTGCACTACATCATAGACAATGTTAATTTAATGGTGCAAACCTCTAATAGTGTAGCCGTCTCCGAGAATACACGTCCACGACAAAAGCAGTTGTTTTAAATTTTGAAACTGCCGATGACGTTAACTGCCTCCTGACCAATCAGCCTTTTGTAGACAACAATGGGAGAGATAGACTAAAAGGTATTTCTCTACTACATTACTTTTTCATAGTTTCGTGGCATAATGCTAGAAAGTGTTGTTTAGCACGTGTTTACTTCATAGCGCAACAATGTTACAATATTAAACGAAGTGGTTTAGATGTTTAAATTTACGTTGCGCGAAATCCCCCTTGACATTTGTACTCAAATGGTACATTCCATGCCGTACCCGGAAACGGCTTGAAAACATTTCAAACGCGCGTACCATTTGATTCAAAGAAATTCTTGAAAATAAAGTGGTAAAGTATATCAGTCAATACTTGATTCTGAATCGGAATAAACTCTCATAACCAAGAGTTAATGATTACGTCATTAGTGGGGGCGTTACATTTAAAAAACTTGTAACATAACCCTTTGTTTGGCTAATTGCTAGCTAGCGTAGGCACGTTTTAGCTAGCTAGCTCTTTTCCCGGTGACACGGTAACGTTGCCGTTATGTGTAACGTTAGTAACATGGACACTGGACATGTGATATTAAAATAAGCTCACATAAGATAATGTACACAATATATAATAACCTAGATTCGAGCTGTTCACCCAAGTTTATTTGGGGAATATCGGTCTAACCTCTGATTTGCCCACAGCAAAGTTTGAGTAATATCCAATTTTCAGTTAAACATATCTCACATAAAGCACTGCTTTGTGTGTGTGTTTGCCGATTTGAAGGGTGACCGATAAAGCCATACTAGCAGCTACGTATTCCTCTGTGATTACAGGAATATACAATACAACTACATATTTGAATGAGGTTTGGTCTACCGTTCTCTCCAAGTATACTGACAAAAATCTAGTGCATATCCTATGAGGGTGTCTGTTTTAACTGTCCTCCTCAGAGGTGTATGGATTATTTGATCTATGACAGCTGAAGTTATAGATCTTATTTGTTATGGCATTGAACTGAACATGAGAAGTCAGCATAAATTCCACTATAAATTATGTTCTCCCAAAACACAGTACTTGAGGTCCTGTTCAATCTTGGAGTGGGGGGGGGGTATAGATACAATTCTCTCTATCATTAATATCCAAATATATATTGTAATGACATATAGCAATATAGTATAATCTATATCATCTCACAATATATATTTAGTCAGCCTGTCAGGTTCAGGACACTTTAACTTACTAAATAAACATGGTCAAGCAAAGAAACGAGACGCAGACGGGAAGCACCGCGAGAGAGAGCGACCTTTCACCAGCGTCACCCTCTGGGAACTTCAACTAGAATCTAAAAGCATAGTCTCTTTATTGAAACACACACACACACACACAAAGATTCACAGTTGTTGATACTAAAAGACATCTGGTGTTTGGTTTATGCCTACACTGAAAAAGGAGGGCAGGGGGCAGGTCGCAGGGCGACGTGTACTTTGCCTGACCTCGAGAACTAGGACACTTGTCACAGCCTACCTCAGGTCACGTCACTGGCCAATTTTGTTCAGTATACTAAGGTGATTTGTTAATAAGATGTACATCTTTTAACGGTGACAAAGTAACATTGCCTTGTCCTCTTTTATTCTGATGTATTACAGTTGAAGCTCTGATCTGAAGCCAGCTTTACCAGGACACCCAGCATGCAGGAGGACTCTAGCCGCAGTCCCAGTTACACTGTGGCATGCGAGGACTATGTTCATGTGGTTGAATTTAGTCCTTTCAGCTCTGGTACCCCTGTTTCTCTTCTGGCCTATGGTGGAAACCAGTATGTGGTAGTGGGCACTTGCCTATTCCAGGTAAGAGATGCAGCTTCACACAACCCGGTTTACTTACAGTAATGCCTAGTTTAATGTTTTCTAAATGTACACTTGTTCCCACAGGAGGAGGATACGGAGATTGAGGGAGTTGAATTCAATGTTCTTCGAGCTTTTCATCATGAATTGCGAGTGGATGCTCTCGCCTGGAGCCCAGAGTCCCGACTGGACAGGATACCCACAATCAGGTACTGCTACTGTGTTTCCAGCATCTTGTTGTGGGGATACCATGTTGCAGGGTGCAGGACAGTACAATTATAGTGTCTGTCTGTCTTGAATAGATTATGGAAGTCCTTGCTTCAGAAATAGTTTCAGCGTCAAATTTGCAAAAACATGCACATGAAACTTTTGCACTGTAAAAGATGTCAATTAGTCGCACTTATAAGACGTCACTGCTTGTTAAAGTGTAACTCTCGCAAAAATGCAACCTAGTGTCTTTTTGTGAATGTACCCGAGTCAAACTTTTGTTTATTGAGCTTCAACAGAAATATGGAGTTCCTTCTTCCCATTTGTTTTGTTTAGATACACTACCGGTCATTTGTTCCATAATGAAACACATAATGTAATCTGAAAACTGCTGCCCTGGTTAAACATTCTGTCTACAATGGAGTGCAATGGAAATTTAAAACTTTAGACCGGTAGTGTATTTTCAAATAAGGCATGTAGTCAACTCGGAGCACGGCTCTTTGCAAGAACCTGAACCATCAAAAATCGATTTTTTTTTTTAATGAAGAATGCGGAGAAAAACATAGAGAAACTTAATTATTTAATAGTATTCCAAGTTCAATGGTGAACACAGACAATTCCAAGTCAAAAGTGGATCTTCAAGATCTTCACATGGAAATAAACCAAAAAGATTGGTCTTTTATTTGCAGGAAAGTACATAAATACTCTTATAATTTAAAGCATAAATTAGCACTATTTAAGAAAATGCACAGGGTTTACTGACTGATGTACGTGTGCTGCTGTAACACCGTAATTTCCCATTTTTCTTGGATCAATAAATATCTATCTATCTATCTATCTATCTATCTATCTATCTATCTATACCCCAGTGAAATGAAATAAAATGGAACAGTGAGCCATCATTCCTCTGCTGGCGTTGTAAAAAATATATAGGTGCTTTTTTTCAAATGACTTGGTCATTTGAACAACTTTCGTTGTTCTGGAAACTTGTTATCAAGCTGATATCTTTGTGTTTAAATGGATCTGTTCCCCTTTCCCCTCATTTATGTCTTTTGGGAACTAATGTGACAAGTGGAATAAATATGAAAGTATGTGTATAGATCTTGCTTTGATGGCAGCTAGGAAATGCTTAGCTTTAAAATGGAAGGCTTCCAAACCCCCAGCAATAGTCCACTGGTGGAATGATCTCTCAAGCTCTTTGTTATGGACAGCATTTATTATCAGAGTAAAGACAGAACCTTTGACTTTTTGAAGATATGGCAATCTCAAAGAGAATTTGATTTCATAAGGTTTTGTGTCTTTTACCTATTTGGTTTTATTTTTATTCATGTTTCTGGCATTTCTTGCTTGTTTTGTCTTAGTGTGAAGGAGCTGAAATAGAGTAATGAGATGAATGTATGAAATATCCTTGCACTGTTTTTTGCAAATTGGGAATGCTACGGGCACTGCTATGATAGCATCAAAATCACTATTTTAAAACACTAAGAAGGCTCAACACAACATGAGACGTTGCTCGAAGCCTCACCAGGGTCTCTACATGTGAACTCGAACATTGAGAACATCGTTTGTGTACACAGAGTTTACTAAAGAATTTACTAAGAATTGGTTGGAAAAAACGGGTTTACACAAATAGGCGCTCTAGATTTGGCATCTGAACAACAACCTTTATAATGCAGGAGGCTACCAAATTAACAATATCTATTTCACAAGATTCTATGTTTATTGTCCAATGCTGTCTGAAAAATTGTACAATGTCTTAATGTTATTAATCTGCCTTTGGGATTGGAATAGTCAACAAAATGGTCTCTCACTGCCGTGCTTTTAAGCTGACAACCCACCAATCCTTTCTTTCAGCATATTGTGTTACCACACAGCACCTATGGAACCTTGACAAAAAATAGAGGCAACAGAAATATAATATAATATTTCAAAGCGCAACTTTCATCTTTTCCCCATGCACATGCATCAGTTGGGGATTTGGTGTCTTGCTCTAGGACACTGTGGAGAGCAGGAGCTGAGGATCAAACCACCAACTCTACATTCAATGGACATGCCTCTCTACCAGCTAAGCCATTCATATATTATGTGAAGAGGTGCTGACATAGGCAGAGTCAGTCAGTTTAAGTTATGTTATTAGCACAATTGGCTGTTTTAAATATAAGACCGTGTTTATTGTGGGACATCTACAGCTCTAGTGCCTCTTGTTATGTAAGGGGTCATCAGACCACCGTAATAGGATTAGGAGGTGCCATATTTCACTCCCACGAAACCTGACATCTGTCTTTAAACACAACAGTATAAATCTTCACAAACACTCGTCTATTGACTACTAGAGCAAGAGGCCGTTGTGAAGAAAGCACAGCAGACACACTGAGTGAAACAAAAGTCATCACCTCTCACTGTCACGCTGCAGCTGCCAGGATGTGTGCCAAGTTATTTCAGGTGGCCTTGGACAGGAGGGAAGTAGCCTTACTGTAAATTGTTAGAAAGCAAGAGTTTCCTCCTAATTGGAGTGGTGGATGGGAAGGTTCCACAATCCCCCCGGAGGTGTTTAAGCTTTCTGTAATTGAAAAGGAAAGGCAGCGATAATTCTTGGCCTTCTGTGGTTTACTCCACAGGGCCCTCGAGTAAGCCCTGTGACGTGCGCACATGTTATTGCACTGATGACTACCCACTCAGGTTCCATCCCTCCCTTCAATCTGCACGTAGCTGTGCCTTCCAGGAAAAGTTTAACATTCTCACAGGCTTGCGTCAAGTGGGGGCCCAGAGAGAGAGATGTAGATGAGAGGAGGGGGGGGTGCATGCTGCCACCATCCACTACAACAACTTGTAATGGGAAGATGTGCAGAATAATGAATCATAGAAAGACCAGACACACCACACATAACAAGTAACTTTAGCTAGAAAGAAGAACTAACCGTTGGTTATGGAATTTCAGCATTTACTTTGCAATCTACTGGTGTGCAGTGTCACATATCATTCAATGCAATCTAATAAGACAAACTAGGCCCACCATTGTGCACTACAATTGACTGCTTGTTAGAGAATAAACAACTTGCTGTGGCACAGCTGATTGCACTGATCTACCCCATCTGACAAGTAAGAGCCTTATTCATTTACTGACCAATCAGAATCCTGCTCAGAGCAGATTTGTTGAGCATACATAGGAAAAATCAAGCTTACAAGGAGTGACGAAGAGCTGTTGTGGAAAGAAAATGTTACATCTGCTCTCTGGAAGTGTTTTTTTTTTCTTTTTCTTTGAAGAGGATGTGTGGAACAACAGTAGGCATTTTTCTTTCCGTCAGAATGGCGGTAAAGAAAAAACTGACATTTGTTGTTGCTAACTTTTTAACTGCCAGTGATGGTCTTCACTCAGAGGGCATAATACACAGAGGGTCAGGCTGTCCCACCTCAAGTTGTGCAGCCGTTGTGACCAACCAGTAGGGGACAACACTAGTGTAGTGACAAGGTTAACCCCCACCGGCGTCCCCCCCCATTCTCACAGCTAATTCACACGCCCAACCAAGCTAAAGATACAGCTACTGGGAATCAAACGCTCTCTTAGGTGTGAACTTTGCCCCAACCTTTGTTTGCAGTTTTTTAAAGATATGTTTCTGACATTTTGGGAAATATGCTTATTAACCAGGGGAGACTTCAGGAGATCACAGTGGCTGACTTATAGTTCACAAACAAGATGTTCTATATGTTAAATAGTGAGCTTAGGTGCTTCTAGGCAGAATTTTGAACTTGGGACAGAGTTAGTCTAGCTGTTTCCCCTGTTTGCTCTCTTTATGCTGAGCTAACCTAACTGTCTGTAGCTCCAGACATTAGGCTGGCAGCAATATTCTGATATGACTCTTGGCAAGAGAGCAAAATGAGGTTTTCTTTGGGGGAGAAAGCATGCGCCAGGCGTCGGAATTCAAACGCTGATGCAACTGAAGACACTTTACACTTAAAGATGATCCCCAAAAAGGTCTCCTCTTTCTGTGTGTCCTCAGGTCTCTTGGTTGAGGGGTACTTTGTGGTATGGCTGCACGATTATGGCCAAAATGATAAGCATGGTTATTTTGATCAATAATGAGATCATGATTAATTATTACGATTATTTGTTGATTTTTACCAAAACCAATTTCATTATCACATAGGCTATTTATAACTGCTTTCACATCCATATTATGCTACATTCTTCTTATGTTGAAGTTGTATAGACATACAGCTAAAACATCATGTAAATGAAATTTAGCTATCTGAAATGAATAGCGTAGGAGATTTTTATATATATTTTAAATGTATCTCTGTGAAAGCTCCTTCACTTGTTTCAACAATAACTGATTAAAAGAGCTAGGGGGAGAGAGGGAGTGTGATTGACGGCCTACTCATTATTAATGGTCCAGCATGGGTTGAATGGAGGTCGGGGGAGTTACACACGTCATGCGGATGAAATACCTGTATCGTCACTGCGCTGCAGTTCTATGAACTATGATATTCTGGCCATGGGTCACATCTCTGGCAGGTCCAGCAGCTCCGTCTCACACGCTATTACTCTACCAACTGAAGTTAGTTGCATTCAATAACTGTTTTTCGCCGCGATAGCAGAGTTACCAGCGGAAACACTGGTACAAATACAGGTTTGCCTCTCATGCTTAACAATATACAGCTGTGTTAATAACAATTAAAACTGTAGACAAATGTCAGAAGTGTGGACCGGCGCCGCTTAAACTATATCCATATAAACAACATTTCTCCGTTTGTGGAGAGGCAGCGGATGCGAGGACATTAGGTGCACCGGTTTGACCTGGGAAAAATATTACTGGTGCCCTAGAGCCCTGTGAGCTAACAGACACTAACTAGCATTGGTCCCTGCTGTTGTCTGAAAAACAACACAGACGGGACAAAATGTTGCGTTTACTGGTAAACTGGTTAACCTTGAGGCCGACGTCTGTTGAATCTGTTGAATTTACTCTGTCCTCTGTGACTGTCTGCATCTAGAAACTAAGCTACGCAGGCGGGAACTCTGACTGGCTCATGATCAGACAGGGGTTTCCGGAGCGGTAGATGGTCTTTGCAATAAAAAAAAACAGAGCGTTCTATGAAATGCCGCTTTTAAAATATTGCTTGATCACGCAAATTTGATCGTGGAAAGCCGTGATCGTGATTAAAATTCAATTAATTGTGCAGCCCTACTTTGTGGTGACATCACCTAGGAATTGATAAACTCTTGTCATTTTTGTCTTGGGCTAAAGCAACACGACTTCAATGTCAAGGTTATGTTCTGTATCGGTCTCGTCTTGTGTTTTACACTAAAAGTCACTATTAAAAGGGAAAGACCAGTGAATTTCAGCTTTGTTGTTGTAATTGAGCTCTGTGATCAGTAAAGAAAATGGCTTCGACATTAAAGTAAAAAGGGCCAGAAAGTGTTCCATACTTTACTCCAAAGTACAACACTAATTTGTAGGTTTAGAAGGCCTATCCTAATATAATCTAATCTTCTGTAGCTGCAATACCCTGAAGCACGTTAAGGGTGTTTGTAGTGACGACATGCCAAATCCATCTGTGCCTGCAACTGAAAATCTGTAAACCGCTGTCTGTTTATTCTGGTGATATGTGTGTTTTTCTTGTCATAAGTGAGTTAGTGTAATTGTGTGAATAATTGCGGGCGCTGGTATATACTACGACTGATTAGAGGGAAAGTCCACACAGGTTTTTGAACAGAGACCCGCGTAAATGGCGTGAGGAATCTTGTTTTTCTCCGTGTTTATCTTAGCTTGCAATTAGATTCCCCCTGTCAGCGATTCCACTGATCACTGTCCAAGTTTCTACCGCACACACTGACACTCTCATCCAGAGGTGTCAGTCCGGCCGGCTGCAGGCATGCATGTAGGAAGAGATGTCGTCTGTCATGGGGTCTGTACAGTCTGACTCTGTTTTGATGTTCTCTCTCTGTTTTTATATTTGTATATCCTCCCTTTCTTTTCCTCTTCCTGTCTCTTTGCAGATTTTGCACCGCTGGAACTGACAGAAAGCTACGCCTGCTGACTTCTGATCTTCAGGATAGGCATGAAGTCAAGGTAGTGCAACATCTGGAGCACATTGGCTAGAATTGTGCTTGTCAGTTGGCATCAAACTCTTTCTACTTAGCCCTGACATTTGGTACTTAGTCAAACAGGAAATGTAGACGTGCACACAGAAAGCAGAGCGGGCAGCTAGTGTAGTAAGCCCAGTTTTGCTAGAAAATGCTAATTTAACAGATTATTGTTCATGTGTTTCCTGTTTTTGTTTACATATTGTTTTTCTATGCTGTTTCCCAGGTGATGGAGGGCCACACCAGCTACATTAACCATTTGGTGTTCGAGCCCACAGAAGGAAAACAAATAGCTTCTGTCAGTGATGACCACACTTGCAGGTCCGAACAGTTTTTTTTGTGTGTGTGTGTGTGTGAGAGAGTGAGTGAGTGTGTCCCAGCTTCTGATTTTCTGTTCTCTGTTAATGGTGCATAAAGTCCTGACTGTGTTTCCACAGTGAAACTTGATGCTAAGCACAACATCCTCCGGTGTGACAGAGCTGCTTTGTAGCTTTTCTAGCTAATTGGTTAAATATGGAAATCCAATTAGCTGCCGAACATTTTCCTTTCTAAGGGGGACCTATAACAAGGTTCCCAAATGTTCCTTTTCAATTCATTCTAGAGGAGGGAAAACATGTGTCAGCCGCCAGGCTCCACCACCACACACACACACACACACACCTGAAACATGCAAAGCTGTGTTGCAGTACTGGGCCCCTTTGGTATAAATTCTATTAGCTAGTGATAGTTGATAGAGAGGAAAGGGGAGAGATGGGGGATGACACGCAGCAAAGAGCCACAGGTCGGACTCGAACCCGGGCCGCTGCAGGACTCAGCCAACATGGGGTGAGCTAGAGGCCGCCCCATTACCAAATAATTTGCCTGATATTTTGTCAGTCATTGATAAATGTTCAAAATTGTGGAAAATGTGCAGCACAGTTTCCCAGAGTCCAAGGTGACCTCTTCAAATAGCTTCATCTTTCTGACCAACATGTCAGAACTTCACCATGTTCAGTTTACAATGATGCAAAACAGCCAATCATCACAGTAAAGAAGCTGGAACCTGAACAACGTTTCAAGATGAATCCGTGATTAAAACCTAACGGCCAGGTAGCCACATCAAGCGGACACACTTTGATAGTTCCGACTTGATGATCGTCCTGTCCTGCTCAGTGCCTTGTCCGGCCACATTTGCCCGTCTGAATCTCCTCCACTCCCGTTGACTCTCCTCTGCCTCCGCTGACCGGCCAGAGAAAACAGGAGTGCGCTCCATGTGCTGAAAGATTTAAATTCTGTTATGTTGAGAAAATATGGGACACGGGAGGAAGACAGAGGCGGAACAAGGAATAGATCAAGTTAACAGGAGAGGACCTTCCAGTCAGCCCACACAAACTGAGGCTCAATATGAGAGGAGGAAACTAGTCCTGCAGAAAGGGAGGGAGGGGAGTGATTGCCTGCATGTAAGGCTCATGACCTCTCCATCACTCTGTTAGGTTTGGCAGCAGTGCCTCTACTATAAGTTTGCTTAGCTTAGTCATCACCGTCCCCTGCAGTTGTGGGAACTCGGCTGTTGCCAGCATGCAACCTGACGCTGCTGCATCTAGGTGGGGAGCCAGACTCCACTCCCTCAGGGGAGTTTACATTTGGTTCACGTAGTCTAAACAGCTCATGGTATCAGTATAGATAGAGCTGGGTGAGACTGTGGGGAAATGTGCCACCTAGAGATCACGAGGGCACACTGCAGGATGCTGAGGTGATTTGGGGTTGACTGAGTTCACAGATGAACTCAGGACAACGGACACCTGCTGCTGCATTATGTACTGTATACTGTGGTTTAAAGCGTTTTGTCCTGTTCTCAGTGATAATCTGTCGGATGTTCTCCGCCCATTATGTTGTGTAAGGACGGCAAATTACAGCAGCGTGGTATCTCATCCATGCTTTAAATCTTTCTCCCATCCAAACCTTTCTAGGATTGATTCCCACAGCTCTAGTACTCTGTCATGTTCTTAATCTGTTATTATGCATAGATCATAGAGGATTAAAAAAAAACAGGATGGACTCTTCAGAAGAAGTAGTTATCTTCACTTGTACGCCACAATCTTCTGAACAGAGCCATACTGAGAAATCCAGAGAGAGTTGTGTGGAGCTGATAGTCTAAATTGTAGCAACTCATTTGGCAACAGCTTGAATGTAGCGAACGTTTATTAGTTAAAAAAGTTCCGCTCTAGAGCCGGATATGTGGATATAGTTTTTTAATCAATTTCAAGTTTAGCAACTCCACCATCTTTACCACATGCCGTATCCCCCGGCCCCTATTGAAGTACCCCCCTCCCCCGGTTGGGAATTACTGTTCTATCCCATAAGCTAAACTTGTTAATTTGTATGCATTCATCTTTACGAGGCATTATAGGTATAAAAGGTGGGGGAAACAAGCCAACCCAATAAATACGTCAATTGGTTTCAGTAACTCTTTCAACAGTAAAAGCCTGGGATGTTTTTTTAAACAGATAATGATAGACATAAAATCAAATGTTGAGCATGGTTGTTAAATTACATGCCGAAGCCCCTCAACCGGAGCGACCCTGTGATGGGATTATATTGTTTGAGTCTTCCAGTTCACCTCCGATTATTTACTCTGCTCTCTACCATAAATCCCATCATGCAGCCCTAACGGCATTTCCCGTTTCCTCCACTTATGGGAAACCTTGGCACGCTGTTTTCTCACTTAGAAAACACAATACAGGACTTCAGATGTCCTTTTCAACCTCTGTTGTACATGGAAGCGGACTGTTATTGCTCGATGTGGTGTTATGCAATTGCGCAGTGTTTTATCAGAGGTGGTAACGCGTGTTTTCGTGTCTCATGGCTTTCACCTCGTTTGGCGGAGGTCATGTTTTTTTGGGGAGCCGCTGCTCTCCATTTGAAGGGCATAGTGGTTGACCAAAGTTTGGCTGTTGATGGTGTAGCGTGCAATTGAGCTCTGTTTGGCTAGTGGTCTGAAAGAATAGGGTTTAGTCGTTGTTTTCCCGGTGTGGTCTGGGGGGGTTTTGTCTTTTTCTTTTTTTCTGCTCAGCCTCCCTCATGCTCCACGGTGAAGGCTCTGGCTGAGTCGGCACATGGGCGAAGGAAAGAAGCCCAGAGTTTCGACAGGGCTCTATCCTGCTGCAGGGGAGATGAGGCAGGAAAAGTTGAGTGTTTACTGAGGTCTTCATCTGAGATGGGGCATATCCTCTCCTTCACCGCACCACTGAGGGCATTAATCTCTCCAACAACACACTTGACATTTAGATGGTCTTTGGAGGTACTTTTTGCGCTTTATTAGATGTTGTCTTCTGCATGACCTCATCAGTCAGCGCCTTCCCATGCTTCACAAGCGTTTGTTTTATTTTCCCAGAAACACTTGCAGGCCCACCACCACTACACCCCCTTCCCCACCTCCTCTCGTTGGTCAGGGATCATTCAGATGTGGTTAACCATAGATCCAGGTCTCAGGACCCGCAGTACTCTCCATCTAAGTGATTCATTACATCCGTGGTCTTTCTCAGCTGCTTTTGCTATCGTAGGTCTTATTTAGCTTTAGAATCGCCTGTTATTTAAATAAGATTGGTAGTAATCCTCACACATGGTTGGCGTTTGCTTGCAAAAGCTTTCTGTTTCATTTTCACAAAGCAACTTCCCTCCTCTGCTCTTCCTCCACTGACAACCATCCTGCTGCCCTTTCTGTACTCGACAGAAAATGAATGGCAGCGGGCCGCCCACAGCGAAACATTTGCTGTAATGTGAGTGGAGCGTAACGCCGACTCAGGCGAGGGTGATGTCCCCCCCGCACACCCCACCCCCTCCTGCCCCTGCTATCATAGCTCAATGTAATGCGAGGCTGGCGTTTTCCCTGAAAGAGGAGTCCAGCATAAGTCCGTCTGTCTTCACAGCTCAGGGCTCAGATATGAGAAAAAAAGCCCTCTTTTCCTGGAAAAACAAAGAACCCTGAACATCACTTGCAGAAGTTAGGTCATTTAGGAGCAAACATGAAGTTGGATGAAAACTTGTTCACTGTTATTGCCTGCATTGTGTGCCATAAAAGCCTCATCATCGGGTGTCTTGGATTGAGAACTTGAGCTTGAATTCTGTCAAAAAATCATCTGAAGAAGAAATGACGAAATGCCTTTTTTTTTAAAGAATATTTTGGCAGAAGGTAATGAGGAAACTCGCGACCGTATATCTGTTAGGATCGAGGCTGTATATGTGTTACAATTAGGCCACCTGGCCAATGAACCGTGTCATTTTTGTTTTGGATCGAGCACCACAAAGAAAGAAACCTTGGGAAAGTGAACTCCTTTCAGATGTTACTCTCAGGGTGGCTCCGTTGCCGATGCTATTTTTGGAAGTGCTCTAAAACCCCATCTTTGTTGTTAATTAAGAGGTAGTGGATTTTAGGCCAAGAGCGGTTCACACATCAAGTCCAATCAATCCGTAACATTACTAATGAGACCTGATTAAAAGTCCTGTGTTTGTTACCCCCTTCTCAATAACCTGAAAAACCTTTTTTATTTCAGTTTATAATAAAACAGGTACACTTGTAAAACTTGAATTTTGCAAATGTCATGTTTGGAACCACTAAAAGCATACTAGGTTATACAATCACTTTGTCTCTTCAGTTGTATTTTAGATTGAATGCATCTGAATTTCTTTCTACAGGGTGTGGGACCTGGATGGAAATGAAAGCACTACTCTCAGACTTCGCTCTCCGGGCATCAGTGTGTGCTGGCACCCAGAGGAAGCCTTTAAGGTAGGAGGGGTTTGTTTTGAAATACACGCTCATATTCTGAGGTCAAACTCATGAATTAGTTGTCTATAACTTAGTACACACATAGTTTGTTAGGAGGTCAGGTGACCTGTGAGGTGTCTCAGTGTTTAAAGCCAAGTGGCTGGCCAGGTAATTTGGTTATCCTCCATTAAGGGGCCCCGGCGTCAACGCACCTCATGTAGGAAGGTACATATCCAAAATATGCACAGTACCAAAAATATAAACAAGGTTAACGGTAACGTTGCTTCTTGTGGCAATGTCAAATCTCAGGTACAGGTATAATCACTGTATTCAAAATGTTCACTGATTATGTCCATGATATTGAAAAAAATGTCCCGTAAATCCGAAAGTTGTAATGATTGTTATCCAGAACAGAGCTGAAATGAATGCTGGAGATGTACCCATCATAGCAACAGGAACTATAAATACCGGTTCAAAATGCCCGTCTGTCCTCTCCAGTTAATGGTGGCAGAGAAGAAGGGAACCATTCGCTTCTACGACCTGGTGAACCAGCAGGCCATTCTGTCAGTGGACTGTGGTCAGTCACCACTCATGTCAGCGGATTGGTGCCTCACCAACACAATTAAAGTCGGTGCTGTGGCAGGCAACGACTGGCTCATCTGGGACATAACTCGCTCCAGGTAAGCAAGGGAGCGTGGGTAATATTCTATTGATGCTGCGTGACGTTTTGAATCGGGGTGATGGCACACAATGGGATATCCTTGTTTTTATTCTTTGCAGTTACCCTCAGGAAAAAAGACCAGCCCACATAGATAAAGCAAGGTTATTCAAGTAAGAAAAATGATTTGTATTTTGTATTTATTTATTTTTTACTTTTGTGAGGCTTTTTGTTTTCCTTTTTCAACGATTTACACCAAGAAACCTGACCTGGGTCTTTGACCTGGATTTTATGTCTCCATGCACCCAAAACTTGCCAATTCAAAAGCTCAAAGGGATAGTTTGGATCTTTTGAAGTTGGGTTGTATGAGGTACTGATCCTTAGTGTATTAGATGTCGTTTGGCACGCCCCCCCCCGTTTAGAGAAGCAGGCAGAAGTACCGACACGAAGCTACAGAATGTGCTGCTAAACCTATTTTAGACACCTAAAAGAAGGACCACCTAAAAAAATCAATGTCTGTTAAAGTGTACGCTATATTTAGAATACTTTGACTACTATATTTTGCAGTCAGACGTCCCTTTTTGACGGGGAATTGAAGCTGTTACTTCGGTCACTTCAAATCCACCAGACTCCAATTCCCATGTTCTGTGAGGTAAAATTACAAGCGGTGAAAATATAAATATAATATGAAATATAGCGTACACTTGAAGTGGTATTGATTTTTTTAAGGTGGGTCCTTTTTTAGGTGGCTGAAATACCTTTTGCTGTCGAGCTCTATCCACTGCAGTTCACTGCTTAGCCATCTACTGTAATACACTGACTATGCATAAGTACCTCGTTCAACCCCACTGCAAAAGCTCCAAATGCCCCTTTAAGTTTTGCATGCATGCAGATAAAACATTTTCATATGGATTTCAATTGATTGCCAGCTGTTTTTAATGTACAAAAATGGCAGTAAATTTCCAAATTTGAAAAGTTTGTGGGATGACACTTAAAGAAATTTAAAGAGATGAGATCTCCTCAGGTGGTCTCTAGCCAACGAAAACCTCTTTGCCACCACTGGATGTCCAGGAAAGATCTCCAGTCAGTTACTCATCCACCATCTTGGCCACCCACAGGTGAGTGAGATGCTTTTCACAGTCCAGATCATTATGTGTAAAATGTTCTCTCCAGCTCCAGTCTCATATCACACACTAATGTCATTCCAGCCAGTGATGATCGGATCGGCCACAGTAGGATCGGGGCTCAGCTGGCACCGGACGCTCCCGCTGTGTGTGGTTGGTGGTGACAGGAAACTTTGCTTCTGGATGACTGAAATGTAGACATCTGTACAGCACCTGTCATGGTGGATAACTGATTTTAGTGTCTCTATTCTAGTACATGTCCAATAAAATAAATATTTTTCTGAGTATCTGCCGAGTTTTTATGGAATTTGATGGAAATTGGCTGAATGCTGGAGCTTTGTTCTTTTTCATCTCTGACTACCACTTTAGGTCTGCTACAGATAAACAGCGGGGTGGTTGTTGCTCTGTGAAGAGCTCGTTTTTCTTTTCTCTTAAGAGTAAGTTAAATCAGCTGTCTGTTATGTCCTGCCAAGAAAGCTGTACTTCAAAGAAATGCATCGAGGCATCAGTGCCAACTCTCCACTTCCCCGGCCAACATGATCACCCTACTTCAGGTGCTCTCTCTCTGACTGTTTCTCAATTTCCTCACTATCAATGACAGACCCTGAATTATATCATAAATATATATAAACTATATAATATATTCTGCTGTGGAGTACAGAAACAGGAAGGTTAGGATGAGGGAAAAGGTTGGAGGTCTGGCTGTGCTCCAGCTGTTAGACAAACCCTGCAGGGGACACAGGGTGTGAGTTGAATCATAGGAAGAGGCCATTTCAGGTCATCCCCAAGTCTATGGCATGCAAAGTGAGCGCTTCATGAAGAAGAGTGGCGCATCGCGTTACCTTGGCAAACAATTGTGAATTCTCCACAGACCAAACATGGAAGACACATTTGGCAGGAACTTGTAATGCTCTCTGGTAAAACAAGGACTCATTGTACTTACACAGGAATGCCATGTGTGAGAAACCACCATCTCCATTTTCACGGCAGTCATATGCCTGCTAAGCTACAGGTGGCACTCATTTAATTAACTTGATCATGAATCATTCTAGGTGACAGCTGATCACTTGTTTCCACAGGTGTAATTAATCTTCAACGGCGCACCGTTGTTTAACAGAGCCATTTATTGTATTTTTATGTATATGCCAGCTGAAAAACTAGTTTGTATTGTACAGTGACGCCGCTGCACGAGAGACCACAGCAAGAAGAGGCCGTGGAGACCTCCACTCTTTCAAACTAGTTCGTCAACCTTGTATATTTCTTGGACAGGACACGTTAACCGCCATCCACAAAGCATAACATGCTACTGCTCTCCTGCTCCACGCTTTTGTTTGAACAAGTCCAATGTGGTCTCCACTCTACGTTTGCTGTGCTTCAGGTGCAAGTGGTGCTGGAGCAGCTGCATATAAGACGGGAGATGTCATTTTCATCCATGTACACTGAACATTTTCCAAGGAGTATAAAAGCTCCCTCACTGGAATCTAACTGAGCCAACTTTCTTTGAAACATGAGTAATGAATCTCAGTGGCTTCACAAATCCCAGTGACTCAAGGACACCATCTGATGGCTGATGGGCAGAATGGCATCAATATTTAATTGTGAGCTGATTACAACTACAACATATGATACATCTCGGAGACCTTACAAACTTGCCTCTTTCCTGGAAGCACGTCCTCACTGCCCCTGGCCTCCGTGTTACCTTTGATGTAACCTGAATGAAGCAATTGTTCCTCACAAAGAGTTTTGATCTCTTGTGGTGTGTTTGAACTACTAATAAACTGTGAAAGGGAGATCAGACCGCCTTAAAATCCTCACCAACCTTCTCCAAATCTCCCCCCTCAGATAATTCTTCAGCGGCCTTGCCAACTTTAAGCCGGGGCTCAACAAAAAG